>CAIGQW010054109.1:307990-318908 GCA_903798125.1 Danio choprae
CTCTCTCTCTCTCTCTCTCTCTCTCTCTCTCTCTCTCTCTCTCGTGACTGTTGCTTTCTCTGCCAGAATGGAGATGGGATGATTTCAACATCTCATGTCTTTTGTTTGCTTCAATTAGGCGTTCAGATTCATTATGGAATCTGCTGCTGACGAGTAATGCGGTGCAGAAACAAGTGTGGCTTTTGAACGCATCTGTTGGAAACCTTGTGCTGAATTATGGCGGGTTGTAATGTTTACAAGCCCAATGATTGTGGGAACGAGGGAGGAAATGATGGTGGGCGATGTAGTCGATATTTATTTCAGACATCCAAGTGTTCCCTTTTTTGATGGATGATTTTTTTCCATCTATCCATTAATTACAATTTTATTTGAAGCACTTTGAGTTTTAGAGAAGCGCATTATAGATAAAATATATTATTATTTATTTATTTATTATTATTCCATCAAATTAAGCAGATTCTTTTTATTTTATTTATTTTTTATTATTTTATTATTATTTAGTTAATTTATTAATTTTTTTTATTTTATTTTTTGTTTCTTTTGTTTTGTTTTGTTTTAAAGTGCATTATAAATAAAATTTATTTATTATTATTATTATTATTAATATTATTATTCCATCAAATTAAGCAGATTCATTTTATTTATTTATTTTTATTTATTTTATTTTATTTATTTTTTATTTTATTTTTTGTTTCTTTTCTTTTTGTTTTGTTTTGTTTTGTTTTAAAGTGCATTATAAATAAAATGTATTTATTATTATTATTATTATTATTATTATTATTATTATTATTACATAAAATTAAGAAGATTCATTTTATTTTATTTGTTTTACATTTTTATTTATTTTATTTCATTTTTATTTCATTTAATTTTATTTTTTATATTTTTATTTATTTTATTTTTATATAAAATATTTTTTATTGCATTTATTTTTATTAAATGCATTTATATCTGATTATATTTTTTGTTTGTTTTTGTTTCATTGCTGTAAAAGGTAAATGCATTATTACTTGACAATTTTTGTAATAGTAGAAATAATTATCATATTAATAAGACAATATAATTATTTAAATGATTGATTTTGTTGTTAACTAAATGAATGAACATTCACATAGTGTTATTTATTTTTATAGATTGTATTATATGCATATTTAAATTGATTTATGTTTATCTTTATGTTAATAACAAAAAAGGATAATGTACTTGCAGTACTTGACATGAGAATCATTGCAATAATTTTAAAACCGATAAAAGTATCAAATAAAAGTATTATTATTATTCCATATAAGTATTTATTGAACATTGGTGTCTTATCATATATTTAATTTATAATATCACCATTCAGATATTAAATGTCAGATTCTGATAGCGCTTCACCTGGATGAACATAATAAAAAAAACCTTCATTTATATAGCACATTTTCCAAGCTCATCTTTTTCACACAGTCAATAAAGTCTGCCTCTATCCTGCAAGATATTTCAAGGTAAGCTTGTCAATGAATAAAGGATTCAGTATCATGTCATAAGTTTCCACATCCGCTTTCATTATATGAATCTGCTTTTGTGTTCGATGAAAGAAAGAGGGTCAGCTTTAGATGGACACGACAGAGGGCATTTTCCTTCTTTATTTATTTAATTTTTAAACAAATATTTCTTCACATCTCCACTCGGTGCTCTGGGCCCGATCCCTTTTCACATCAGTTAAATGAGTTTAATGTCTTTGCCGTAACAGTCAGCCTACAGCCCAGGATTTCCTCACGCAATGAGTGGAAAAACAAGGTCAAGAGCATCGCCGTCGGAGTCTGACTGTTTCAAGCACGCAAAGACTCTCCGTTTACTGGAGGAAGCCAAACGCGTTTCAGTAGTGCTGCCACTAGTGCATAATCCCAGCTATTTTAGTGCTCCCTCCCACGCATGAGAAATCCAAGGCATCCTCACGCGTTTAGTATTCCATGCACGCATTATGTAACACTCTTTGTGGAAGGGGGAAGGGGAGAAATGGATGAAGAGGGAAAAAAGATGAAGATGCTGGTCTCGCTGCACGTGTGTCGTCACTGGGTTTGCACATACTCTGATGCCTTAGATATACTCGCATTTGCCTATGGCACCTAACATGTGTCTAAAGATGGAACCCAGCAAATATTTTGTGTTTAAAAGACATCTAATAGATGTACAAACATAGACGTCTTGGCTAAATTTAGGTTGTTGATGGCTATGTTTACGTCAAAGATGGAAATTGGATTAATGCAGAACACTGGAATATGACATATTCAAACATGACATTAACATTTGCAAAGAAAAAAATAGTTCAGTTAAGTACAGTAATGAATTTCATTTACTTCGTTAATGACCACCACTGATGTCCGCTATCATTACTAGACACGCTCCTTACTGCTGATTGGCTGCTGGTGTGTTCGAAAGTCCAGAATTTGGCCCCTACATGTGCACATTTGTCCCATTTTTAAAATTGTGAATAATTAATTGTGAAAATTACCGATAGAAGAAGGCTTTAATTTTTAATTGTTCCAGTGGCCAAATTCTGACTGAGGAAAGTTGAGTGTCCTGGCCAGTTTGTTATTTGCAGCTACAGTTTTTAGCTTAAAACAAGTTGTTGTGGAGAGGTGAGCATGATCGAACACCCAATGAGGGGGGAGAGCATGCTCAGAGCCCGGCGGCTAGTCAGCAGGCCAATCAGAAATAATAAATAACACCCGTTTATTCTAGTGATTGGACCAGAGAGACACCTTTCTTAAGGAGAAGAGGGAGAGCAGCCGGGGAGAGGAGAGCACACACACACACACACACACACACACACACACACACACACACACACACTCACTCCCAGCTACACGGGGGTGAAAAAGAAATATTAATAAAAATAACTTAACAGCACAGCAAGAAGGTCGCTGATCGCTGGTTCGAGCCTCGGCTGGGCCAGTTGGCCTTTCTGTGTGGAGTTTGCATGTTCTCCCTGTGTTGGCGTGGGTTTTCTCCGGGTGCTCCGGTTTCCCCCACAAGTCCAAAGACATGCGGTATAAGTGAATTGGGTAAGCTAAATTGTCCGTAGTGCATAAGTGTGAATGGGTGTGTATGGATGTTTCCCAGTGATGGGTTGCAGCTGGAAGGGCATCCGCTGCGTAAAACATATGCTGGATAAGATGGTGGTTCATTCTGCTGTGGCGACCCCAGATTAATAAAGGGACTAAGCCGAAATGAAAATGAATGAATGAATGAATGAATGAAAGTGTTCATTAATAAATCCGTTTTGTTATCTCATTTCGTGTTCGTCTCCATCATGTCCACCTTCATCAGCAGGATGTTACACCTAATTTAGTTTTTTAAATTATGGATAATACATTTGTATTTAAAAATAAGTTTTAATAATAAATACTTTATTCATTTTTTTTATAAACAAAAACAATATTTATAAAACTGTAATAACCAGGGATGTGATTCTTCCATATAAATATGGATTTCCCTATTTTCCGACCCCTGTAATTTGCGTAAATCAAAAAAACCCAAACAACACTTTGGGTTGTCATCGTGAGATTCATCGTCATTAAAGCAGATGACCTGATGGGTGGCCGCTTCAGTGTTCGTCATTGTGCACAAGAAGAATTCATTCCGGACGCCATCGTCTTCCTCCTTTTCTGTCCTTGGCTGATCACATGCCTGAATAATTTGGTTTAAATGGTAATCTGTAAATAAATACTTTGTAGTAAAATAGTATGGTAAGCACTTTGACAAAATTGTAGGAAATAATTTTGGTACATCTAAAAGTGTGGTTATGATCACCATCCGACAAGCCGATCCAGCAAAGATTAGTGCTTAATGTCAATGAAAGGCAGTATTTAAACCTCATAATTAAATAGAAAATGAGGCGAATAACTGCAAAAAAAAGTCCACTTCTTCAGAACAAAGAATCACTCCTTTCCTCAGTGGTTAGCACAGCACGAAGGTTGCTGGTTCGAGTCCCGGCTGGGCCAGTTGGCGTTTCTGTGTGGAGTTTGCATGTTCTCCCCGTGTTGACGTGGGTTTCCTCCGGTTGCTCCAGTTTCCCCCACAGTCCAAACACATGCGCTATAGATAAAGACTGTAATGTATTAGTGTGTGGGTATTTTCCAGTACTGGGTTGCAGTTGGAAGGGCATCCGCTGCGTAAAACGTATGCTACAATTGTTGGCGGTTCATTCCGCTGTAGCGACCCCTGATCAATTAGGGACTAAGCCGAAGGAAAATGAATGAATGAATGAATGAACCACCCCTTTCAATAGGCTATGGGCCTGTATTATGTAATAATTATGGCATCTTGCAAGGTTGGTTTTACGACTTCTATCCAGAACAGGATGCATGATATGCTGAGGCTCAAAAAAGAAAAAAAGAAGTGGTTTTCCAGATAGTGTGTGTTGAGTATCCATTAAGGGCACTGCACTTTGGCATTTTAAAGACACAGGGACAGACTTGCACACTTACCTCCTGTCATGTGATGCGCTCTCAAGTGGCCAAGACCACAAGTGTGGGTATTCGGACAAAACATGAGCGATTGCCCTCAAGATAAAAGTGCAGATCTCCACTGCTCCCAGAGGAGTGTCAACGCACACAGAGGTGTCAGAATATGTATGATTTACACCTCCTGAAGGTACGAACGCGTGTGGGAAGACAGCCTGATGGTTATTGAAATTTAGATGCGTCTTTTTTTGTAGGCGGAAAGGTGCAATTGTTCAAGTCAGAATCTTGTCTTGGCGTCTGCTGTGTTCATGCGTGAGCAAGCAGTCAACAATCAGAGCCTGTCGAACTAAATGTGTGCATGTTTGTGCATCAGTATTATTATTTTTTTATAAGTTTCCTAAAAATGTTGTATGTATGTGTGTATATGTGTGTATGTATATGTGAAATATATGCATGACTATATTGTATAAAATATTTGTTTTGTATATTTATGTATATATTCATTCATTTATTCATTCATTTTCTTTTCTGCTTAGTCCCTTTATTAATCAGGGGTCGCCACAGCGGAATGAACCGCCAACTTATCCAGCATATGTTTTACACAGCGTACCTTTCAGGAAGTTTTACCTTCCAGCCGCAACCCAGCACTGGGAAACACCCATACACTATTGCATTCACACACATATCATTCATTCACTTTCTTTTCGTCTTAGTCCCTTTATTAATCAGGGGTCGCCACAGCAGAATGAACCGCCGACTTATCCAGCATATGTTTTTTGCAGCGGATGCCCTTCCAGCTGCAACCCATCACTGGGAAACAACCATACATTCTCATTCACACACTAACACTACGGCCAATTTAGCTTATTCAATTCACCTACAGCGCATGTCTTTGGACTGTGGGGAAAACCGGAGCACCCGGAGGAAACCCACATGAGCACGGGGAGAACATGCAAACTCCA
Organism: Danio choprae; assembly: GCA_903798125.1. NCBI lineage: Eukaryota > Metazoa > Chordata > Actinopteri > Cypriniformes > Danionidae > Danio > Danio choprae. Next base: position 313,401 of record CAIGQW010054109.1, read on the forward strand.
CACAGAAATGCCAACTGACCCAGCCGTGGTTCAAACCAGCGACCTTTTTGCTGTGAGGCGACAGTGCTACCCACTGCACCACCGTGTCACCCTATATATATATATAAATGTACAAAGTACACAGGTATATATTATGTAAATGCAAATTTTTTATTTTATATTGTGATTAATCACAATTAACCGTTTGACAGCACTACTTTAAATAAATAAATAGTAGCAGATGCAGTAAGAGTATAGAATATACTGACGATGGTAGCCGGATTGACACGCACATTTTACCCACATCACATAAATAGTTAACTATTTGCGACAACCAAAACATAATTAGATTTTTAACAATATTTTTATTTATTATGACACCGTTATAAGCAGTTTCTTTTCAATGAGTTAATGGTTACTGTTGAATAAAAAGAAAAACCCCACTATTTCTTTTACTTTTATGCTATTCAGAAGCCATGTGCACCCACTGACCGGTCAAATCTGCTTCTCTCTATCTCATCCAAGTTCAAAGCAAAGTTGAATGCCAAAGCATTTTAGATATGTATAAAATATATAATGTATTGACATCATCAAATTAATAAAATATACAGCAAATGAGAAATAAATGAGAGAGAAAAAAAAGAATAAAAACAGACAGTATCTCTAACAGTTATATTAATTACAAGAATAAAACAAGGCCAATTAGTTGATTAACCATTTCTAACGATGTACAAATATTTTGCAGCCAGTTTAGGTATCATGTCATTCTCTCCATGTATTTAGTCAAGTTTTTCTGAGTCGTTTAGTTTAAATAATTTAGCTGCGAAGCCAAGCGAAAGTAGGCTTAATTAAGAAGGTAATGACACAATTATTGACAGCTTTGGAAAGTGAAAGCAAAAGCCGAATCCCGGACATTTTAGGAGATTTAGAAACCCTGGCCAGACTAATTGCTTAAGTCCCAAAAAAGGAGCGTCTCTGTGGGTCTCTGCAGCATGTGAGATTGTCTGTGGGAGTGTTGACCGTTGTCGCGAACACAGAATGAACAGAACGAAACAGGGAAACAAGAGAAGATTTTACACTACTTAGTTGATTGTGGATTTTTGGTTATTGGGCGAATACAATAAGTGTAAATGTATGATAATAACGTGTCATTAAATATACATGGGCGGCTGTTAATATACCTGGGCGGCCCGCCCAAGTAAAGTCTATGTGTGGGAAGCACTGGAGCTATATGAATATGAATGGCTTCAGGAGAAGTCTGCATTATATCTCCTTTTGGTCTTCCTAGATTCTGAATAGGCAACTTAACAAAAATTACAGGAATATTACTAGTGATTCTGGCTGTTGTTTACAGTAATCTTTATTTTTTATATAATTCATTCATTTTCTTTTCGGCTTAGTCCCTTTATTAATCTGGGGTCACCACAGCGGAATGAACCGCCAACTTATCCAGCATATGTTTTACACAGCGGATGCCCTTCCAGCTGCAACCCATCACTGGGAAAGATCCACACACACTCATTCACACAAATACACTATGGACAATTTAACCTACCCAATTCACCTATACTGCATGTCTTTGGACTTGTGGGGGAAACCAGAGCACCCGGAGGAAACCCACGCAAACACGGGGAGAACATGCAAACTCCACACAGAAATGCCAACTGACCCAGCCGAGGCTTGAACCAGCGACCTTCTTGCTGTGAGGCGATCGTGCTACCCACTGCGCCACCGTGCAGCCCTTTTTATATAATATCATTTAATATTTTAAAAAAAAAATCGCAGTTTGAGTGCATGATTAAATGACGTCACATTGAATTACTGGATGAATCAGGATTCTTGAATGCATCTCTTGAATAAACTTTTGTTTTTAAAGTTCGAGAACATTATGAGTGTCCTCTGGCGTGTCTTGCTCAGGTTGTTATTTGTTGAAGTACTGATTCAGGGAACCCACACAATTATTATATTTTGAATTAATTTTGAATGTTTGCATGTCGCCATCTATTGGCGAAACAATATAATTGCAAAAATCTTCATTTAAAGAGCAAAGCAGAGTTTTGCAACCATCGACATCAATGTTTCTATCGGATTTCTAAACGCTGATAATTTTAATGTTTTTGTTTGTGTTTTTGTTTTGTTTTTGTGTCAAATGCAGATTTGAATGGTCACATACTGCTGTGATTGTCAAAGTTGTAATAAATGCATACAAAATTTGGTCATTTAGGAGTAATATTGAGATCGAGATCTTAAGATATTAAATATGAATCTTGCAGTTTTAGATCAGATTGATGAACTCAACTTAATTCTGTTTGCAAATGAGAGTATCATTCATTCATTCATTCATTTTCATTTTGACTTAGTCCCTTTGTTAATCTGGGGCGGCCACAGCGGAATGAACCGCCAACTTATCCAGCATATGTTTTATGCAGCGGTTGCCCTTCCAGCTGCAACCCATCACTGGGAAACCAAATGAGAGTATAAATTATTCAAATTATAGATATAGACTTATAAAACAAATGTGGAAAGCAGCTCAGATCGTTCGAGTTCATACTGACTTTTTTGACTTTGATTGCAGGCATTTTTGGCCAAATCAGCAGAGTTTGAGCTCTGAAACTCTACAGGAGACATATGAGAGATTACAGTCCTCGTGCAGAAAGGAAGCAAGAGACTATTTGCATCTCACTTCTGTCTAAAATAACCAATTGAGATATTAGCATCTCATTTGTGCTTTTTCTTTCAGTGCATGGGAATAAAAGAGGTTTTGAGCAAGATCTGGTAAAATTAGCTTTCATTTCTTCTCTACCTTTTATTCCCCTGTACAGCTTCACAAAGGACTTCTTTATCATAGCAGGGACTTTTCAGCACAGTTGTGGTTTTAATTGAAATCGATTTTGTCTGCGACACGGCAAAAGCAGCAAGAATAAATAGCTCAGTGGCTGGGAGGAGATGTGCGAAGCCCCAGATTCCTAATAGTGACCTGTGTCTGCAGTCAAATTAAAAGCAGGCTGTGATATCCTATGAGAAAACACATCACACACATTAGAAAGCATCCCTTCGCCTCCTCATAGAAACTCGGTTGCCTCTACAAATGCATGCATTGTAAAAAAAAATATCTGTATGTTAACAGTTTGATGGCGGCATGGTGTCTCAGGGGTTATCACTGTCGCCTCACAGCAAGAAGGTCGCTGATTCGAGTCCCAGCTGGGTCAGTTGGCATTTCTGTGTGCATTTTGCGTGTTCCCTCAGTGTTGGCGTGGGTTTCCTTCGGGTGCTCCGGTTTCCCCCACAGTCCAAACACATGCGCTATAGGTGAATTGAATAAACTAAATTGGCCGTAGTGTATGTGTGTGCATGTGAGAGTGTATGGGTGTTTCCCAGGACTACGTTGCAGCTGGAAGGGCATCTGTTGCGTAAAACATATGCTGGATAAGTTGGCGGTTCATTCTGCTGTGGCGACCCCTGATAAATAAAGGAACTAAGCTGAAGGAAAATGAATGAATGAATAACAGTTTGACATTTTCTGATTCATATTTTTCCCCTTTTTATTTATGCTTTTGCATTGCATTATGATACCTTAATCTTTTCTTCAACTTAGTTTAATGTTGATAAGTGTGAAAAAAGGGACTTTTATTGATATTTTTGATAGTTTGAAGTGATATATTGCCTGGGTTGGGGTTGTACATTTTGGGACAAATACCTGGTAATAACCTCAGTTGTGTGCCCACTTGTGTTTGGGACAGAAATCTCTGCAATTAAACTGAAAATGAAAATCGGATATTGTTTTCGAGTTCAAGCGAAGCATTAAATAAAGGCAAACAAATGAAGCAGGCCTGGACAAAATTGAAAATTGTGTCCATGTCTGTTTGGATGATTTTGTCGTCACTTTCCATCTCCATCGCTGCACATCTTCTCAGGTCTTCCCTCGTATTACTCACTTGTGTTTTCTGCTTTCCTCCAGTTTCGATTTCTCACCGAACCTTTTTTACACACAGACAAGTGTGGGCATGCATTGCACATTTCCTTTTTGGGTAGAGGATGTAACTGTGTGTGTGTGTGTGTAGGAAGACAGGCGCTCGCTCTTTTTCTCTTGATCTGTCTTTTTCCTGAAGCAGAAGCAGCAAATAGCAGCACAAAATGCTCATGTTGGGTAGCATCGCTGTCAGTGTGTCATGGGGAATTGAAAGGCTCACAGTCGGCTTACCTATTAGCGTTCACCTCTAATTGAATCCGGCCCGGCCAATTGAAGCAACAGCTGCGCTTTATTGAGTTGCTTTTGCTGGCATTTCCATCACATTCGAGAACGAGAAGCTCGTCTTGCTCTGACTGTCTTCATAATGCAAGACTGTGCATTTCAGTTGTTGTTTAAAAAAATATACAGTTGAAGTCAGAATTATTAGCCCTCCTGAATTATTCACCCCCCTGTATTTATTTTCCCCCAGTTTCTGTTTAACGAACAGATTTTTTTCAACACATTTCTAAACATAATAGTTTTAATAACTCATTTCTAGTAACTGATTTCTTTCTCTTTGCCATGATGACAGCACATAATATTAGACTAGATATTTTTCAAGATGCTAGTATTCAGCTTAAAGTGGCATTTAAAGGGTTAACTAGGTTAACTAGGCAATTTAGGGTAATTAGGCAAGTCATTGTACAGTATAACGATGGTTTGTTCTGTAGACAATTGAAAACAAATATTGCTTAAGGGGGCTAATAATAGTCACAGCCTCTGCACGTTCCATCAGTCCCAGTCACCATTCACAGTCACCATCCACCACACACCATGAACGATCACCCGAATACTAATCACCTGCACCTGCAATCACCCACTCACTATAAATGCTCACCTCATCCTTTCACTCACCGTCTGGAATCAACGCCGGATGGTCCTCTCGTCCTCCGTCTTTTTCCGAGTGCTCCAAACTCTCCTGTGCATCTTCGAGGCTTACTCCTGTGACCTGTATACTCGAACACCTACGAAGGGAAGTGACTGTTTCATTATCTCCGATCTTATTACCACGATTGTTTGAGCCACATATACACCGCCTGCATGAGTGTGTGCTAGTCTTCACCTGATCTTCCACTCACCTGTTTTACCACTCACTGCTACGCTGTTGTGTTCACGGCGCACACCGCTGGATCTAGCGTGTGCAGATACACACACACAGCCATCACCAGTGACTTTCCTTTTGTGCTGTATCAGCGTGAATAAACACTATTGTATTAACTCCCTGTCCTCTCTTCCTTGTGTGACCGTGACAATAATATTGACCTTAAAATGGTTTAAAAAAAATAATAAAAACTGCTTTTATTATAGCCGAAATAAAACAAATAAGACTTTCTCCAGAAGAAAAAATATTATCGGAAATACTGTGGAAAAATTCCTTGCTCTGTTAAACCTCCATTAGGAATAATTTAAAAGAAAATCACAGAAGGGCTTATAGTTTTGACTTCAGCTGTATATAATAAATTTATTATAAAAAAAAAAAAACACTGTGTATTTATGAAGTGTTTCACACAGGTGAGACG
>CAIGQW010054109.1:318918-335375 GCA_903798125.1 Danio choprae
ACTGTGTATTTATGAAGTGTTTCACACAGGTGAGACGGTTTGACAAAAACCACCTGTAGAAAAAAAAACACTCCCCCCTCCTTACTCTAGCACTTAATTCACTGAGCACTAACAGTTCCTTTGTATAATTAGCACTTGTTGTGTGTATTGCCTCTTCTTGTTGAATCGCTGAATGCCTCCTCAATTTTAAGTTGCTTTGGACAGAAGTGTCTGCTAAATGATTGAATGTTATTTGGGCAATACATCGGTCGGTTCGGGTGCTGTAAATGCTTGAATTGGAATGTAGTAGCACTCAGGTTTGAAAAGTACTTATATTTTGGATAAAGTGCTAGGAACCGCTTGAAAATGTAATTGTGTTGTTTTGATGATAATTTATGGTACTAAATATTTATATAAAATATTTTTGCTTTTGCATAAAATTAAATCTACGGGTGACACGGTGGCTCAGTGGTTAGCACTGTGGCCTCGCAGCAAGAAGGTCACTGTTTCGAGCCTCAGCTGGGTCAGTTGGCATTTCTGTGTGGAGTTTGCATGTTCTCCCCGTGTTGGTGTGGGTTTCCTCCGGGTGCTCCGGTTTCCCCCACAAGTCCAAAGACATGCGCTATAGGTGAATTGGGTAAGCTAAATTGTCCGCAGTGTATGCATGTGAATGAGTGTGTATGGATATTTCCCAGTGATGGGTTGTGGCTGGAAGGGCATCCGCTGCGTAAAACATATGCTGGATAAGTTGGCGGTTCATTCCGCTGTGGCGACCCCAGATTAATAAAGGGACTAAGCCAAAAAGAAAATGAATGAATGAATGAAATTGGCCGTAGTGTATGAGTATGTGTGTGAATGAGTGTATAGGTGTTTCCCAGTATTGGTTTGTGGCTGGAAGGGCATCTGCTGCGTAAAACATATGCTGGAATAGTTGGCGGTTCATTCTGCTGTGGCACCCCTGATAAATAAGGGACTAAGCCAAAGGAAAATGAATGAATGAATGTATAAAATTAAATCTCTGTAGTCTGTACAGGGTCGTTTTGGGAAGGTAATTTTTGAAGGAGAGACGCTGAGGGAGAGAAGGACACTGATATACTCTCAGAAATCTCATTTTGCATAAAATCTTCATCAAATTTGAAATATGAAACGTTTGGCTTTCAAGACCTATTTTATCTAGGTTATTACAAGACTTCATGAGTTTGTATGTGAAAAATACAACCATTCCAACCAAGACAGTACAACATTTCTTTCTCATTACTTCAGCATCTATAAAATGTTTTTATTTTGAGCGTTAAACACTCTATATGGACCATAGTAAAGCTCAAACTGCCTTCTTTCCAATGATACCTAATTTGTGCTTGTAGCTCACCGGGGTCAACATCTGTTAGCATTTTAAGTTAGATACACTGTAAAAACTATCCGTAAATGAGCAGTTTTCTGTATTTTTTGTTTTTATATTTTGAACTTTACATTTTTCCCTGTTTATTTATGCATTATGGGACCTTGTTATTTCTTTACAACAACTTTGACCCTTGATACGTTTGAAAAAGTGACAAGTGATATATTGTTTGTGTTGGTGTTGTATATTACACCACAAGAACCTTGTAATAAACTGACTAAATTTTCTGAGATTTTATTATTTTAGTTGTGTTAAAGCACTTTTCAGGTGCATTTATAAACTTTTCTAGTGCTTTATTGAGCTTCTTCTTCAATGCGAATGTGCGTTCGTTTTTGCGATTTTTGTTTTAGAACTTTCATTCAGTTGCCTGTAGAAGAAATGACCAGGAATAATAAATGTTTTAATACTAATATAATGTCTAAAAATCAATGGAAGTACTTGAGACCTGAAGTATGCCTGCTCGTATGTGAAAAATAAAGTCAATAGTGTAGCAAATTACATATTTACATACAAAAACATACATCATCACATTATATCAGATGCTATTTGTTATAGTAATACTTACTCCCAGGGCTGTTTATATCGAAGTTGATATTTAGTCGCACCATGTCGGTGTTTCGTAACATCTAATTTTTATGAGGTGGGTCATTAGCCCAATGCTCAACCCCCAACCTGGAGGACCAAGACATACACACATACAACATGGCTTACCCAATTCACCTACACTCACCGGCCACTTTATAAGGTACACCTTAATAGTACCAGGTTGGACCCAATTTTGCCTTCAGAACTGCCTTGATCCTTCGTGGCATAGATTCAACAAGGTACTGGAAATATTCCTCAGAGATTTTGGTCCATATTGACATGATGGCATCACGCAGTTGCTGCAGATTTGTTGGCTGCACATCCATAATGCGAATCTTCCGTTCCATCACATCCCAAAGGTGCTCTATTGGATTGAGATCTGGTGACTGTGGAGGCCATTTGAGTACAGAGAACTCATTGTCATGTTTAGGAAACCAGTCTGAGATGAGTCGTGCTTTATGACATGGCGCGTTATCCTGCGGGAAGTAGCCATCAGAACATGGGTACACTGTGGTCATAAAGGGATGGACATGGTCAGCAACAATACTCAGGTAGGCTGTGGCGTTGACATGCTCAATTGGTACTTATGGGTTGCACTAATCAATCTAAACGGTTGATACAAGGCAGGATGGGTCCATGCTTTCATGTTGTCTGCGCCAAATTCTGACCCTACCATCCGAATGTCTCAGCAGAAATCGAGACTCATCAGACCAAGCAACGTTTTTCCAATCTTCTATTGTCCACTTTTGGTGAGCCTGTGTGAATTGTAGCCTCAGTTTCCTGTTCTTAGCTGACAGGAGTGGCACCCGGTGTGGTCTTCTGCTGCTGTAGCCCATCCGCCTCAAGGTTGGACGTGCTGTGTGTTCAGAGATGCTCTTCTGCATACCTCAGTTGTAACGAGTGCTTATTTGAGTTACTGTTGACTTTCTATCAACTGGAACCAGTCTGGCCATTCTCCTCTGACCTCTGGCATCAACAAGGCATTTGCACCCACAGACCTGCTGCTCACTTGATAATTTCTCCTTTTTGGACAATTCTCTGTAAACCCTAGAGATGGTTGTGCGTGAAAATCCCAGTAGATCAGCAGTTTCTGAAATACTCAAACCAGCCTGTCTGGCACCAACAATCATGCCACGTTCAAAGTCACTTAAATCACCTTTCTTCACCTTTCTGATGCTCGGTTTGAACTGCAGCAGATCGTCTTGACCATGTCTACATGCCTAAATGCATTAAGTTGCTGGCATGTGATTGGCTGATTAGAAATGTGCATTAACGAGCAGTTGGACAGGTGTACCTAATCAAGTAGCCAGTGAGTGTATACCGCATGTCTTTGGACTGTGGGGGAAACCGGAGCACCCAGAGGAAACCCAGGCCAACACGGGGAGAACATGCAAACTCCACACAGAAATGCCAACTGATCTAGCCGAGGCTCGAACCAGTGACCTTCTTACTGTGAGGCGACAGCACTCCCCACTGCGCCATTGTGTCGCCCCTTGTTATAGTAATATATAGTATATTTTACACGCACAAAAAGATTGTTGCCAAATTTGACTTTGAAAGGTGTGTAAGAACGCTGGTATTTTCGGATCCTTCATTTCCTGGTATTTATATCACATTGATCTTAACACTCCACTATTCAAACACCAAAAAGAAACCTCAGGATGTTATTTCTGAAGACTTTTCCCAGATGCATCGTGATTCTTCCTCTCTTTTCTGTCAGCATTGAGGCATGTGATTGGTTTTGTTGTGTCTGTCATTTCCTCTGCCTCCTTTTTCAGTTTTGTAACCGAGCATAAATCAAATGCAACAGAGGCGTGTTGAAATGCACGGGTATCATTTAGCCGTCTCCATCTCGTTAAAAAGGCTCGTTTACTCATAGGGCACATTAGCATAATCCTTCCCACTCTGCATTTATCTAGACGCGCTTAGAAAAAAAAAAGAATAACTTTATCAGGTTGAAGAACAAGGGGATCACGCTGTAAGAGCTTGAAGGGGGAATTGAGTCATTTCATTGACAGCAATAAAGCAGAATTGCAATAAAATAATAATTCTGAAGCATTCGACCTTGACCTTCAGATTGACCCCTGTCTGCCATTGGTCAGAAAAATAGGTAGCCACACCCACACACATTCCAATGGGCACTTATTTTTGTCAAATATTCAGCTTTTAACTAGCTTCTGGTAAATTATTACTTGTTATTATCAAGTCAGCTATGATCATTAACTTCACATTTCATATCTGTTGGTTATTGAGCTATCAGCTTCAGTGTTGTTGTTGTTTTTAATAGACTATATATTTGTTGTTATTATTGATTATTATATTTGTTATTTATATATTTGTTGTTATTATTGATTATTATATTTGTTATTTATATATTTGTTGTTATTATTGATTATATATTTATTTATTTATTTATTTATTTATAGACTAAAACCATATATATATTTCCCCTAAATAAAAATAAAATGGGTAGATTTGCTATTACCTGGTAATTTATGGTCATTAACTTGTTTTTTGTTGTTGTTATTATTAATAGAATATACAGTCAAGTCCAAAATTATTCATAACCCTGGGGACTATATATATATATATATATATATATATTTGTTTTATATAATCCTAAAATAAAAATTAAAATAAAAAGTTGAAAAAAAAGTAGAAAAGTGAACTTTTTTTAATGTAAATCTAATTCAAAATATGAACAAATATCATAATAATATGTAAATAATGCTAAAATATCATTAAGCAGGATTAAAATCAAGCCTGTAGGCCACATTAAAATCAGCTTGACCACTTTAAATAAACAAATATATTCATTCATTTCCTTTCAGCTTAGTCCCTTTATTCATCAGAGGTCACCACAGCGGAATGAACCGCCAACTTATCCAGCATGTTTATTAAATTCACCTATAGCACATGTCTTTGGACTGTGGGGGAAACCGAAGCACCCGGAGGAAAAACCACGTGAACACAGGGAGAACAAGCAAACTCCACACAGTAATGCCAACTGACTCGAACCAACGACCTTCCTGCTGTGAGGCGACAGTGCCAACCACTGAGCCACCTTGTCGCCTAAACATATATAATATTTTATTTATTTTATTTTTTTTTATAAAGATGGTCAAATTACTTTTATAACATTAATACTGATCTTAGCGATACTTAGATATTGTAATAATAAAAAATAGTTCTTATATTGATTAGAAATCTCCTGTGGGTACATGTGGCGCTCCTGACAGTCTTGCTTTGTAATCCTGTTGGGCAAATATGCTTGGCTGTGAAATTAGATTAAGACACTGGTGTGTTGTTTCACATGGGCACGTCGGATGAGCGGTCGCCAACATCTGCCTGAAATTGTCTTGGCGAATGGTTTCACAGAACTGGAGCTGTGCTGTGACATGAAGGGCAGAGGCAATTTGCCATTCTTTGTGTAGCCCGAGTGCTAATGCATGTCATTAAAATGCAATCTCTTTCTGAAACTCTCAAAAGCCAGAGCTTTACACAGCAAGCACTTCTAGACTGTTGTGTTATTTAAGACATTGTGTTATAAGCTTGCCTTATTCAAGTCGTGAGAGACTCTTTTGAGCTGAGTTTTACTGATTTATTTTATTATTGTTATTATTTAGTGTTGTTCTTCTAGCAATGATGCTAGGGTGTTGCTAAGATGATTGTTTTGTTTTTGCTTTGTTTTAAGACAGTCAAGGACATTTGTGCATTGGATTTATTTTATTTTACTTTATTTATATTGGTTTGGTTTTGTTTTGTTTTGTTTTAAAGGTGCCAAATACTGCATTGGTTTAAGTTAAATTGTTCTCTGATATCTACGTAGTAGGTTTCAGCGCTGGGCACGTTCCTTTAAAAGAGTAATAAGTTATAGTTACTAGTTACTTCTCACCTATAGTAACTGAGTTACATAATTATGAAAGTAACTAATTCCCAGGGAAAGTAACTATTGTGTCTAATCTAATTTGTCAAATGACTCTAAAATAAAGATTAAAATAGTGTAGATTTAGTGGACAATGTTTTATGTTGTTGTGGGACAATGTGAGAGACAGCGGCAGCATGTCCTCGGCTATATATCTACATATTATTGTGTTTAATTCTGTCTGAGTAATGTGTTTGCGGTGGAGAAAAATAAAGTTTTATTTGCTTTGACGTCGTAGCTTTGTCTCCTCCTTTGGTAGCAGAGCTCACGTTATCACCTGTGTAGCCACTAAGTGTGTGGCGGCGTGTGACGACGTGAGGTGCTTCATTAGATTAGAATTACTTGTCACCGACGCAGAGACTCTTTTTTTTGTCCTGGGCATAAGTAGCACAATACATAAACATTCACGCCTTTCACCTCAACGAGGGAAAAGTAGTGCTTATATTTCCAGTTGGCAAACGCTACCTTTAATCTTGTTGGATTTGCCATCGTTCTGACTCCTGGTCATTGGTGTGTGCCACTGACTGTGCGTGTGCTTGTGTGTGAACACCCGCACTGCTCTGCCTCTGATTGGCCAACAATGGAAATGTACTCTGTATCTAAGCCTATCATCATGTTCTCAGTTACACCTCATTCACTTTCACCTACAGCAATCATCACACGCGCGCACACACACACACACACGCAGACACAGACACACCCCAGAGAAAGAGAGATCTCTTATAACATACTGACAACTAACCCAGCCGAGGCTCGAACCAGCAACCTTCTTGCTGTGAGGCGATTATGCTACCCACTGCGCCACCGTGATGCCTTTTTTTATTTTTTTTATTTATTTTTTATTTTTTTTTGAGTTAGCAATGATGCTAGCGTGTTGCTAAGGTGATTGTTTTGTTTTGTGGAATGCTTTTTTTCTGTTGCTAGGGTTTTTCTTGTTGTTTGCTAGATGATATTTCATACGTCAACATTTTTATAAAATAAAATAAGAACATTCTAATAATATAAATATTAATTAAAACATCAATCATTGCTTGGTTAACCACAAATTCATAATCAGCCATTAATATTTAAGGATGCACCAATAATATGGTTCTAATCATTAATAATTAGCATGATATTCATATGATCATCACTCTTAAAAGGACACTTCACTAGACATCTTTGCCCCAATCGATCTTTATTGCTTTACATTTAATAAGCTGCATTTCTGTGGTCATTTTGGCTGATATGGTGTCAGTGTGTTATGCATTATTACTAATATCGATCAGGAAATCCATCAGCTCTGCCGTTTAAAAGGATCTCATTTCTCTCTCATTACAGTAAGTCGTGGTTATAAAATCACAGTGTAGTAGAGTCTTCATCGAGAAACTAGACAATAATCATTAGAGCATGAAACAAGTACATTCAGCATTGAACGCATCCCAACCTTTTGAGCTTGTTAGAGTACAGATTATATGTGCTCGTAAATGTGTGACATTATTAATACAGTGCCTGTTATGTGGCAGACCCTCATATGGGACTGTAATATATTGAATTCCTCCTTGTTTTGCGACGCTGGGTGTTGTGTTTGTGAGATGTTGTTTCCTTGGAGCACGTCTTAGTCATTTGGATTGATGTGTATAGTTTCTTCTGTAATGGTGATTGATGTTTGTTTCAGACCATAGAGGGCACTGCAGACAAAATGCAGCTCTCCGGCCACTGTGGAGAATAATATGGCTTTTGTATTTGTGGAGAGCATTGACATCTTTGGAGTAGGGTTGCACGGTACTGGGAAAATATGCGATATTGCTGTTGGGGATAGTTATTTTTGAAAGTAATACATTAGAATATTGAGGTTTTTAAAACCAATTAATGCTTATATATTACGATGCATGTTCTCCCTGTGTTCGTGTGGGTTTCCTCCGGGTGCTCCGGTTTCCCCCACAAGTCCAAAGACATGCGCTATAGGTGAATTGGGTAAGCTAAATTGTCCGTAGTGTATGTGTGTGAATGAGGGTGTATGGATGTTTCCCAGTGATGGGCTGCAGCTGGAAGGGCATCCGCTGCATAAAACATATGATGGATAAGTTGGCGGTTCATTCCGCTGTGGCGACCCCAGATTAATAAAGGGGCTAAGCCGAAAAGAAAATGAATGAATGAATATTACGATGCACTCATTTCATGAAATGTAGCAGTAAAAGTTAGTGTTACAGAAGAGTTCAACAAAAACAGTGGGGGAAATAAGTATTGAAGACGTCATGTTTTTTTCCTTGGAATAATATTTCTCATGTAGCTGTTGACATGCAATTGAATCATATTTTGGTAAAAACCCAAACAGAACAAATATAAAAATAAAACAAAACAAAAAACATCTGAAAAATGTGTTCTGTGTAATAATGAAATGACACAAGGAGAAAATACTGAACTACTGAAACGTATTTAATACTTTATATAAAAGGCTTTTTTGGTGCTGACAGCTTAAAGACACCTCTCGTATGGAGAATGAAGTCACATGCATTGCTCAGCTGTGAGTTTTTCCACAGACTTCAACAGAGTGTAAACATCTTGATGGTTCTGTGGGTCTCGTCTATCCAATCTGATCTTTAATTTGTATTTTCTATTGGGTTCAAGTCTGGTGATTGGCTGGGCCATTCCACAGCTTGATTTTCTTTCTCTGAAAGCATCTGAGAGTTTCCTTGGCTGTGTTTTGGATCATTGTCTTGCTGAAATGTCCACCCTGGTTTCATCTTCATCCTCCTGCTAATGTAGATGTTGGACTGAAGCAGCTGATATTCATTTACACTGAGGAAGGGCAGAGGGTTACTGAAGAACTACTGAGAGATTTCAGCTGCTGTCTGGGCTTTCACTGCCTTCCTACAGCTCCCTTTCTTCATGTGTTCAATACTTTTTCCCTGCGTCATTTCATTTACTTACACAGAACTTAATTTGTAAACTTTGTTTATTTGTTTTCTTTGCATATATGGATTTCTTTGGTTGTTACCAACATCCAGTGAAAATGTCAAGTCAACAGCACCTTTAGAAATATGTTTTCTGAGGAAAATGTTCAATACTTATTTTCCCCACTGTAGATGCTGTTCTTTTGAACTTTCTAGTCATCAAATCCTGAAAAACAAGGATTTAGACAGAATTATGAAGAAGCACATGTAGGATAGGTTGCAAGTAGGATCTTAAAATGAAATTGGTAAATGTATTTTTTTTATTTTATTTATTGTTTTTGTATTGTTGTGTGGGTGAGCCTCAGTCTAAAGACAATTTTTCTAACCCCTTTGGTGATAGACAATAAAGTATTTTTTTTGTATTTTAATTGAACTCTTTTTAACGCAGCATGGTGGCTCAGTGGTTAGCACTGTCGCTTCACAGCAAGAAGATTGCTGGTTCATGTCCCGGCTGGGCTAGTTGGCACTTCTGTGTGGAGTTTGCATGTTCTCCCCGTGTTGGTGTGGGTTTCCTCCGAGTGCTTCATTTCCCCCACAGTCCACACACATGCACTATAAGTGAATTGAATAAACTAAATTGGCCATAGTGTATGAGTGTGTGTGTGATTGAGAGTGTAGGGGTGTTTCCCAGTACTGGATTGCGGCTGGAAGGGCATCGTAAAACATATGCCGGAATAATTGGCGGTTCATTCTGCTTTGGCGACCTCTGAAATAGAGACTAAGCCAAAGGAAAATGCATGAATGAATTAACTTTTTAACAATAATAATAAATGTTGCTTGATCTTCAAATGATGGTATTAGAATATGACACTGAAGACTGGAGAGTTGATGCTGAAATCAGCTTTGAATAAAATACTACAATAAAAATCAACAGTTATGACCGTTAATAACAGTTATTAGCATTTTAGGGAATGTAAATCACAAAAATGAAATGTGTAATTTTGTTTTGACTTTGTGGATCTTACTGTTCCTGCATCTTCATGACGGAGATTCAGTTACTAACTAGTGAGCATGATTCTAGCATTCATGCATTAAAAAGCAGTTCAGATTAATTATATATTGTGCACACACTGAACGGTTTGTTTGTTTGTTTGTTTTTTTAAGGTGTGTCTGTGTCTGTGTCTGTGTCTGTGTGTGTGTGTGTGTGTGTGTGATAAGGGCTGTTGTCAGTGGAGTGGAAGAGCCCGGTCTGGCAGGTCTGAACTCAATAGAGTGTAAAAGAACGGCATGTTGTCTTTCCAGTGGACAGAGAGAATAGACCTAGAGGAGGTTCAAGGGAAGAGAACACGCATAAGATGCTAAAGCCACATTTCAGCAGTTTGACTACACACAGATTTAGATCCATGTTTGCATTCTGAATTTTAGGTAAATTTAAGTGGTGTTCACCCAGCCATTGCTAATATGCTTTTGAGCGTGTTGCTTTATGATTGCTGGGGTGTTGTTCTGTATAAATTACAAATGCAATTACTTAATGCACTGAGGCAATTATGTATGACATGATCATATTTATCATTTCATTGTGAATGCAAATCATTCGAGGCGTTTGCATTCACAAAATGTGTCCGAATGCAATTCATATTATCCTGAAGAGAATATTGGTTATTTACATGTAATTCGTTGTCAGGTTAGTTTGCTCATTTGTAAGAGCAGCCTAAATAATAGTGAATTAGAAGTTAAACTCTTAAAGTAATGTTCAATTATAGATGAACATAATGTTATTGACCAAAAAAAGCCAAACAAACAATAATAATTACCTCTCTTTCTTCTTTTTCTTTTAAAAATTAAATCTGATTGTATCACTATGTTTACATGGACATCAGTAATTATTTCCCTTAATCTGAGTAAGACAATAATGTGATTAAGGTGTTTACATGAGTTGCTTTCTGAATGTTCCTTTCATGATCCTGTTTTACATGTTATAGCACATAATTGCATCACCGTCCACATTTCCTCCGGAGTTTCATGTAATTTCGGGTGTTTCATTTTTAGTTTGTCGACTTTAACTGCAGTTCAGCTGGTTCAGTTTCATTCAGGAACATTTCATGCATGCCCCCCGTGATGAACGAGATCTTGGATGCGAGTATGAACTGCTGGAAGAGTGTTGTTTTAATGGAATTTGATATCACACACCATAAGTGTCAGTGTTCGTCCATTTCATGTGCTATTGTTTTTGTCATGTGATTCCTTTGTCCTGTCTTTCCCGCCATCGTCAGTGTTGATTCATCTTACCTGTGTTCATCCCTTGTGTGTTATTAGCTTAATCATCCCTTCATCCATTTATACCCTTTCGTCTGTGTCCTTCGTTGTGCGGTATTTTGGTTACTTTGGTTGTCTCGTCCCGTCGTCCTCGTCCCGTCAACCTGTATCCAGTGTTTGTATTATCAGTAAGTGTTTTTGTATAATAAATCCGTTTTGTTATTTCATCCCGTGTACCGTCTCACCATGTCTTCCGTCAACAACAAAGGAGCGTTACAATAAGGGGGAAAAAAAATCCACATTTTGTGATGCGGGTGTCTGTGACTCGGTAGGTACAGAGAATAGTGTCAAACAGCCGTGTGTATAGACTATCCTGAAAATCCTACATGACGGTAATAGTTTAAGGTGTTTACATTTCTGTACTGCACTTCAACAATGCCACTAAAATCAGCATACTCCACATGTTTTAATTCCATTTCTGTTTAGTTCGATTATGAGCTTAATCAGATTAAAGAGCCTCTGTTATGGGTTTTTGAAAATGACCTTCCATGCAGTGCGTAACACAGCTCTAAGTGAAGTGAAATATCCAGCTAAGGCTTACATCTGAAAGTGCACCGTGTTTAAAACTATTGATTCATATATAAAAGAGTCGACTCATAGTAGTTTGAATGAATCGCAGCGGTAACGAGTCTTTAGCCGTGCCGGCGTGACGTCGATACGGAACTCAAGCCCCGCTCATTTGCTGCGCGCGCAGACCCGGGAAAATTGAAACCCCCCGCCCCACCCACAAACACTGTAGCAGATCCCGGTTGAATCATGTCGCGAAGACGCTGTCCACTGAAGTGTGAGGGAAAGTTAGTGTTATTTTCTCTACCCAAACATGTGAAGAGGCTGTAAAGAGTCAGTGGTTGAAGTCTATTTTTTGCAAAAAATACCTCAGCATTATAGCCCCAACCTTGTGCTGGGTTCCCATCATTTTTCTGACGAATGCTTCAGCAATCTACACGCTTACAACGGGGGATTCGTCGGCCGTTTGTTAAAGGAAGGATCGGAAAAGACTATTGATGTATGGAACTTTGTCAGAGCTTGACAGGAACTTTACAGTACACAGTTCATGGATCAGTTTCTTCCTCCATTTCACAAGTAAGTGCGATTTAAAATAGCTGCCTCCTTGTTTTCTCTAGCTTGCAAATTATGTATTTAATTGTTACTTGTGACCGCTTGTACTGTATCTGGTTAACTCTTTATATTCTCATATCGCGTCTAAAACCACGCTGAAAACGTGACGCGTGTCGCTTTGTTTACGGATTTAAATGCGTTTGTGAGCTCACGATCCACTGCCGTTTGTCATTACTATGGCCACCGTCAGCTATTCTTACACACGTGCGGCGGTCAAGTTTCAAAATAATTCATCTTTTGCCACTGTGTGGATTAATACTGAATGTGTGTCACTGTTTTTACTCATGGTTACGAACAGAGCAATATGCTGGTGTTAAACTGCGTTGCTTTAATGCGCTCCTGCATTGGGCTCACACATACGCGCTGCACTCTGACTACTTGTTGATAAGCCGTACTGGGCATTTCTCTCTGTCTTACGCTGAACGCAGTCGACCAATCACAACAGGCTGGGTCATCGGACCAATCAGCGCAGATTAGCATTGCGCTAAGGAGGGGTTTGGGAACAAATAAATCGCTGAACGAATCATACGGGAGTCGTTGGGATAATTAGGTAAAAATAAATGCATATTGTAAGACAATGAAAGTGTTTTTTTGATCTTGCATGCATATCAGACTGTTGTTGGAGACCTCCAAAACCAAAACATGACCTATTTTAATGCTTAATTGGGGCTCTTTAAATAAATAAAAAATCGCTGTTTACATGGTCCATTCTTAATCAGAGTATTGTCTTAATCGTAATAAAATCTGATTATTCATGTCCATGTAAACGTACTCGATGTGTGTTCACCTTGATGTAAAAACAACACCAAAAAAACACATTAAAAATGTTAATCAGTTTGATGTCAAACTTCCCCTCATCAGTGTGAAGTTGTTCACAGAAATGATAGCGGTGACTATTTTTCAGAAACACGTTTTCAATCTCATTCTTGATTGCTTTGCTTAATTTCATCATGGTTTATTTTTTCTTTTGTTAACTCCTTTTTGTACGTCATTATATTGTTATTTATTTATTTTGTGTTGTTGGCGATGTTTCTTATCCACTCTGGGGTGATTTTGAGTCTTAATTTGGCCATCATTTTCTCTGTGTTTCAGCAAATGTAATGATTTTTGGTGACATCTTATTTTGACACTTATTTTGGGAAAATGCTTTGAAAATCTTCAAAAACTCAATACACTCTGAGCAAATTGACTGCCCGTTTGTTTATGTCGGTGGCTGTTTTTACCCCGTTGACTTCTATTATAATCACATTTTTTGATTGCAAAGCCTTGACATCATATAATCATGTATTCTTGATTGTTGATGGCTTTCACTGTTGGGAAGAGGTAACATATGTATTCATTTCTGTTGATCAGTCGCAGTGCAAAAAAAAAAGATTATTTTCTGGCTGGAGTTATATGGAATATAGCTGCAGATTAACATCAACTGAAAGCAGTGGAACCAGTATCAGTTGTACATGATGAACATTTGTTGAATACAGCAATGTTACTTTTAATATGTAGATGTTTGTTTGAATGCATTTTTACACTGATAATGGTGGGCTGCGATGTCAAGCAATGGGAAATTTTATGCGTCTATACACAAGGCAGATTTCCCGGCACGATCTTATATTTTGCCCAATATAAATACATCTTCAAATACTTCTTTATGACAATCATACAAAAAAAAAGTCT
The DNA here is from genome assembly GCA_903798125.1 of Danio choprae. Classification (NCBI taxonomy): domain Eukaryota; kingdom Metazoa; phylum Chordata; class Actinopteri; order Cypriniformes; family Danionidae; genus Danio; species Danio choprae. The sequence goes on from CAIGQW010054109.1 coordinate 332,789, forward strand.
GTGCAACACTGTGTGTGTTGACGATACCTTGATATGTCTGAAAAAATCTATATAAGCCCCTCAGCTCTCAGAACATAGTAAACATAGTAAGTGTATTTCTGCACACACACACACACACACACACACACACACACACACACACACACACACACACACACACACACACACACACTATAATCTGCGGTTTTACTCCACAGAACTCCATATAAAAGCCAGAAACTTATTTTGTTGTTGTTGCACAGGCCTATCTAAGGGTTAATGCTGACAACTGATGATCAACAGTAAAAATGACACGTTACCTTTTTCCTACAGGGAAAACCACCAACAATCAAGAATACATGATTATATGCTGTCATGGCTTTGCAATCAAATGTGGTTATAATGGAAGTCAATGGGGTAAAAACAGCCACCAACATAATGAAAGGTCAGTTTGAACAATACACAAGGGTTAAATAATAATAAATAAAAAAATAAAAAAAACACATTTTCTAAATTCTGCATGTTCAGTCCCCTAAATGCTGTCTTCATGCAAATGAACAGGTCAAATGCATAAACAAAACATTGTCATGTAAACTGCCCCAAGCCACAAGCTCTTTCGATTTGCCTTAACCAGTGTCCACTGCAAGTAAACAACCTTACATTTGGCCCTCAAACATGCAGAAAGCACATGAGGCGTGAAATCTGATGTGAAGGTGCGTCCCGCGGGGAAAACTTCATCAGCGGAGAGACAAAAAAAAAAAAGAGTCTTCTTGAACGCAGGTATCAGAAAAACACTGATCTAGAGCTCCATCTGCAGATGTTTGCTGTGTGAAATGAAGAAGACGACACGTCGAAAGCAGGATAAACTGAGAAGAAGAAAAGGAAGATGTCAAATAAAAAAAAAAGAGAGGAGCGTCTCTATGAAACCTGCTGCTTACTATATTGGAGACGAGTGCTGTTGCCGGGGCAACCAGCGGGAGCCGTGATTGGTGGATTGGCTGCAGAGGATTTGATGTTCACCGCACATCTGGGGTCGACAAACACCTCGCATCTCTTTTGCCGTTTATCCTGATCCTGCGTCTTCATTACAGCCTCCGCCATCATCTTATCATGCAGCTCCTCGGAGACGCTGCTTTCATTCTGCTGTTTACACGTGTTTCTGACGCTTCTCTGGCATCTCCATGTTTTTGTCTGCAGTGATCACTCGCAGTTGTTCATTTAGCACTGTGTTTACGGTATCAGGCCTGAAGCGTAGATTGCTTGGCACAGATATGATATTTTGACGTGAATTCATAAGTGTTTTTGTTTTTGTTTGGCGCATTTGGTTACATTTGCAGGAAACTGCTTGCTGATACTGAACAGTGAGTTTGATGCTGGATGGGAATGGGAAATTGGAAGGGGGGGAAAGGCTAGTTGTTAATAGTAGTAGTAGTAGTTTAGTATAGCAGTTTAGTAGTAGTAGTTATTAGTATTAATAATAATAATAATAATAATAATAACAATAATAATAATAATAATAATAATAATAAACATTTTAAAATAAATTGTTGGATCGTCAACAATAGTAATCTGTCCAGGTTTAGGTGTAATGACCAATAATAATAATAATAATAATAATAATAATAATAATAATAAATAAAACATTTTAAATGTTGAATATTCACCTAGGGGTGTCACGGTGGCGAGATCGCCTCGCAGCAAGAAGGTCGCTGGTTCGAGCCTTGGCTGGGTCAGTTGGCATTTCTGTGTGGAGTTTGCATGTTCTCCCTGTGTTGGCGTGGGTTTCCTCCGGGTCCAAACACATGCGCTATAGGTGAATTGGGTAAGCTAAATAATCCGTAGTGTATGAGTGTGAATGAGTGTGTATGGATGTTTCCCAGTGATGGGTTGCAGCTGGAAGGGCATCCGCTGCGTAAAACATATGCTGGATAAGTTGGTGGTTCATTCCGCTGTGGCGGACAGATTAATAAAGGGACTTAGCCGAAAAGAAAATGAGTGAATGAATGAATATTCACATATAATAATTTATCCAGTTTTAAGTGTAAATAATAATAATAATATTAATAATAATAATACACATTTAAAAATAAAATGTTGGATATTCACCAATAATTTATCTAGGTTTAATTGTAATAAGTAATGTAGTAATAATAATAATTAGTAGTAGTAGTAGTTATGTAATACTTCTGTAATATTATTATACTAGTAGTACTTTATATAGTATAACACTAGTATTCTTTTTTTACTATGCAATTTTTATTATTGTTGATCTTTTTTTCCAGTACTCCAAAAGTTATTTATTTGTTTATTTTGCATTATTGCTATCATTATTAGTCTTTAAATAATTAGTCTTCAGTCCAATAAAATGCAATATTTTTTAATAATCTATTGTATTTCTAAAAATTAAACACATTTATCATTAATTCCTGTGAAACTTATTTATTATCATTTATTGTTTATTTGCCAGTGTTTGATAATCTGCCTAAAAGCAGTCAATAATGCTCTCTTTTTATTTTATTAAATTTTTTTATTTATTTATTTATTTTTTATTTTATTTTATTTTTTATTTTATTTTATTTTATTTTATTTTATTTTATTTTATTTTATT
>CAIGQW010054109.1:344407-362686 GCA_903798125.1 Danio choprae
CGATGCACAGAGCGAATCTTGAATCAGCTCATAAGTTGTTCTAACATTAGCACTACTGTTGTCATCTGTCTCATTAGTACCTGAACCTCCAGCTGAACCTGTGGGTCCCGAGTTCACTAAGCGCGCAGTCAGGCGAGGCTGAAGGGTTGTGTAATACAGAGACTACATATCAACGGACGTATGATGAAATATCATAACACATGCAGCTGCTTCTGACCTCGGCCTGGATACTCGCTGGTAAATTAGTTTAGATTAATGTGATTTTAATTAGACTTTGTTCTTGCCCTTGTTTGCACAGCAGTTTGACCTAGACAGATGCTCAAGCTGGAAAACACACGTTCATGTGAACTCGATTTCCTTCAGAATATGCAAGTTCAACTTACTTGGATTCAGATTTTTTTAATGTTGCATTAATTAAATGCTAAAAAAAACTGTGTCATTGTGAAATATTATTTAGATTTAAATGAACAGTTTTCTATTTTAATATATTTGACAAATAAATGTATTACTGTTATGAAAAGCTGAATTCTTTCAGCATCGTTACTTTAGTCTTCAGTTTCACATGATCATTCAAAATCATTCTGATATGCTGATTTATGTTATTATCAGCTGTTAATTATTATTATTATTATTATTATTATTATTATTATTATTATTTTGAGAATAGCTGTCTTTTTTTGTTTTGTGGAAATTATGATCATTTTTAAGGATTTTTTGACAAATAGAAATGATCATTTAAAGTCTTTTGTAACATTAAATGTGTCTTATGTATAATGTCATATTTGATCAGTTTGATGCATGCTTGCATAATACAATTCTTATTTTATTTTTAAAGTCTTACTTAGCCCAAATTTTCATCTTAATCTCCAAATAACACACACATACACACACACACACACACACATTTTATTTTTTATTCTTTTATTATTTGTATTTATTATTTATGATTTGTTTATAATTTATTTGTTCTAGTTATTTATTTTATAGTTATTTATATATTTTTTATTATTTTATTATTTATTTTCATTCATCTATTTATTTATTTTATAGTTATTTATATATTTTTTATTATTTATTTTCATTCATCTATTTATTTATTTAATTTTTAATTTTTTATTTTGTAGTTTGTTTGTTCGTTCGTTCGTTTGTTCATTAATTTTTATTCCTCCCAACTCTATATTAGTCTCTACAGTATTTTTTGAGAAGCCGGCCAAGTAGATGATTTTGTCTTTGTGTTCAGGATTCAGAGATGTTGTTCAGTCACTGTTCTTGCCAACACACATCATGCTGTAAATCCCCAGGATCCCTTGTCTTAAACAGTCAGTTTTCACTCAGTGCTGCTGTCCTGCTGGAGCTGGTGGCGTTTGATTGAGCTGATGTGTCATGACACACTTTTCTGATCTTCTGACATGTTCCGACGTGTGGACATGGGCTTGCAATATTTGTCTTCTCTCAAATGCCGAAGTAATATTGTTCAGTGTGCTCAACTGCCACAGTCTAATTATGCCTTTATAAAGTGGAATATTGAAAGGCTTTTTCACCTCTGAGCAATAAAAGCATTAATATACAGTAAGCGCTGCCGTGTGACAGCTGTGCAGCAATTCAAGCCACTTCACTGCAAAATGTACAGGATGTAATGGAAAGGGTCTTAGATTTGTTACATACCATAGTATGTGGGGGCACGGTGGCTCAGTGGTTAGCACTGTCACCTCACAGCAAGAAGGTTACTGGTTCGAGTCCCGGCTGGGTTAGTTGGCATTTCTGTGTGGAGTTTGCATGTTCTCCCGGTGTTGGTGTGGGTTTCCTCCAGGTGCTCCGGTTTCCCCCACAGTCCAAACACATGCGCTATAGGTGAATTGAATAAACTAAATTGGTCGCAGTGTATGTGTGTGAGTGTGTATGGGTGTTTCCCAGTGATGGGTTGCAGCTGTAAGGGCATCCACTGTGCAAAACATAAACTGGAATAGTTGGCGATTCATTCCGCTGTGGCAACCTCTGATAAATAAAGGGATTAAGCTGAAGGAAAATGAATGAGTACCATAGTATGTTATTTTAATTTTCGTAGTAATTTTTGTTTTGAGCATACAGCAAGTAATATAAAAATAGATATGGATTATTTAAATAGAATTTGTCTTTTTTTTGCTATCTGAAATGTGCTGCGAATTATGCAAGAGCATTTTTCACAAAGTACCTTTGAATATTTTGACTCATACAAAAAAAAATATATATATATATATTCAAATATTTATTTATTTAAATTGGATTAAAATGAGACGGGTGTTATTTTTTTTATTCAAATGTAATTTTGACAATATTTCTGAAGGTGTTTAAGGTCTATTCTTAACTTTTGAATAATATCCTTTCCTTTTTTTTGGTTGAAATAATAAAGAAAATGTGTAAAGAAGAAAGCACAAGCAAGCAAAATATGCACAAAACATCACACATTTGAATTTGCACTGAATCAGATCAGTTTCACTTTAAATGGATTCAAGAGTTCACACTTGGCTGATGATTGGTTATAAAGTTTGTTTGGCATGCTGTCCCGGGAGAGAGCCCTGAGCTCATAGATCCTCAAGCACAGGGCTCCCTCCCGTTTGCAAGGCGAGAGGGGAGTTTGAGCTCAGGTAGATCTCGAGTACTTCCCTGCTGTAGTAGCTAATGAACAGATAGTGATTGCTCTTGAGATGACTACTTACTAGGAGCATGTCTATGATGCCGATTTGGATTAGTCAATTAACTTAAGTTGCATGTTTTTGGACGGTGGGAGGAAACCGGGGAACCCGGTGGAAACCCACGTGAGCACGGGGAGAACGTGTAAACTCCACACAGAAACGTCAGCTGGCTTGGTAAGGACTAGAACCAGTGAGGTTCTTGCTGTGAGGCAACAGTGCTAACCACTGGGCCACCGTGCCACACATCTAGGAAAGGAGGAGTAGGGGTGGAAGGGGGGATTCTTCAAAACGAAGATGGTTGTGATATGGGTATTTATAGTGGCTTAAGAATCATCTGATTGGTGAATCATAAATTGGATAATGCATGACCAGCCGCAGCAATCATAAACACGTGATCCTTTCCAAATTAGCTTATGAATAAATTTCACTTAATGTTGTTTATAGTGAATGACGTGACACTTTAATTGAAGGGGTGTTCATAAGACTGTCATAAAACCTTTATAATCATGTCATGAATGGGAATGAGATTTTATGCATGCTTATGGCAACTGTTAATTGTCATTTGCTCAGTTATGTCATTTTAAATGCAAAGATGACATTGTTTGTTATGACAACTTGACATAAACAAATACATCACAACCGGTCCTAATCTTTGTCAATGAATGACACTTAATGACTGTTATTATAAGCATTCATAAAATCTCATTCACATTCATGACGTGTCATCACGATTATAAAGGTTTAATGATGAACACCCCTTCAAGTAAAGTGTTACCGTAATTTCTGTTTGTTTTAATCTTCTGTTCTGAGTACTGTTGTTCTGTTGCAAAGTATTATTTAGAGTCTTTTAGAATGAAGCTATAATGTGAACTATACACCAGTTCACTTATAGCGAGACTTACTTGGAAATTAAAATCTAGTTTATAAATATTGTGAATCGTATGCCTTGCTTCTGATTATGGTTATAAATTGTAATTATCTTTATTTATTTATTTAATTTATTTTTTTAATTTAATTTATTTATTTTATTTTTATTTTATTTTTATTTTCATTTTATTTATTTAAACAAAAAATTTCATTTTATGTATTTTATTTTGTAATTTTTATGTTATTTATTTTATTTTATTAATTAAATTATTTTATTAATTAAATTTCTTTATTATTTTATAAATTTTATAAATTTTTTATTTTATTTTATTTAATTTTATTCATTTTTTTATTTATTTATTTATTTTAATTTAATTAAATTTTTTTTTTATTAATTAATTTTTTTTTTAATTATTTAATTTATTTCAGTTTGACATGACATGTTGTTGTTTTTTCTGAGCAATTTGACCCAAGTGTGACTTATAATAAGATAACCCTTAATTTCCAAAAGTTAGTGTCTTTTCATTCATGACAGTACGTGTATATGATAAATTGTTGGTTAAAGGTACAATCTAAGGTACAAAGGGTCAGAGATTTGCTCTTATCAGTCAGCGGGGACTTCACACTTCTCTCACTTTAAAGCCCCTTGATAAAAATGAAAAATCAAATAAACTGTAGGATGGAATAAAAGGAGTTTCGCTCAATAGTCCCCGGGGCAATTTATTTCAGCATTTTCTGGGCATCTTCATTGTATTGATTTCCCTGTTTGTCAGCAACTCCTCTGATATTTGAGTGTGTTTTTTTATTGAATAATTGTTTGTCCGTTGTATTGCGGGCTGGTTTTAGATGAATGGTCAGTTTGATTTGTGATTTAACCTTTACAGATATCTTTGACTGCAAATGGAAAGGCCAATGAAATATAACTGCCTTTGTAGCAGAATTGCAGGATAATTTCTGTCTCATCCTATTAAACCTTTTGTCCCTTTGTAGTAAATCAATGTATGATATTTAAACAGCCACTTCTTTGGATTGAAAACAACTAGTTGTCTGTCTTTTTTTGGTGCTCTTTGCTCAGAATGAACAGCCATACTGCTTTGATTGGGCCATTTTCCTGATTCCTGATTTTGTTTTGTATAACACTTTTAACAATTATCCAACGTCATAAATGTATCACATTTTTACATCACAGTGTTTGGAATGGTGTATTCAAAAATCTAGTCTCTCCAAGCCCCACCTTTTCAGCTCTTACTCTGGTTGGTCAGATGGCCCAGTCTGTTGTGATTGGTCAAATGTCCCAATTTATTGTGATTGATTTAGATGAACCTACTGTTCTCTGATTGGTCTGATTGCCTGCTCTGATTGGTCACATGACCCAGTCTGTTGTGATTGGTTTAGATGACCATACTTTGCTGTGATTAGTCAGTTAGCGCTAATCATCTCTAATTGGTCAGATGGCCCAGTCTGTTGTGATTGGTTTAGATGACCATACTTTGCTGTGATTGGTCAGTTAGCGCAAATCATCTCTAATTGGTCAGATGGCCCAGTCTGTTGTGATTGGCTACATGACCCCATCTGTTTTGATTGGTTTAGATGACCCTATTGTTTTCTGATTGGTCAGATTGCCCAATCTGTTGTGATTGGTTTAGATGACCCTACTTTGCTGTGACTGGTCAGTTAGCCATAATCTTCTCTGATTGGTCAAAAAGCCCAGCCTGTTGTGATTAGCAACATTGACTAGTCTGTTTTGACAGGTTTAGTTAACCCTACTGTTCTCTGATTGGTCAGATTGGCCAGTCTTTTGTGATTGTTCACATGGCCCAGTCTGTTTTGACTGGATTAGATAACCCAGCTGTTCTCCGATTGGTCAGATTGCCCAGTCTATTGTGATTGGTTTAGATGACCCTACTCTGCTCTGATTAGTCAGATGGCCCAGTCAGTCTGTTGTGAATAGTCACAAATAGCCCTACTCTTCTTTATTGGCTTGATGGTCCAGTCTGTTGTGAATGGTCAGAATTATAACCATATTCTTCTCTGATTGGTCAGATGGCCCAGTTTGTTGTGGTTGGTTTAGATAATGCTTCTGATTGGTTAGATGGCCTACAGTATCATATTTGCTTAATTGGCTCTATCTAATTGTATTGGTCACAATGTTCATTCTTTTGTGATTGGTTTAAATGAACCTATTCCATTCTGATCAGTCAAATGGCCCAGTCTCTTATGATTGGTCAGATGACCCTACAATGCTCTGATTGGTCAAATGGCTCGGTCTGTTGTGATTTGTCAGATGGCTCTACTCTGCTCTGATTGGCCAGTTACCCCAGTTCATTTTGATTGGTGTACTGCTTGCAGCACATGGCTAAAATCAAACGTCCATTAGCTTATGTGAATTTCAGATCCTCCTCTGCACTTGTAAACACAGGGTTAAGAACAGTAACAGCAGCTTCAGTTTTACCATATTAATTTGGTATGTGAGTCCTAATGGTTTGGAAGTGAATGTGAAGTGGATTTGATTTGGCAGCAGAAAACTGATTCGTCCCAAGATTTTGATAACACAGATCAAAACTCTTCCAGTCTCGGCTACAATTACGGTGTTTAAGGGTCAAAGTGGAATCCAATGTGTCCAAACTACATCTGGAATTACAGGTTTTATAGTTGAAATAAAAATGAAATGACCAAAGTGACTTATCGTCTCAGAAACATTTTAAGGTTGTCCTACTTTCACTGATTTATCTGAAGCAGTTTTTGTTTCGATTGAGTTTCTGCCATGTTAATCGTGTCCTTCTGCCAGTCCTGTAGTTCTGCCAAACACACACACTGGTTTTGTGTGTTATTGTAAAATAGAGCAGGTTGTTTTTGTGGTTGCGCTGGGCATTTGGACTGCTTGTGAATACGCTTTCCTCTGCTGCACTAAAAACCACTTGAGTATGTCACAGTTAATAAGAAAGGTCAATGTAGCATAGAATTACATCTAATGGGCGGCAGTAATGAGTTTGCCTTTTATAGCGCTCTTAATTAATACATATATGTCTAAGACAGATGGAGAGCTCTTTATGATGTCTTTATTGTAAGCATTACGTAAAAACGTAATTAATTACAAAAACAATAATGCATTTGCTGGAAAAAAGGTCATGTTTCAGTGGCCATTTGTGCATGCATTTAGTGTTATTATAGAAAGAAATATGAGCCTTTTTAATAACCTCGATCAATTTCACCCCAAAAATAATAAAATGATGTCCGGAACGGTGGCGCAGTGGGTAGCACTGTCGCCTCACAGCAAGAAGGTTGCTGGTTCGAGCCTCGGCTGGGTCAGTTGGCATTTCTGTGTGGAGTCTGCATGTTCTCCCTGTGTTCGCGTGGGTTTCCTCCGGGTCCAAAGTCCAAAGACATTCGCTATAGGTGAATTGGGTAAGCTAAAATTGTCCGTAGTGTATGTGTGTGAATGAGAGTGTATGGGTGTTTCCCAGTGATGGGTTGCAGCTGGAAGGGCATCCGCTGCGTAAAACATATGCTGGATAAGTTGGCGGTTCATTCCGCTGTGGCGACTCCTGATTAATAAAGGGACTAATCCAAAAAGAAAATAAATGAATGAATAATAAAATGTGAAAGCATTTTCAGAAAATTTATATATTTCTAGTGTTTATTGACATGTTAATTCTGCATCTTAAAAATATTTTTATAGATTTTAATTTTAGATAAAAATCTTGGCATTGAAGTTTTTTGTTTCTCATATTTTATTTATTCTTTTATCTTTAATTTGTTTTATATTTTTATTTTAGTTTTGGTTTTATTCATTTGAGTACTTTTATGTAAGTTTTTTTGCTAAGGCAGCATTTCATTACAACATGGATAAACTTATTTCAGCTTAGTTTCAAATGCAGTGAGTAAGGAACAATTGTTATTTTTTTAAAATGATAATTAAAAAAAAGAGTTTATTTTACTGAATAGATTAGAAAAGCAGATGGCAAAGAGATTTATAGAGAGATTGTATGTAATATATATAATACGTGCTAACTATTATTTTAATGTTTAATGTAAGTTTAATTTACATTAATTTTTATTTATTTTTATATCAATTTAATTTAATTTAATTTTTATATAATTATTTGTTTTTACAAAATAAAATTATTACCACCATTTTTTTTATTCTGCCCAGCTTTTTATTTAATTTAAATTCATATAGATTTTTTATTTTTATTTATTTTTATTTTATTTTATATAATTTTTTATATTTTATTTTCATTATTTTTTTATTTTATTATATTTTATTTTATTTTACAAAATAAAAATTTATTACCACTATTTTTTTATTCAGCCCAGCTTTTTACTTTATTTAATTTTATATAATTGTATTTAATTTAATTGTATTTTATTTTATTGAACCTTACATTCCATAGCTTTTAAATGTCATTCCTTTAATTTACTTTGTAAGAGAATATACTTTAGTCCAAAATCCTCCTTTTTTTCAGCCAATAAGTGCTGCTAAACTCGATACTAATCGCTTACACTGCTGTGCAATTTATTTGCTGTCAAACTGTGACTTCTGGTCATCAAAAAAAAAAATAAAATCCCAGCATTTATCCTATGCTGTCCTAATATTTGCTCTTCCTCAGATCTGGTATACTCTCTCACACCGTCAGTGAGCCACCCGTTCGTGCCCCATATATTCACATCTGCGTTTGTGAGACACAGATATTTGGCCTCCTTTTCCAGCACCTTGAGGGAAAAGGTTTCACAATGCTTTTGGTAGGGCTCCAATTTAAATAGCCAAACACAGTAATTGTACAAATAGCTGATTGCAATGCGTCCTAATGCATAGGGCGACTGGATAAGAAGAGATGTTTGGTGTAATTAGCAAATAACATGTTTGGATGAGCGAGAGTGGAGTCATAACCCGATGCAAGCGAACACCCTACAGCTGCTCTCTTTGGGTTTCTTCAAGCTTTTGCCATATAGTTTTGTGCATGTGTGAGCGTAAGACGGGTCAAAATGCCCGTGTTCGACAGGTTACGGCGCTTGTCTGTACAGCAGCCCCATTTGTATGGATATCTGAGTGGCTATAATGACTACACATCCCATCTCGGCTTAGCTCTGGACCAGAAATGGCCTTTATTACCGCTCCGCATGCAAATGCCATATGCAAATACAGGTTCATTAGATCTTCCACTGACAATTTAGTTTCTTCTCCCAGTGTATCGCTTTTCCCTGCCCTCTTTTTCTGAGGGGGGAAAAGTGGGTCAGCTCGTGGCGTTGTCTGCTTCCAGCCTGAAGAATAATAATAACAATATTAAAAAAGACCTCACAAATAGATACAAATAACAACGGATATATGTAGCACTGGTATTTGCTGGGCTATTTTAACCATTCATTCATTCATTCATTTTCCTTTCGGCTTAGTCCCTTTATTAATCTGGGGTCGCCACAGCGGAATGAACCGCCAACTTATCCAGCATATGTTTACGCAGCGGATGCCCTTCCAGCTGCAACCCATCACTGGAAAACATCCATACACACATTCACTCACTGATACACTACAAACAATTTAGCTTACCCAATTCACCTGTACCGCATGTCTTTGGACTTGTGGGGGAAACCGGAGCACCCGGAGGAAACGCACGCGAACACGGGGAGAACATGCAAACTCCACACAGAAACGCCAACTGACCCAGCCGAGGCTCGAACCAGCGACCTTCTTGCTGTGAGGCGATTGTGCTACCCACTGCACCACCGTGTCGCCCCCTATTTTAACCATATTAACTAAAAAACTATTTTCATATTTTGGGATTTTTGTGAAGTGTTTTTTGTTTATTTCTGGTTGTGAATTGCATTATGGAAGCTTGATCGCTGCTCTGTCGACTGTTGATGTTGAAAATTCAACTCTACAGTTTAACAAAGTGACTTTTATTGACATTTTAGTAGTTTGAAATAATATATTGTATAAGAAATAATATATGTAGTGTGTAAAATAACAGAAAATGCACAGGCAGTGACAACTGTCATTAAGTATTATTTGCTCAGTTATGACATTTTAAATGCAAAGATGACATTGTTTGTTATGACAACTTGACATAAACCAGGAATGCACAAACTCAGTCCTGGAGGGCCGGTGTCCTGCATATTTTACAGTTAAACACATCTGAACCAGCTAATCAAGCTCTTTCTAGGTAAACAAAAACTTCCAGGCAGGTGTGTTGAAGGAAGTTGGAGATAAACTATGAAGGACACCTGCCCTCCAGGACCGAGTTTGGATATCCCTGACATAAATAAATACATTACAACCTGTTCTTGTCTTCATCATGACAACTTGACATTACCAAGACAACAAAACTTCTCATTGTCAACTCAAACATTGTCATGAAGCCGTTATAAATGTGTCATGAATTTTATAACAGCCTCATTAATATATATTTTTTTACCTCAACTACAGTAGTACAAGCTGAATTTGTCATTAAAATGTCATTAAATATTAATGACGCTCTTAAAAATGATTTGACAGAGTAATGACACTTTTAATGAGACATTTTAATGTCAAATACAGTTTGTTCCACTGAAAACATGATCAGAAAAATATTCATGACAATTACAGAATAATTGCTGCGTGACAATCATGTTTATGCCAGATTTATGACAGGTTTTGTTGACTTGGTAATGTCAAGTTGCCATGACAAAGACAAAAGCAGGATGTGATGTATTTGTTTGTCAAGTTGTCATAAACAATGTCCTCGTTGCATTTAAAATGTAATAACACTTAATGACAGCGGTTATAAGCATGCATATAATCTCATTCACATTCATGTCAGGTTATGATCATAGAGGTTTCATGAACACCCCTTTAAGTAAAGTGTTACCACAAATTTTAGACATTTGGACAGGAAACAAGACAAAAACTCTAAGAAAAGCATATTTTTTGCAGTGGAGCTGAAACAACCCATTGGGACGTCAGCAGACTTTTTTCCCAGCATCCAGATCTCCAGCACTGCCTTCATCACCTCTCATCCCAAAGGTTTTTCAGCAATAGTTCTGTCAGGTTCAGCTTTCAGTGAATCCCTGTCTCCTCTCGGCTCCGTCAGGCCTGGAAGAAGCGTTTCTGCAGCGCTGATGGCTGTTTGTTGTTGCTCCTGAGACGAAGAGAGAGAGAAAAAGATGGAGATTGGACTCCCCTTGATTTTGATCGCCGTGGATCAAGCGTGTTTAATAGGTACACAAAGCAGCGTGCCACTCCATCTGGTCTTTGATCTCTTTGCGAGGGCCGAGGCCTGAAGAAAGGATGCGCTGCTCTTTTGATGATGCTGCGCTCTGGACCGCTTTGCTTAGGAAGGGATTAATTGAAGTCGGAGCAGCTGTGTTTCTGTCAGCGCCTCCAGGTACAGTCGTGCTCTTCTGCACGGCACAACGTAAAGCAATTCTCACGGGCGGCTTGAGTTGCTTTGGAGAAACGGGCATTTGTGGAGCTGTAGAATTCATGGCATGAATAATCTGTAGGTGCATTAAATCTGCAGCAACGCTCTTCAGCACGAGATGGAAGTCCTTAAAGGGATAGATCATTCATTCGTTCATTCATTCAGTTTCATTAGACTTAGTCCCTTATTTATCAGGGCTCACCACAGCAGAATGAACTGCCAACTATTCCTTATGTTTTACGCAGCGGATGCCTTTCCAGCCGCAACCCAGTACTGGGAAACTCCCATACACACTCACCAGGACATACACACATACACTATGGACAATTTAGCTTATCCAATTCACCAACAACAAACTAACCAAGCCGGGGCTCGAACCAGCGACCTTCTTGCTGTGAGGCGACAGCGCCACCCAATGCGCCACCGTGCCGCCTCCTTTAAATCTAATGTACATCACATTGTAAATTGGTGTCAATCATGCAAATTATTATAGTGTGTTTACACTAGAGGATGACACGTGAGTGAATTTTTCGCTTGTTCAGGCATGTTTGATTAGGGCTGGAGCTAAAATGTGCAGGACAGCGGCCCTCCAGGAACAAGTTTGGTGACCACTGCTTTAGGTAATATTCATTCATTCATTTTCTTTTCGGCTTAGTCCCTTTATTAATCTGGGTTCGCCACGGCGGAATGAACCACCAACTTATCCAGCATATGCTTTATGCAGCGGATGCCCTTCCAGCTGCAACCCATCACCGGGAAACATCCACACATGCTTTAGATAATACATAGAATAAAATTTTATTTGCTCTCCAAGAGATGCTTGGCTGATTCTTTCCCAATTTTTTCTTGTGTGCCTTTTCAGACCGCTCGTCCCTGAATCACTGTACTTCACTAAGATTAAGAATGTTTTACAAGCAGCATACGGCGTGCTATCACCAACCATTCATTCATTCATTTTCATTTCGGCTTAGTCCCTTTATTAATCTGAGGTCGCCACAGCGGAGTGAACCGCCTATCACCAACCAGTTCTGTTAATTTGATGGACATGTCATTACCTCTGACTTTGCACTGCAAATCACTTTTTGCCACATCAATTTTTCCATGGGTGTTCGCTCCCTCCATCATAGCTTTTTAAATTCCGGCGGGGAAGCCGTGACAAAGTACAGATGGCTTCTGGGTTGTGTAGTTCACTTGCATTACATTGTAGGCAAATTAAAAGGAAACTACAAAATGGCGGTGCATTTTCTTTTTTGTCATCTTCCTATTGGTTGATTCCCGCTCCTGTCTGCTCCCGTTAACTATTTTATCCTGTACCGTCCCAATCCTGTGATTTAATAGCAAAGATGACTCCCATCCCGCAGGAATCCCGTGGGAATCCCGTGACCCGTGGGATTCCAGAAATAATGTCATCCTCTAGTTCACACCAGATGCAGATGAAGCGTTAAGCACGAGTGATTTACATGTTAAGTCTATGCAAAGATGCGATTTAGACATCCTGCGGTGTTTTGAGTGAATGATATGGTGCGAATGGATCGTTTTGGGTGTTCGACACACTTAAGGGATGATCAGCGTGAATCGCTCAAGTTGAAAAATCTGAAATTCTAATAACTGATTTCTTTTATCTTTGTCATAATGGCAGTACAGGAGCAGCACGGTGGCGCAGTGGGTAGCGCTCTCGCCTCACAGCAAGAAGGTCGCTGGTTCGAGCCTCGGCTGGGTCAGTTGGCATTTCTGTGTGGAGTTTGCATGTTCTCCCCGTGTTGGCGTGGGTTTCCTCCGGGTGCTTCGGTTTCCCCCACAAGTCCAAAGACATGCGGTATAGGTGAATTGGGTAAGCTAAATTGTCCGTAGTTAATGAGTGTGTGTGGATGTTTCCCAGTGATGGGTTGCAGCTGGAAGGGCATCCGCTGCGTAAAGCACATGCTGGATAAGTTGGCGGTTCATTCCGCTGTTGCAACCCAAGATTAATAAGGGGACTAAGCCGAAAAGAAAATGAATGAATGAATGAATGAATAATGGCAGTACATAATATTTGACTAGATATTTTTCAAGATACTAGTATTCAGCTTAAAGTGACATTTATAGGCTTAACTGGGTTAATTAGGTTAATTAGGCAACTCATTGTATAAAAGTGGTTTGTTCTGTAGACAATCAAAAAATATATTGTATAAGGGGGCTAATAATATTGAGCTTAAAATGGTTTTAAAAAATTAAAAACTGCTTTTATTCTAGCCAAAATAAAACTTTCTCCAGAAGATAAAATATTATAGCAAATACTGTCAAAAATTCCTGAATCTGTTCAACATAAATTGGGAAATATTTAAAGAAAAGAAAAATTACAGAAGGGCAAATAATTTTGACTTTAACTGTACTTGCTCCAAAATACATTTTGGGTCATTTTAACCCCCCAAAAAATGTACAGAGCGCAGCTTTAATAACAAGTATGAAGCGCTCAGGCTTATATGAGCTTCTGTAACATTTACCGAGCATGGATCGCCAATCCTCGCCAACTGGAGGGTATGATTGGATTTGTTTGTGAAAGAGAAGGACAATTTCGGTGCAGTCGGTTCAGAGAAAACAATTTGCACTGCAGATGGATCTCCGTCATTCGATTAAACCCTGCGATAGGTAAGGAGGCAGACAGCTGGATGAAAGGCTGAAGTCGAATCAGCAAAATTTGATGCAATTTTCACATTGAACTTCCCTCCGACTGATCGCGGTGCTGTGGCATCCCTAACCTAGTGTTTCTGAATGTGTGCAGTTGGAAATGAATCAAGTCAAGGCTTCAGATAACAAACTTGAGAGCAAATTTAACAATCGTTTATGTAGTAGAATTTTTGTCTGGTATATTTTGAACAAGAAACAATTTGATGACATTTTAAAGGACCCAAAATATTAAATGATTGGCATTTTTAAGTCTTTAAAGCACTGTATTTTAAATGACTATATAACCCATTTGATAGCATTACCTCATTTTATTATAACTTAAAAGGTTTAAAATGTGTTTTAGTATTTACAAATTCTGTACTTCCGCATATTTGTCTTGGTAAATTTATTTATTTATTTATTTATTTATTTATTTTTTATTTATTTTTTATTTTTTTATTTATTATTATTATTATTATTATTATTATTATGATTATTATGATTATTATTATTATTATTATTATTATTTTATTTAATTTGTCATTTCAAGGATCCCTGGATATTTTTATTTTTATTTTTTAGGCATGTTAGTATATTTTTAAAAGTTTATTTATTTATTTATTTATTTATTTATTTATTTATTTATTTATTTGGTTTTGTTTAAAGGATTCCAGGGTATTTTTAATCAAATTTCTAGGCACATTATAATTTTTATTTATTTATTTAGTTTCTGTCTTGTTTCAAGGATGCCTGGATATTTTTGCAATTTGTTTAGGCACGTTAGTATTTAAAAAAAATGTTTTTTAATAGATTATTCTTAAATTTTATTCATTTATTTGTTTTTATTTATTTATTTATTTATTTGGTCTTGTTTGGTCTAGAATTCTTGGATAGTATATAGTATATTTTTGATTTTATTTATTTATTTAGATTTTGTTTTTGAGATAAATATATTTAATATTGTATTTTTTCTAATATTTTAATATATTTTCATTTTCTTTTTGTCTTTAAAATCCTGATTAATTATGCAGTTAATTATTTATTAATTAGTAAATTTATTTATATATTTAAATTTTGTTTGAGTCAAATATTTTTAATACTGTATTTTCTTAATATTTTAACGTTACTATTATTTTTTATTGACCTTTAAAATCCTGCTTAATTATGCATTAATTAATTAATGAATTTATTTATTTATTTAAATTTTGTATTTGAGATAAATATATTTAATACTGTATTTTCTTAATATTTTAATATGTTTCTAGTTTCTTTTTGCCTATAAAAATCCTGCTTGATTATGCAGATGTCAGTATAATGCGTTTTTAATTTTCAGCCCTTGTTAACTTATTAAAGGGGTTAGTAAAATTGACCTTAAAATTGTAAAACTGCTTTTATTCTGGCCAAACTAAAACAAATAATAAAAACTTAGACAGACAGACAGACTTCTCTTTGACCAATCACAGCACTCACGTCTCGATATCTCTGGGTGTGTGCAATTGTGTAATGAGTCCTGCTAAAGGTTAATGAAAGGGGTTTGAGCTCCGGGCACAAACATTATCTGACTTTGAGGACTGAGCAAGCCAAGCTCAGATGAATGTAATGAAGAGGAAAGTCATTAGTAGAGAAGCGATCACGCTGCGTTCCTCAGATGTGATCGCGGGGGCCGGGATGGACCATTGTTTGCCGCTTTATCAATCTTTATTTGTTTGATTTCTCAGGGCCGCTCAAGGGTAGGTGGGCACCATGTGAGCGGTCAGCCTCCTCCTTGGCTTTCCAATTCAATTTATCCACACAACGAGACCTGGACATCCATCGTTTTGGCATTTTGAGAGCTTGTCAGGCAGTCGTGTTCATTAACCAGCAGCCTTGAGTCCTAATATTGGTGCTCCTTAGTCATCAGCATCAGGAAATCTCGAGCCGGAAAGAAAGAAAATGGATCCTAGAGTTGTACCCTGAGCCTTTACTGTCAGCCGCTCGCTAATTAAGATTGGCTGCGAAGGTTTTTCAATCACCAAGGTTTTTTGTTTTTTTCCATCAGCTTGTGCGCCAATGCACAGTAATGAGTGGTTTAATGAGCTTCCTGGCACTGCGCCGATGCTTCTAGGTTGTATATTCAGGCTGGATGTTGCTTTGTGTTGTTTTTGACTGGAATGGATGGCTGTACAAGAGCATTTTTCGATAGCATTAAGTATTAGGGGTGGAACGGTTCACAAAATCCGGTCAGTTTGGTTTGTATCACGGTTCTATGGTGCTCCAGTTTTTGGTTTACATTGTAAGAGAAAAATATTGTCACACTTTTGTAACACCTACACTGTAAAAAGCTATTAGTTCATTTATTCATTCATTATCTTTTCGGCTTAGTCCCTTCATTAATCTGGGATTGCCACAGTGGAATGAACCGCCAACTTATCCAGCATATGTTTTACACAGCGGATGCCCTTCTAGCTGCAGCCCATCACTGGGAAACATCCATACACACTCATTCACACACATACACTACGGACAATTTAGCTTACCCAATTCACCTATACCACATGTCTTTGGAGTACCCGGAGGACGAACACTGGGAAAACAAGCGATTAGTTACTTTCATTCATTCATTTTCCTTCGACTTAGCCTCTTATTTATCAGGAGTCGCCACTGCGGAACGAACTGCCAACTATTCCGGCATACGTTTTACACAGCGGATAAACGCAGCCGCTCACACTAGAGCTCTTGTTGTATTACCCACTGAAGTGTCCATGTGTGAGTGCTTTCTGACCAGCAGTCTGGGGTTGTGAATGGAGCCCCAGGGCAGTCAGGTGTGTAAACCTAATGTCATGTAACAGGCCTGTGCCATTGTGTGTTTGTGTGTGTGTGCCTTGTATTCCCATCCACCAAATGTCCCCACAAGTATAGTAATACCAGTAGGTTTTTTTTCAAAGAATATTTTTGCTGTTTGTTCAAACTACTTAAGCTAAATCAACACAAGATCTTGACAACTTAATTGACTTAATCAACTTAATTGTTTTGTGTTCAATCTACTTAAATTTGCCAAAACAATTAAGTGAACTTAATCCATTTGTGTTTGGGCAACATGAAGGAATTGTGTGGAAACTAGCATTTTATACAGTGCATGAGCAAAACAGCTTATAAATCACACAGAATCAAGTATTTTGTTTCCTGTGAGTGTTGGGTTTATAGGGGTACGGGCAGAGAATTTTAAGTCTGTACAGCATAAAAATCATTATGGATATGGGAAGTACCCATAAAGATAGCTGTGTGTGTGTGTGTGTGTGTGTGTGTGTGTGTGTGTGTGTGTGTGTGCGTGCGTGCGTGCGTGCGTGCGTGCGTGCGTGCGTGCGTGCGTGCGTGCGTGCGTGCGTGCGTGCGTGCGTGCGTGCGTGCGTGCGTGCGTGCGTGCGTGCGTGCGTGTGCACTCCCTCTCCACCTCAGCTGTGTGTTGATGCCACCTGATCCTGCCCTGCTCTGTGTACAATAACTCTCACTACTGACCCACTCTCCTCAGCGGTTGGTTTTGGCCCCAGGGCAGACATGCTCACCTGGAGCTCAGCGCTTCTCTGACTCGCTTCGTCATGGATGTCTTTGGTTATGTCACTTTACATTGGTTTGGACTGGTCAACAGCCTAGACCTAAGCTGCCAGCCCATTGGTTGACAGATGCATATGCAAATGAGCTCCGTGTAATATATATGGAGTTTAATGGAGAGAAGATTTTTTTTTGAGCACATATCAGAACATAATAACTAATAACTGATTTATTTTCTCTTTGCCATGATGACAGCACATAATATTTGACTAGATATTTTTCAAGATGCTAGTATTCAGCTTAAAGTGGCATTTAAAGGCTTAACCAGGTTAATTGGGTAAAGTTAGGGTAATTAGGCAAGTCATTGTATAACAGTGGTTTGTTCTGTAGACAATCGAAAACAAATACTGCTTAAGGAGGCGAATAATATCGACCTTAAAATGGCTTAAAAAAATTAAAACTGCTTTTATTCTAGCCGAAATAAAACAAATAAGACTTTCTCCAGAAGAAAAAATATTATAGGAAATACTGTGAAAAATTCCTGAATCTGTTAAACATCATTTGGGAAATGTTTGAAAAAGAAAATGTATGTATGTATGTATGTATTTATTTATTGAAAAAGATAACATACTACACAGTGCAAACCCAAGTAAATAATAAAAGAGGTCAAAAAATCCAGTTGCTGTAAGTACCTGAGACTTGGCAACCAATACCATGGCAACTACACTTGCATCAATTTTGTGAAATTTGCTTGCCTGCTTGATTGATTGTCTGAATGCATGTACTGTATATGCCGGAAATCAGGAATATAAATGGTGTTCGTGATGTTACGGTGACTGTGGAGTCTCCATCCTCGACGTGTGGTCCTCTGTGTTTCTGCGCTGCTGGAGGTGCGTTCAGAAGAGCGAGCGCTGACAGATTTTGTAATTGAGTGCTTACAGGTCACAGACCATTTCAGACGCACGCTGCCCTCCGCAACAGAGTCTTCCTGACAGCTCTTAGCCCAAAATAGCCCCGTTCCAGCTGAGTCGCGCAAGTGGCTTGTCTTTTAGCATGGCGTGGAATGAAGAAGGAGAGATGCACACCGTTCTGAGAGCATCATTTGTGACAGTCACACAGTTCTTCTGTGTGTGTGTGTGTGTGTGTGTGTGTGTGTGTGTGTGTGTGTG
>CAIGQW010054109.1:405586-416748 GCA_903798125.1 Danio choprae
ATATGTATATGTATATGTATATGTATGTATGTATGCATGTATGTGTATGTGAATGAGTTTGTATGGATGTTTCCCAGTACTGGGTTGCAGCTGGAAGGTAAAACATATGCTGGATAAGTTGGCTGTTCATTCCGCTGTGGCGACTCCTGATGAATAAAGGGACTAAGCCGAAGGAAAATGAATGTATAATATAATATAATTTTTGAATTTATTATATAATATAATGTTGACATGCATAAAACATATTCAGATTTAAAGATATGTGGTTTGTGTCTTATTTTTAACTTATTTGTTATCTGTAACTTCAGTATATATATATATATATATATTGCCAGTATATATATATTGGCAATTTAGCTTACCCAATTCACCTATAGCGCATGTCTTTGGAATTGTGGGGGAAACCGGAGCACCCGGAGGAAACCCACGCCAACATGGGAAGAACATGCAAACTCCACACAGAAACGCCAACTGACCCAGCCGAGGCTCGAACCAGCGACCTTCTTGCTGTGAGGCGATTGTGCTACCCACTGCGCCACCGTGCTGCCCTTGTTGCTATTAATGTTATCAAAATAAAAAGGTGTAATAATTTGCTCTATTAAAGTAAAATCATATATGGCTTATTTAAAATGGTTTATAATCATGCTTTAACTATTCATGCAGTCACGCCTCTTCCTCAGCTCTGTTATTTTAACATGTCGTCGTGAACATTGAACGTTTATGAGATTCATTTATTCAGAGTTACACAAGAAGCATTTGTGTGTTTTCTCTCTCGGTTCACTCACTGTGATGCTTGTATAATCAGAGCAAACATCTGAGGCCAAATGTGGCATGAGGAAATATGGAAATGGCGGCGATGGAGTCTGTCAAAGAGCTTCTCGCTTCTTAACTATACATTGGTATATATTTGGACAGAATTACCGCGCCGCAGATGCAGCAGAATAACTGGCTTTAAAAGGAGTGTTTGTCCAGATTGCATAATATGAAGAACAGTTACTCTCCTCAGAGGTCAACATTTATGTAGATTCACCTTAAAGGGACAGTTCACCCAAAAATCAAATACTTTACTCCATCCTTCACTTGTTTCAAACCTGTTTGAGTTTTTTTTTTCTGTTGAACGTGAAGGAAGATATTTTAAAGAAAGCTGGAAACCTGTAACCATTGGCTTCCATTTGTTTTTCCTATTATGTAAGTCAATGGTTACAGGTTTTTAGCATTCTTCAAAATATCTTCTTTTGTGTTCAATAGTTTAAAGAAACTCATAAATGTTTGGAGCAACGTGAGGGGGAGTAAATAATGAGTGAATTTTCATTTTGGGGTGAACTATCCCTATCCCTATACTTAAATGATTTCTCCAGAAATTATAGGAGATGTGTGAGTTTACTGGGGTATACTTGGTAGGAGAAGCAGGATATATACAGCAGAATAAACGAAGCATTAGTTTGCCTTTGAATTAAGTATTGGGATAATTATACTAATCAAAAATGATCAACATTCATTCATTCATTCATTTTCATTTCGGCTTAGTCCCTTTATTAATCTGGGGTCGCCACAGCGGAATGAACCGCCAACTTATCCAGCATATGTTTTACGCAGCGGATGCCCTTCCAGCTGCAACCCATCACTGGGAAAATGATCAACATTATTGATTAGAATAAATTATTGGGGTATTAAAGAAATCAAATTTCGGGTTTAAATCAAATGTTTTTGTTCCTTAAGGGGACCTATTATACCCCTTTTATCAGGATGTAAATTTAGTCTCTGATGTTTCTAGAGTGTGTTTGTGAAGTTTCAGCTCAAAATACCACACAAATATGTTTTATAAAATGTTTTATAACTCTTTGAAATGGCCCCTTTTAGGCTTTAATGCTAATTGTGCCCTTTTGGTGACTGTCGCTTTAAATTTAAATGAAATTGTGCTCTTTTCACACGCCTTTGTGTCAGCATAGCGGCAGCATAGTGGCTGGTTTTCACTCAGAGCTGTTTATGCTAATATGATCGTCACTAATGGGTGTGGCTTTACCCCTCTGATGACACGTACAAAGAGAGAATGTCAATCAAAGTGTTTCTGCAGACACTTTCTGTTTTTATCAAGCATGTACCATTAGAAGCTGGTTATATTCACACACTGTTACCACACAACTGTGTTTAAACCCCTTATAAAAGTTTTTTTTCGCATAATAGGTTCCCTTTAAAGGGATAGTTCACATTAAAATTGTAAATGACCTTATTATTAACTCTCTCATGTGGTTTTTAACTTTTTAGTTTTTGCACAAAAGAAGATATTTTGAAGTATGCTGGTTGATGGCACTTATTGACTTTAATAGTATGAAAAAAATACTATGAAAAGTCGCAATAATCAGCTTTTTTCTAAATATCTAATGTGTTCACCAGAATGAAGAAACTCATAGATTTTCTAGTGAAGTAGTGAATAAATGATGACAGAATTTTCATTTTTTTGGGTGAACTATCCCTTTAAAGCATGTATGTTTTGTTTTAATCGACTCAGTCATTGTCCTTGGAATCGTTCCTGTGTGTGATTGAAGCGTAATTAATCAGCGGTTATTAATTTAGGGCTGAGTTAGGCCAAGTCTTGCAATGCATTTAACAGTGTGATTTTAGCCAAGGCTTGGAGGATTAACCTGTTGAGAAACCGGGCAAGGATCTGGAAGATGTTAATTGAGTTTCCTCTCTAGGGCACCTTAGCTGAAGGTCAACTGTCACAAAAATAACAATTTTCCTAACTAAGTTTACCCTAAAAATACATCGGCGCAGCACAATCGCCTCACAGAAAGAAGGTCGCTGGTTCAAGCCTCGGCTGGGTCAGTTGGCATTTCTGTGTGGAGTTTGCATGTTCTCCCTGTGTTCACGTGGGTTTCCTCCGGGTGCTCCGGTTTCCCCCACAAGTCCAAAGACATGCGGTATAGGTGAATTGGGTAAGCTAAATTGTCCGTAGTGTATGTGTGTGAATGAGTGTGTATGGATGTTTCCCAGTGATGGGTTGCGGTTGGAAGGGCATCCGCTGTGTAAAACATATGCTGAATAAGTTGGCAGTTCATATTGTATTGGCATATATTCATTCATTCATTCATTTTCGTTTCGGTTTAGTCCCTTTATTAATCTGGGGTCGCCACAGCGGAATGAACCGCCAACTTATCCAGCATATGTTTTACACAGCGGATGCCCTACAGCTGCAACCCATCTCTGGGAAATATCCATACACACCCATTCACACTCATACACTACGGACAATTTAGCTTATCCAATTCTCCTATACCGCATGTCTTTGGACTTGTGGGGGAAACCGGAGCACCCGGAGGAAACCCACGCCAACACGGGGAGAACATGCAAACTCCACACAGAAACGCCAACTGATCCAGCCGAGGCTCGAACCAGCGACCTTCTTGCTGTGAGGCGAACGTGCTATCCACTGCGCCACCGTGAAGCCGTATTGGCATATACTCAAAAGATAAGTTTTTACTGCTTATTTAAAATGAGCTGAATCAATACAATTCTTGGGACGTTTTTGGGGGGATTTGTAAAAACAATTCCTAGCAATATCTTTGTGTAGGGTTGTGTAAGAGTCCATTCTATCGGCCCAACGGCGGGATCCGATGAATGGTCGAAGGTTAAATGCGTGTAAGCCTTTTCTAGCGCTTCTGATCAGAATTTGGTTTTATATTACAATTTTATTTAAATTTGTTTCCAGCTCCGTCAATCTGACTCCAATTTTCTTTATTCCACTTTTACCATTTATGTTTTTAGCTGATCACTTTATATAATTTAGATTTTGATATTTTCTTGGGTCCGATATTCTTTATTGTAAGTTCATTAGGTACGTTCATTAGGGTTCCACGCCCCGGGATTGCGTTTCATCTCACGGACACTCTCAACACCCTGAAGTCACAGGATGTAGAGTTAACTAATACCCAATTAATCCGGTTGCCTCCTGCTTACTCATACTAAAAGAGTAGTTAATTAAGTCATTTCCATACAACTTGCTAATATCAGTGATTAAATGATTAAAAGGTTTTCATGCTGCTGTGCCTCCTGCTCTGTACAGTCAAATGTGCCTTAAAAATCTATAAAATTATGTCACAACATAGCAGTAGAGCAGACTCTGCATAATATACTGGATACAATGAATTCGGGAGACTCCAGAGTTAATCAAAAAGGTTAACATTTATTTTCCAGATGAAAGTGTATCTTGCCAATTACAGAATCAAACAATAAAAGCCAATTCAGAAGTAAATGCACAACATCAATTACTCAAAGATAAATCTAAGAGTATATAGAAGTCAGAATTATACACAGTGTTGAGCTTGAGAGCTCTTCACTACGGCTGGTCTGGATACAGACTTGCGACCCTGAGACATTTTGTCCGTCTCTTTAGATACCCTATGAGAGCAATGAATGGTTATTTTGTCAAATTTAATCAGTGACTTAAAGATTTACTCATCAGTGTCGATTGGTACTGAATTCCACTATCGTGACAACTCTAGTTGGGACAACATGAAGGAATTGTGTGGAACCCAGCATTTTTTACAGTGTATCCCATGCAAAACTCATCTGATGCCAGTGTGTTGCTGCACAGTGTTTAAGGTGTTTTAAGTTATAGTTTAAGTGTTTTGCATGAGAAGAGGTTCTGGGGTCTCATTTATAACACTTTGCACACTTTGTGAACTTAAACCAGAATGAATTTTAGTTTATTTATTATTTATTATGACTCTTGTGATGATTTAAAGTGGTTCAATTAAGTCATTAGTTAAGTTCCATGTTTTTACTTAGAGTTTACTTACAGCTACGCACATTCTCCTGTTAAGTTCATTCATTCATTCATTTTCTTTTCGGCTTAGTCCCTTTATTAATCTGGGGTCGCCACAGCAGAATGAACCGCCAACTTATCCAGCATATGTTTTACACAGCAGATGCCCTTCCAGCCGCAACCCATCACTGGGAAACATCCATGCACACACACTCATTCACACACATACACTACGGACAATTTAGCTTACCCAATTCACCTATACCGCATGTCTTTGGACTTGGGGGGGGGAAACCGGAGCACCCGGAGGAAACCCACGCCAACACAGGGAGAACATGCAAACTCCACACAGAAATGCCAACTGACCCAGCCGAGGCTCGATCCAGCGACCTTCTTGCTGTGAGGCGACAGTGCTACTCACTGCGCCACCGTGCTGCCCCTCCGTTAAGTTCACTGCAAAAATGTATTTCTTAAATATTTTTTTTGTCTTGTTTCTAGTCCAAATATATAAAAATACTTAAATCAAGAAAAATGCTGTCTTGTTTTAAGAAATAATGTGTCAAAATTAAGTGAGATTTTACTTTAAACAAGCAAAATAATCAGCCAATGGGGTCAGCAATATAATCTTGTTTTCCTTTTGACATAAAACTATTTTGCTGACCCCATTGGCTGATTATTTTGCTTGTTTAAAGTAAAATCTCACTTAATTTGGGCATATTATTTCTTAAAACAAGACAATATGTTTTGCTTGTCTTGAAAATGCTTCTTGATTTAAGAATTTTTAGATATTTGGACTAGAAACAAGACAAGAAATCCAAGTAAGAACAGCATTCTTTGCAGTGTTTGTTTTGTGTTGTAATGCTTCATCCTGTTTTTATTTTTTTGCATACACAACTTTTATAAATGGGACCCCAGGACCCTCCTTAAGTGCAAATCAGATGAGATGTTTTTTTAATCACAAACATATTACTTTCCAACGTGCAATACTAGTGGATTTGTTTAAATGATTGGTGCATGAATCCCTGTTTTGTAATTGGAAACCCTGACTGCAATCCCAGGATATCACGGTTTTTATTACATTTAAGAGCAATAATGTGCCGGCTCAGTAAACATGTCTTCCAGTGGTGCATTTACTTTCAACCCTGACACTTCATTAGCGCAGGCAGTAATTCTGATCCACTAGATATCCTCCATGACCTGTGGAAGAGAGTGTTTGGATCCAATCCCAGCTTTATCACACCATGAACATCTGTTGTGTGAGTGTGGGAAAAGGATGAGCCGCGTCTTTAAGAGCGCTAGCACACTCAGAGCTCAGTGCAGATGGTGAATCTCGTCTCTTTTTGAGACAGTGATGCAGATGCTGAAAATGAATCCTTATTGGTTGTCTTCTGTTGCATAAAGTGCCTTAGTTCGTGAAATAAAACGGAAAGCAACAGCATTTAAAAGCAACCAATGCTCAGTGGAAATATGTGCCTGCATATTTGTAAAATACATTGCTCCTGGTACATTTTCTTGCACATTTCTGATGACAAATCCACGAGAGGGCACTGTCTACATTTTTGCGAATTTAAAATAAGTACATTTTGTTGTACATTTCAGATACACGGCCTTCTTTTACACGTCCTTAAGAAGGCAGAGCTTGTCGTACAGATCAGCTAGCGAACCACTGAGCTAAACCCAACCAATAGTGTTTTCAAAAGCAAACTTAAGAGAAAAATGCACTGCAGCCACGTAGATTTACCTTGATTTTATATTACTTTTATTTCTTTTGTGGAAGCGTGCTTCACCGGACTCAAACCCGAGCGCTCTGCAGCACAAGCACAAAATCGAGCAATAAGCAAACTGACCACGCCGGAAAAGTGTCCATATGGAGATAGATACGTGACACAAACATATTCAATTACAAATCATAGACACCATTAAGTTGTTTTGTGGTGTTTATTTGCTGTCTCGCGAAGAACTGCATGGAAATAATTATTTCTTCATTGATAATATGTGTCAGGGTAAAAAACAGGAGAAGAATCAAGTGCAGGTAAAACAATTTATTGCTCCTCAGTGATTTACAGATAGTGTGAATCTGAACCAAAAAACCCCAGCAGGGCGGGGTGTCTGTGAAACCCACGGAGCGACACAAAATTCTGGCAAAAATAAATAAAAACTATACTAAAGAATTCCAGCAGTCCGATTAGCCATTCAATAAAGGACCGAGGAAAAAATAAAGTAAGAAAAAAAAATAAATAAAGAAGTCCAGCAGGGGGCACACGGCGATCCAAACCGCCAGTCAATAACGGGCAGAGAAAAAAGTAATAAATAAAAAACAATACTAATGACGTTATTAATCTGGGGTCGCCACAGCGGAATGAACCGCCAACTTATCCAGCATATGTTTTACGCAGCGGATGCCCTTCCAGCTGCAACCCATCACTGGGAAACATCCACACACACTCATTCACACACACACACACTAGGGACAATTTAGCCTACCCAATTCACCTATACCGCATGTCTTTGGACTTGTGGGGGAAACCGGAGCACCCGGAGGAAACCCACGCCAACACGGGGAGAACATGCAAACTCCACACAGCAATGCCAACTGACCCAGCCGGGGCTCGAACCAGCGACCTTCTTGCTGTGAGGCGATCATGCTACCCACTGCGCCACTGTGAGGCCCCATAGGGAGACTAATAAAGATAAATTAAAGACAAGTGCAAATAATGAAATGATAATGATCTAATGAATTAGTGGGTAAGGTGAGACAGCAGAGCACATGGCGAGCTGTCAAAACAACGCCATGTGCACCGAGAAAACAAACAAATAACCGTGACGACAACATGCAGGTGACAGACCATGACAATATGTCCCTGTAAATGTCATTAGTGTGAAAAGGAGCAAAAGTTGTTGTCCTCATACTGCCCCCTTGTGTTCATTTTACCTACAAACTGCAGTCAAACAGATTTTGAAGTACATTTTTTGCAGTTTCACAAACTAATTTCGAGAGGAGCACAAGATATGATTGATCACGACTGGTCTCTCATCTGTAATCATTAGCAAGCCAATCGGATTATTCCAAACTCACTATAAATATCCTGTCTAGCCTTACCTCCTTATATTCATTTTTTTGAAGAATCCTCCCATCTACTACATCTTCCCCTTTCCTCCTTTACCAGGGGGAGCTCTCAAGAACTGTCTGATCTCTTACCCCCTTACATGCTCATTGACCAGGCGGGAGCTCTGGGCTCAATTATCTCCGAGCTCAGGGTTCTCTCCCAGGACAACATGCCAAACCTAACTAATATTATCAAGCAATATCTAAGTGTGAACTCTTGAAAGAAAAAAATCTAAGAATTTGGTTTTGTTATAAATACTTGAATTGATGAGGTCATGTCAAATGTCGCAGGGTCATTTTCTGCTGCTGAATAGCATTCGTCTTGTATCTACTTTCCAATATTGATCTCAGTCTACAGTGCAGAAGTGCGCTGGTTTTTGCAATTGTTTTATAACTTCCGATTCAGTTGCCTATAGGAGAAATGACTAGGACTAGTAAACAGCAGAAAAATACTTGCTCTACAATCAAGTATGTTCATGACTATACATAAAAAGTCATATAATATAATAAGAAAATATCAGTTTGCAACATCAAGAGCCATTTTTTACTTCTAAAAATCAATGGAAGTGAATGAGAGCGTAAGTCTCGAGCCAAAAAGCTTTCAATGGCTGTGCCTGCTCTTACACGAAGAGTCAATAGAATAACCTTTAAAAACAGGCTGATCAAATGAGCAGGAAAAAAGCGCACCCGTGAACGTGACTCTAGAAAGCTCTATTGTTCAAAACCTCACAGTTAAATGCACACAGAGCCCAATAAAAGACTAATTAAACAGGGCAAATTTAATGAGGTACATCAATAAATGAAAGAAGAGGAAGCTTTGTCTGCGCCGCACCGTATAGCTTTAGAAAATCCGAGCTGCTTGATCAGGCAGGAGAAGCGGCACAGCGATGGGAAGACATCTTATGCAACGTCTGGGTGGAAGTGGTGGATTCTGCCCCAGATACACCATTACGCAATACTCTGATGTTGAATTCCATCACAACGCCTTCGCATAACAGCTCTGTGGTGGTGGAAAAGCAATTGTTCTTTGATGTAATCCACGGTATTGGTTAAATACCAATTGGTTTATTAACAGTTTTCCATTTATTTACGGTTGTGAGTTGCTTTATAGGATGTTGATCTCTGCTCTGTTGACTTTTGATGTTGAAAATTCAACTCTACAGTTTAACAAAGTGACTTTTATTGCCATTTTTAGTGGTTTGAAATAATACAATCTATAAGAATGAATTAAGAATATGATCTGATCTGTATGACAAGCTCCGGCTTCTTATGGACGTGTACTAGAAGAACATGTATTTGAAACGTACAACAAAATGTACCCTAAGTAATGTAATTCAAATTCGCAAAAATGTCAGCAGCACCCTCTAGTGGATTTGTCATCAGAAACGTGACGCAAAATGTACTCAGAGCAATGTATTTTATAAATGTAGGCTGAGGCACGTATTTCCACTGAGCATTTGTATAAGAATGTGTAAAATAACAGAAAATGTGCTGGCGGTTTGTTATAAGGTTTTTGTAGTGTAATATACAACACCAACCCAGACAATATATCACGTTAAAATATTAAAAATGTTAATTAAAGTCACTTTTTCCATCTTTTCAAGGTTGCAAACTTGTTGGAAGAAAGATCAAGGTCCCATAATGCAATTCAAAAGCGTAAATAAAAACACAAATCACAATCAAATCACCTGCTAATTTACGGATATTGTTCACAGTGTAGCACTACAGTAATTGTTTTTGGTAGCATGGGTTTTTGATGATTTTTCATCCAAAAAAACATGGTAAAATCATGGTATTATTTAGTAAAATATCAAATATTTTGATGTACTCCAGTGATGTTTGTTTATTTGTGTTTATTTGTGTTATTTGTTGAAACTGAAAATATCACATTTAAATGTTTGGTCAGCCAATGTGTTTTGTCTAGTTGATCCTTGTTCTTTGAAAAGCCTTGTGAGATTCATATTCGACATATGTGGAAATGCAAGTTAAAATCTGTCATTCATTCATTCATTTTCCTTCGGCTTAGTCCCTTTATTAATCTGGGGTCGCCAGAGTGGAATGAACCGCCAACTTATCCAGCATATGTTTTACACAGCGGATGCCCTTCCAGCTGCAACCAAGCACTGGGAAACACCCATACACACTCATTAACACTCATACACTACGACCAATTTAGTTTATTCAATTCACCTATAGCGCATGTGTTTGGACTGTGGGGGAAACCGGAGCACCCGGAGGAAACCCACGCCAACACAGGGAGAACATGCAAACTCCACACAGAAACGCCAACTGACCCAGCCGGGAGTCGAACCAGCGACCTTCTTGCTATGAGGCGACAGTGCTACCCACTGAGCCATTGTGTCGCCCATTTTAAAGTATCACATTAACAAAATGCTTAATACCACAAGCTGCATATATGCAATAAAAAACCTGCAGGTAACAACTGAGTAGGATAAATCATTTATGCAATAAGAAAAATGTGCGTAAACAACAATGGAAACACATTTATTGAATAAGTTCCAGCATGCGCATCAAAAAAGTCATGTGACTTTGTGTTAACAGATCATGTGATTAAAAAAAGGGTATGATCGGACGTCATTAATGGACAAACCAGTGTTTTGACAACATTGTAAAACATCTGAAATTCAGTTCATCTTTTCATTCATCTTTATTTCTATAGCGCTTTCACAATGTAGCCTGTAACTCTCAGTCCAGTTTTCAGAGTTGAAGTTCAGTTTAGTTCAGTTCAGTGCAGTTTATATTGCTGAAAGTCCAAACACTGCAGAGCAAATCCATCGATGCGCAGCTCCACAAGTCCCAAACCAAGCAAACCAGTGGCGACAGTGGAGAGGAACAAACTTCACCAATTGACCAAAGTGAAGGAAAATAAAATCCCTCAACCAAAGTCTGTCATTACAGTGGTTCAGTATTATTATTATTATCATTATTACCTCCAGAACTGTCTTGAGCACCTCCAAAATCCACAGCGCGCTCATTGCGTTTCGTCTTCTAAGGCGCAAGTCATTATTATTTGTGGAAAGAAGAAATCCCCACGGTGTCTTCTTCTGCTGCATTAAACTCCATTTTTCTTTTTAATATTTGGCGCCAGTTTATCAGGAAGTGATGATTTTGTTCTGTTTAATTCATTGACTGGAAACGCTGCTTTATTCGCAAATTTTTTATGTCTGTCACAGGTAAACACACACTCTCTCTCTTTCCCTCTGTGTGTGTCTGTGATGCAGTGCTGCATGTCTGTCACAGGTAAACACACACACTCTCTCTCTCTCTTTC
>CAIGQW010054109.1:461748-480824 GCA_903798125.1 Danio choprae
ATATAGATAGATAGATGGATATATTTATACAGTTGAAGTCAAAAATATTCGCCTTCCTGTGAATGTTTGTTTTCTTTTTCAAATATTTTCCAAATGATGTTTAACAGAGCAAGAAAAAGTTCACAGTATTTCCTATAATATTATTTTCTTCTGGAGAGAGTCTGATTTGTATTATTTAGGCTAGTTTTTAATTTTTTTAAATCATTTTAAGGTCAATATAATTTTTTTCTCGATTTTCTACTGAACAAACGTATTTACATACATATGTTTCAAATTATTGCAAGAAAAATATCCATTTGCATATTTTATCAGCCGTTTAAATTACAAATATGCACATACTGTATATGTTCAAATATATTAGCTATATTTTTATATACAAAATCAATATATCCCATATATACTATACTATATATACTAGCCATATATAGTTTTTCTGTTTTAGTTGGCTGATTCCACATGGAAAAAAAATCCCTTCGTTTCCTCCTATAAAGGATGATGCAAGATGAGCTATGAAGTAGTTTTGCCTCATAACGAGAGGTTATGGACAGTGACATGTGGTCATTACTGTTGCCATATGCTCTCTGTAAACCAGTAGCCAAACCTCACTACATGTACACACACACACACACACACATAGAGAGAGAGAGAGAGAGAGAGAGAGAGATAGAGAGAGAGTCACTGAAAAATGCTAATTCATGTCAAGCTCTAAGGGACGGGGCGCAGAGCAGTTATTTGTGCAATTTCTGAACATGCACACAGTAATCCGCGTTGGGCTGACAGTGATATTCGTAGGCCTTTTCCGTTGCTGTGGTTTTTAATAATTCACCCGGCCTGAACTAAAGTCACATTAACACTGTCAGCTCCTGTTTGGGCAGTCGGGCGAGAGGAGACTATTACCAGCTCCTGCTTTCCTTCTCTCCTGTTCTCGGCTCTGTAGGCTTGTTTCTCAGTCTGGTCGACGTGTAAAACGCTGTTGAGACATATTGATATCATATTCGTATTTTGAGAAAAGGGCTTAATAGGAATCTGTTTGGGAGACTATTATTGTTATGGCAGCTTTATTTTTCTGACAATTAAACAGATTTAATTTCATAGCAAATGAATCTTATTACTGTAATAAACTGTCAGCATGTTTTTTGCAGCTCTATGAATGATACTGCAAAAAAAAGAGTCTTGTTTTCTTCTCAAATCAAGAAACATTTTCTATACAAAGGAAAAATGCTGTCCTGTTTTTAGAAATAATGTGTCAAAATTAAGTGAGGTTTTCAATTAAACAAGCAAAATAATCAACCAATGGGGTAAGCAAAATAATTCATTAGCTCAGATTCAGATTATTCTCAGATTCATTAGCTTACCCCACTGGCTGATTATTATTCTTCATTCATTCATTTTCTTTTCGGCTTAGTCCCTTTATTAATCTGGGGTCGCCACAGCGGAATGAACCGCCAACTTATCCAGCATATGTTTTACGCAGCGGGAAACATCTATACACACTCATTCACACACATACACTACGGACAATTTTAGCTTACCCAACTCACCTATAGCGCATGTCTTTGGACTTGTCGGGGAAACCGGAGCACCCGGAGGAAACCCACGCCAACACGGGGAGAACATGCAAACTCTACACAGAAATGCCAACTGACCCAGCCGAGGCTCAACCTAGCGACCTTCTTGCTGTGAGGCGATTGTGCTACCCACTGCGCCACCGTGCAGCCCTGATTATTATTCTTTTATAAGATATTATATATTTTATATAGCATGTTATTATATATTTAAATATAAATAATTTATTTTAAAACATAATATTTTTTCATAATATAACAATTTTACCTGTTTTTAACCAATAATTGTATAATAATCACCCGCTTCGAATGTTCTCACTCGATTGAATGGGCGTTATCAGTGGTTATCAGCTGATAGATATGGGCCAGTAGGGGCCTTTAAGGCTGTTATCATCCATCCACATGGTTAATCAGCTATACTAATGGAGAAGACTCCAGATCCAGATCTGTTTTTACATTACTGTGACGGTTGGGGTAGAGGTAGACGTTAATAAAATACAATTGATGGGAACTTTAATAAATAATATAAATAATTCTTGTTGACTTCCGGCCGCAGCCGTATGTGATCTATAGCTGATTAACCATGTGGATTGATGATAACAGCCTTCTGAGCCTACTATTAGGTGCAGAAGGCCCCTACTGGCCCATATCTATCAGCTGATAACCACTGATAACGCCCATTCAATCGAGTGAGAACATTCCAATCGGCTGTAACAATCATACATTTTATTGACAGTTAACGTCCATTCAAAAGAAATAAAGCAAATCACTTCAAATTATAATAATAAGGTTGCGCTTCAGATAATTGATATCCATATTGAAAACTAAGTAAGAGGTACATTTAGCTTAATTTATCATGAAAATTATGTTAAGTGGGCAGCACGGTGGCGCAGTGGGTAGCACAGTCGCCTCACAGCAAGAAGGTCGCTGGTTCGAGCCCCAGCTGGGTCAGTTGGCATTTCTGTGTGGAGTTTGCATGTTCTCCTCATGTTTGGGTGGGTTTCCCCCGGGTGCTCCGGTTTCCCCCACAAGTTCAAACACATGCGCTATAGGTGAATTGGGTAAGCTAAATTGTCTGTAGTGTATGAGTGTGAATGAGTGTGTATGGATGTTTCCCAGTGATGGGTTGCGGCTGGAAGGGCATCCGCTGCGTAAAACATATGCTGGATAAGTTGGCGGTTCATTCCGCTGTGGTGACCCCAAATTAATAAAGGGACTAAGCCGAAATGAAAATGAATGAATGAATGAATGAATTAATTAATTATACTAAGTTTTCTATTTTAATGTATTAGTATCACAAGCATATACTGTATATGATCAAAACTCTTTCCAACTTTACTGTTTTGTTTTCTCCAGATTATTTTTCTTTATATTTCCTACAATAATTAGTTCATAATATTGCTTCGGGAGACTTTTGCCGTTATTCTTGTTCTGCTGAAAGCAATTTGTTAATTCTAATAAGTTTCCTTTTTCTGTTTAATGGATTAACTGTGAGGAGAAAATGCCTCCACACACACCCATGTATTTCCACAGAATTTACTCCCATAATTCCTGTAAAAACAGTGGATTGTGTTTTTTTAAACCCAACTGACTTGTATTATGTGGACAAAACCAGTTGCACAAATATCTACAGTAGGAGACAAAATTATAAGCCCTTGTGTGACATTTTAATACCTTATTTTCAAATATTTCCCAAGTGCTGTTTAACAGAGCAGGGCCATTTGTACAGTATTTCTGAATATATTTTGTCCTCTGGAGAAATTGTTATTTTGTTTTAGTTTGGTTGGAATAAAAGCAGTTTTTACATTTTATTCTTTTAAACGAATTGTAAGGTCAATATTATTAGCCTCCTTTAGATTGTATTTTCTACAGAACAAACCACTGCTGTCCAATGACTTGCCTAATTAAACTAACTGGCCTAGTTAACCTAATTAGCCTAGTTAAGCCTTTAAATGTCACTTTAACCCTTGTGTACTGTTGAGTCTGATTTGGAGTCTTAATTTGGCTGGGCTTTCTCTGTGTTTTAGCAAATGAGAGGAAGTTTTATTTTGACACATATCAAAATAAAACTTTTCATTCATTCATTTTCATTCATTCATTTTCTACCGCTTATCCGGGGCCGGGTCGCAGGGGCAGCAGTCTTAGGAGAGAAACCCAGACTTCCCTCTCCCCAGACACTTCCTCCAGCTCCTCCGGGGGGATCCCAAGGCGTTCCCAGGCCAGCCGAGAGACATAGTCCCTCCAGCGTGTCCCGGGTCTTCCCCGAGGCCTCCTCCCGGTGGGACATGCCTGGAACACCTCCCTAGGTAGGCGTCCAGGAGGCATCCAAAACAGATGCCCGAGCCACCTCAGCTGGCTTCTTTCGATGTGGAGGAGCAGCGGCTCTACTCCGAGCTCCTCCCGGGTGACAGAGCTACATATCAAAATAAAACTGATATGGAAAAATGTATCAATTCCCATTGTTGATATGGGAAAATGCTTTGGAATTTAAAAAATTGAACAATACACTCTGGGCGAATTGACTACCCTTTCGTTATGTTGGTGGCTGTTTTTGCCCTATTGACTTCCATTATAATCACATTTTTTTGATTGCAAAGCCTTGCCAGTTTTCCCTGTTGGGAAGAGGTCAAATTTGTAATTTTTTTCTGTTGGTCATCGGTTACACTGCAAAAAAAAGCTTAGTTTCTGGCTTTTATATGTAGTATAGTGTGCGTGTGTGCTCAGCTCTCAGAACATAGTAAGTGTATTTATGCACACACACA
The DNA here is from genome assembly GCA_903798125.1 of Danio choprae. Lineage (NCBI taxonomy): Eukaryota > Metazoa > Chordata > Actinopteri > Cypriniformes > Danionidae > Danio > Danio choprae. Next base: position 466,076 of record CAIGQW010054109.1, read on the forward strand.
CACACACACACACACACACTATAATCTGCTGTTATACTCCACTGAACTCCATATAAAAGCCAGAAACTTATTTGCACAGGCCTATCTAAGGGTTAATGCTGCCAACTGATGATCAATAGTAAAAATGGCACATTTGACCTCTTCCCAACAGGGAAAACCATCAACAATCAAGAATGCATGATTATATGGTGTCATGGCTTTGCAATCAAACAATGTGGTTATAATGGAAGTCAATGGGGCAAAAGCAGCTCCGAACATAACGAAAGAGTAGTCAGTTTGAACAATACACTAGAGTTAAGCTGAATACTGGTATCCTGCAAAATAACTAGCAAATATTATGCCGTCATCACAGTAAAGTACTGTGTTATTAGGAATTCGTTACTTCTAATGTATTAAAAACAAATCGTCTCTCTGTTAAAAAGCACTTGTGAGCATATTTGGAAAAGAATTAAAATTTCACAGGAGGGAAAATAACTTTGTACTTTTGTGTTTGACTGGAAAACCGAAAAGTTCCAGAGGGTGAGAGAATGAAGGCAGTGTTTTCAGCTTTGTGTGTGAACTATCCCTTTAAAGTGGTCCACTTTTCAGGCTTTCAGCACAGGTCTGTTGTTGAAAACTGCTCTGTCATTCCTAAAGAGGAATCCATTATCTACCAGTCTGACATGCGGGCCTTGCAGCTGGGCAGGCGGTGGCGAACACACACAGGGTGCTGCGGTGTTTTATAGCTGGAGCAGCTGTCAATATGCGCAGTGGGATTGAGACACCTGAGGCTCGCAGTCAGATTCCTCCACCATCTGCTGCCTTTACCTGAGATTCCAGCCGGCTGAGAGAGAGCCACCCATGGGAAATCATAAACACACACACAAACACACACACACATATATCTGTACCCACGGGAGCGAGAGGCTTGATTAAAACATACTGCATTGGTCTGTTTTGCTTTTAAAGTACACATGAAATCAAAACTAACCATATTGATTTTGTTTGGTGAACAATTCATCTGTGCATGTCATATTTTTAAAAAATGTTTGCCGTTGTAATCTTTAATTGTAATCTGAAAATGCACTTCCTGTTTGTTTTCAGTTAAATTCTTAGATTACGTCAGTCTGAGGTAGTGGGCGTGGCTAACATACTTAACCCCGCCCCCCCAACTGTCTATTTTGACAACAAACAGAAATGGTGAGGATTTTATATGTAGTATAGTGTGCGTGTGTGCTCAGCTCTCAGAACATAGTAAGTGTATTTATGCACACACACACACACACACTATAATCTGCTGTTATACTCCACTGAACTCACTTCCTGTTTGTTTTCAGTTAAATTCTTAGATTACGTCAGTCTGAGGTAGTGGGCGTGGCTAACATACTTAACCCCGCCCCTCCAACTGTCTATTTTGACAACAAACAGAAATGGTGAGGAGGAGGAGTCTGTTAGGTTGTAATAACTCCTCAAACCCTTTTCCCCATCTCTCTGAATGAAATGCCTACTTTACTACATCCAATCAGCTCACAGTAAAAAAAATGCCACGCCCACTGTTTACTCATTTAATATTCCGTTTCTCTAGGAACCACGTCACAATACAAAAAAAATTGGTTGTTAGTTGGAAGGGCGTTCGCTGCGTAAAACATATGCTTGATAAGTTGGCGGTTCATTGAAAACCCTTGGCGACCCCTGATGAATAAAGGGACCAAGCTGAAGGAAGATGAAGATTTATTTTCTTTTCGGCTTAGTCCCTTTATTAATCAGGGGTCGCCACAGCGGAATGAACCGGCAACTTATCCAGCATATGGATTTTACACAGCGGATGCCCTTCCAGCTGCAACCCATCACTGGGAAACACCCATACCCTCTCATTCACACACATACACAACAGCCAATTTAGCTTACCCAATTCACCTATAGCGTATGTGTTTGGACTGTGGGGGAAACCGGAGCACCCGGAGGAAACCCACGCCAACATGGGGAGAACATGCAAACTCCACACAGAAATGCCAACTGACCCAGCCGAGGCTCGAACCAGCAACCTTCTTGCTGTGAGGCAACAGCACTACCCACTGTGCCACCGCGCCGCCTGTGTGTGAACTGTGCTTATTTATTATGCATATATAAGTACACACATGCGTGCATATATTTGAGAAAATATGTATTTATTTATATTTAGACATAAAATATATATGTACATGATACAAATTATGTATACATTTATATATCTATGCTAAAAAAAAGTTTTGTAGAGTTTCGTTTTAATGTATGTGTGTAAATTACATAATAAAAAAATGTAAAAATTATATATATATATATATATTCATTCATTTTCTTTTCAGCTTAGTCCCTTTATTAATCTGGAGTCGCCACAGCGGAATGAACCGCCAACTTATCCAGCATATGTTTTACGCAGCGGATGCCCTTCCAGCTGCAACCCATCACTAGGAAACATCCATACACACCCATTCACACTCATACACTACTCATACACTATTAATCGTGATAAATCTTTGCTCAGCAGTTTTTCTAATAAATAGTTTTTGCTGTGAAATAGCTATTGTTGCTGACATGATGGCATAATAAAAGTCTATGATATGATATGAGAGGCTTGATTACGCACCTGCTCCAGTAAGCTGAACACCGCTGATGGAGTCCTGAAAACTGACCGCTGCTGAACGCTGTGATTCAGATGTTCACACTCACCGCAGCGTTCATGATGAGAACTAATTTCAGCCCGCATGGTGTCGATGTGACACTTTGACTCACGGATGCACCCTGAGCTTGCCAGATACACAAATAACTCTGATAAATCTGCAGGAGGAAAATAAACTGCATGGTAGTGGTGTAATATGGTAATATTGTATTGGGCAAAATGATTAACCCTCATGTGAAAATGTATTTACTTTTTCAAATATTTCACAAGTGCTGTTTAAAGGAGCAAGCAGATTTTCACAGTGTTTCCTATGATATTTTTTCGACTGGAGAAAGTCTCTTCTTTTAATTTGTCAATTCACCTCATTTGTTTGTATAGTGCTTTTCATGATAATTATTCTTTCAAGGCAGCTTTAAGGAAGGTGTACATTATTGTATTACAATCAAAATCAGAAAAGTTAAGGTTATTAGTCACCATAGCTTTATTAGTTACTAATAACTTTAATTAACTAGTAATAATAGCTTTTAACCGTTAAAGTTGTTATATATAAGCGTGGTTAACCTACTGTAGTATATAGGGGATGTCATTGTGTACATATTCAATGAAGTGTATTTGTGTATTAAGTGTATATTGTCCTTTTTTGTTTTATTTGTCTACAATAGAAGCTTCAATCTTCAATATTAAAAAAAACATACTTTAAGCTCAATATTATTAGCTCTTTTCTTTTTACGATTGTAAATAAAATGGGGCTACAGAATAAATCTTTAACAGAAATATAAAATGACTCAGTAAAATCCTGAAAGCACATTTAAAAAAATACTATTCAGTATGTTACAAATGTGGCAACTCGGTGGCACAGTGGGTAGCACAATCACCTCACAGCAAGAATGTCGCTGGTTCGAGCCTCGGCTGGGTCAGTTGGCATTTCTGTGTGGAGTTTGCATGTTCTGCCCGTGTTGGCGTGGGTTTCCTCTGGGTGCTCCAGTTTCCCCCATAAGTCCAAAGACTTGGTATATGTGAATTGGGTAAGCTAAATTGTCCGTAGTGTATGTGTGTGAATGAGTGTGTATGGATGTTTCCCAGTGATATGTTGTGGCTGGAAGGGCATCCGCTGCTTAGAACATATGCTGGATAAGTTGGCGGTTCATTCCGCTGTGGCGACCCCAGATTAATAAAGGTATTAAGCCAAAAAAGAAATGAATGAAAGTTACAAATGTCAATAAAATGTAAAACGCTGCAATAAATAGAAGAAATGAACTCAATAAGAATAAATCAATAATATCAATAATCAATGTGTATTAAAAATCAATAAGAAAATCATCAAAATCATTAAACCACTTAAATAGGATCTGTCTGACAAAGTGAAGTAGACCAAAAGATCCTCAAAATATTACATTAAAGTGGGACAAATGCAAAAAAATAAGAAATCAGTAAGGGGGCCAACACTTTTTGAACTCATTAAAGTGCCCAAAGCACATTTAAAAATATATTCAATATTTTACAAATGTAAATAAAATGTAAAATGCACAAATTAAAGCTAATTCAAGTTATTAATTCATTTCCAAAGAACTGCACTCGCCTCAAGTGTTCATGACTTTCCCATAAGAAAGATACAGGGCCAACATGGATTGCAAGACAAAAGCAAAAATGACATAAATGCACATCTTGATGATCCTCGAGACATTTGGGAAAATTCTCAAAAGTTGAACACCTTGAAAGGTGTTTGTCCCATTATGTGTGGCACAAAAGTAATATCGCATTTCAGGAAAACAAGACCATACCGACAGTAAAAGGGGATGGTCAGGGGCTGTTTTGCTGCTTCAGGACCTAAAGGACTTGCTGTGATTAATGGAAAAATGAATTGTGCTGTGAAATAAATCAATAAGAACATAGCAAAGTTAAGGTAAGTTAGGGTAATTAGGCAAATCATTGTATGACAGTGGTTTGTTCTATAGACAATTGAAAAACATACTGCTTAATAATAGGGGGCTAATAATATTGACCTTAAAATTCATTCATTCATTCATTTTCATTTCGGCTTAGTCCCTTTATTAATCTGGGGTCGCCACAGCGGAATGAACCGCCAACTTATCCAGCATATGTTTTACGCAGCGGATGCCCTTCCAGCTGCAACCCATCTCTGGGAAACATCCACACACACCCGTTCACACACATACACTACGGACAATTTTAGCTTACCCAATTCACCTATACCACATGTCTTTGGACTTGTGGGGGAAACCGGAGCACCCGGAGGAAACCCACGCCAACACAGGGAGAACATGCAAACTCCACACAGAAACGCCAACTGACCCAGCCGAGGCTCGAACTAGCGACCTTCTTGCTGTGAGGCGAACGTGCTACCCACTGCGCCACTGTAAGGCCTGACCTTAAAATTATTTTTAAAAAATGTTTAAAACTGCTTTTATTCTAGCCGAAATAAAACAAATAAGGCTTTCTCAAGAAGAAAAAATATTATAGGAAATACTGTGAAAACTTCCTTGCTCTGTTAAACATCATTTGGGAAATGTTTGAAAAATAAATACAAATTCACAGGAGGGCTAATAACATTGACTTCAACTGTAAATAGGACCTGCCTGACAAAGTGAAGTAGACCAAAAGATCCTCAAAAGCTTACATTAATGTGCAAAAAACATGCACAAAAATAAGAAATCAGTAAAGAGGGGTAAAAGAAGGTCGCTGGTTCGAACCCCGGCTGGGTCAGTTGGCATTTCTGTGTGTAGTTTGCATGTTCTCCCCGTGTTTGTGTAGGTTTCCTCCGGGTGCTCCGGTTTCCCCCACAGTCCAAAGACATGCGCTATAGGTGAATTGAATACGCTAAATTGGGCGTAGTGTATGTGTGGGTGTGAATGCAAGAGTGTATGGGTGTTTCCCAGTGCTTATATTGTAATTTTGAGTTTAAATATCATCGCAGTAATGCTGTGGTAATTTTCTTCTGCTGATAAGCGTGTCTTTTCTAGAGATGTCAGACTGTGTGCAAGGCTGTTCTGTGTCAGTATGTGTTTCACTGTATCCCGTTTCGTTAATTATGTACCTGATATTAAATCCTGACCCCAAACTCCACCTCAACTAGTGTTTCTGTAGCAACAGCACTTTTTAATTACTAATTGCTGATTGGACACATTCACCGGCTCCTCAGATGTATAATACACACGCCTCATGAGCCGCTGCTAATTAGAGGGATGAAGGAAATGAAAGTGGAGGAGAGAGAGGTTTTGTTATCGTTTTCTTTTACGGTGTTGTGCTATTTTATATTTATTATTTTTCATGGATGCCGAGGCAGGGAATGGAGCGGAACATGCTTTTCAAGAGCACAGCTGTCTATTGTTATTATTGTGAGAAGTGAGCCGTAATCTTACCTTGACACACATTTCACCAGTGAAAACGGATTTATGGGCAGCTTTTGACCATCTTACACAATCATTTTGTTTCATTTCAAAAAAGCACTCTGTACTGTATGAAATATTAAACTTTATGAAGAAGAAGTGCTGTTGGATATATATATATATATAGCTGAAGACAAAATGATGAGTCCTCGTGAGAACTTTTTATTTTTCAAATATTTTCCAAGTTATTTTTAACAGAGCAAGCAATTTTATAGTTTATATTTGTTTATTTATTTATTTGTTTGTTTATTTGTTGGTTTATTTTTTATTAATTTAGTATCGTTTGTTTGTTTATTTGTTATTGATTAAATTATTTTTATGTCAATATTATTATTAGCCCCATACATTTTTATTTATTTATTTAAAAACTTCTAAGGTCAGTATTATTATTAGCTTTATAAGATTTAAAGTTGTATTTGTTTGTTTGTTTGTTTGTTTGTTTGTTTGTTTAATTGTTTGTTATTTTAATTTATTTGTTAATTATTCAATTATTTTATGTAAAAACTACCAAGGTCAATATTATTATTAGACCCATAAGATTAAAATATTTATTTATTTATTTATTTATTTATTTATTTATTTGTTTGTTTGTTTTTGTTTGTTTATTATTTATTTATTATTTATTTATTTGTTTCTTTGTTTGTTATTTATTAATTAATTTAAATTTGGTAAAAACTGCTAAGGTCACTATTATTAGCCCCATAAGTTTTACATTAAATTAATTAATTAATTTATTTATTTATTTATTTATTTATTTATTTATTTTATTTATTATTTATTTATTTTGTTTATTTATTTATTTTATGTAAAAACTGTTAAAGTCAATATTATTATCCCTGTAAGAATTATATTATTTATTTATTTATTTACATAAGATTTACAAAAAAAAAACTATTTATTGTTTATTTTGTTATTTATTGGACAACGCAGTGACCTGTTGTGGCTGATTGCTCAGTATTTCTACTGATTCAAGTCAAAAGTCCATATCAGAACTGCATTATTCTAGTTCACAGATTTTTGTCCAAATTTTTAATAATGTTTTATATTCAGTTTCAGTATCTTCTGTAAGCATTAAAGATGCTATTTCAGTTATGGATCTGACATTGTGATGTTGAAAGGTACAGCTAAGGGAAAATGATTAGCCCTGCTGTGCAATATTTTCAAATATTTCTCATATGATATTTAAGACATTTTCACAGTATTTCCTAATATATATATATTTTTATCTTATTTGTTTGATTTCGACTAGAATAAAAGCAGTTTATATATGTTTTTAAATCATTTTAAGGTCAATATTATTAAGCAATATATTTTTCCATTGTCTACAGAACAAACCATTGTTATATAACGACTTGCCTAATTACCCTAACTTTAACCTGATTAACCTAGTTAAGCCTTTAAATGTCACTTAAAGCTGAATACTACTGTAGTATCTTGAAAAACATCTAGTCAAATATTATGTGCTGTCGGGCTGCACGGTGGCACAGTGAGTAGCACGATCGCCTTACAGCAAGAAAGTCGCTGGTTCGAGCCTCGGCTGGATCAGTTGGCATTTCTGTGTGGAGTTTGCAACCCAGAGATGGGTTGCAGCTGGAAGGGCATCCGCTGCGTAAAACATATGCTGGATAAGTTGGCGGTTCATTCCGCTGTGGCGACCCCAGATTAATAAAGGGACTAAGCCGAAAAGAAAATGAATGTATGAATTATGTGCTGTCATCATGGCAAAGATAAAGAAATCAGTTATTAGAAATGAGTTATTAAAACTATTATGTTTAGAAATGTGTTATTTCTGTTAAACAGAAACTGAGGAAAAAATATGAAAGAATTAAAACTTCATAATTACAAGGGCTAATAATTGCGACTTGAACTGTTTATCTATGATGGCAAATTCATTCTTACACTCTCATCAAAGCTAAATGCCAGATCAAATGATTAGGAGAAGAAAGGCTATGATTAGGAATAAGGTGAAGAGTGTAGAGGAGACAAACACCGCGGGGCGCAGACAGTAAATGTGATTAGTATTCTTCTGACATCACGGAGAGGTGCTGCACATTAGCATGAAGAGAGCCATGTCAAAATGACAAAGAGGATCTGCTTTCCTCCGCCTGCGTTCACTGTGACTGCTGCTCTCGGGTTTACAGCTCAACACTCATGTGAAGTGAAGGATTGAACTTCTTTAAGATCAAATATGGCACACTGTAAAAAAGTATTTTGTGATTCATGTTTTAATATTTCCCCATTTATTTATGCTTTTGAGTTGCATTATGAGATCTCGATCTTTCTTCCAACAACTTTTAACCTTGAAATGTTTGTAAAAGTGACTTTTATGAACATTTAAAATAGTTTAAAGGGATTTATTGCCTGGGTTGGTGTTGTATATCACGCTACAAACACCTTTTAATAAACTACCAGTACCTTTACCAGACTTATTTCTCTATATAGTACTTAGGATGTGCCTAGAGTGAGTGTATGTGAAGTTTTCAGCTCAAAATACCACACAAATGTTTTATATCTCTTTGAAACTGTCCCTTTTAGGCCTTGATCCTAATTGTGCCGTTTTAAATCGCTTTAAATTCAAATGAGATTGTGCTCCTTTCAAAAGAGGGCGGAGCTACCAAAGCCTGTGTGTCAGCATAGTGGCAGATTCAAAAGCAAGACTAACGTCCTATGCTAACGAGAGAGAGATGGTCACTAGTGGGCGGGGCTTTACCCTTCTGATGACGCGTACAGAGGGAAAATATAAGTGTTAAAACCCCTAATAAAAGTGATTTTTGCATAGTAGGTCCCCTTTAACAGTAAAGTACCTAATTGATATTCATAATGTGTTTAATTATTATGCATTCTATTGAACTATTTTTGTTAAAAAGTCATAAGTTTGATTCATTCATTCATTCATTTTCTTTTCGGCTTAGTCCCTTTATTAATCTGGGGTCGCCACAGCGGAATGAACCGCCAACTTATCCAGCATATGTTTTACGCAGCGGATGCCCTTCCAGCTGCAACCCATCACTGGGAAACATCCATACACACTCATTCACACACATACACTACAGACAATTTAGCTTACCCAATTCACCTATAGCGCATGTCTTTGGACTTGTGGGGGAAACCGGAGCACCCGGAGGAAACCCACGCCAACACGGGGAGAACATGCAAACTCCACACAGAAATGCCAACTGACCCAGTTGAGGCTCGAACCAGCGACCTTCTTGCTGTGAGGCGATTGTGCTACCCACTGCGCCACCGTGCCGCCCCTTTGATTCATTTGATTTGATTTATTTTAGTTTAGTTTAGTTTTAGGTGTGAGTTTCACTTCATCCGGGGTCTTATCGTAGACCATAATTATTGCTGTTGTTTATACACGATGCATAAAGCCACATTATATTAGATTACATTAATAGCGAAATTAATCCTTGCTTGAGAAATCAAATTATCCCACACAGAATTGCGCATTTGCATGGCTGATATTGAATTTAATAGCATGCATTATTCAGCCCTTCTTATTTATTTCAGGTTAATTCAATTAAAAGTCTTGTTTCCCAGTTTGCCATCTGCTGTCGCTTTGAGCACACAGATGACTTGTTCTCTCTCTCTCTGTGTGTGTGTGTGTGTGTGTGTGTGTGTGTGTGTGTGTGTGTGTGTGCGTGTGCGCATGTGTGCGCATGTGTGCGTGTGCGTGCGTTTCCCATCTGAAGGGTCCTAATTTCAGTCTGTTATGAAGGTTAAAAATATGCCGGAGGGAAGCATCTTTTCTCTCCGCAGTTCTTATTGTCTTCGCTCTATTCAGCATGTCAGATTGTCTTCCAGATATAATTGTTAGCCACAATGACTGTAATTAACTCTAATTTCTAAAACATATAGTTCTGGCTTTAGATTCTGATTGGATGAGTCATGCTCAAAGCCAGTGTAATGAGCAGATATAAACACGTGTGCGATCAGTTCATTTATCTGCAAAATCACTATTCAGATGACCACATTCATGTAGTATGAACAAAAATAAATTGGTATTTTAGGGTAATGGACGCTTTTCACATTTCTGGGTTTCTCAGTAGCAGAAGTCGTAATAGTTGGTTAGCTTAGAGCGTTGTGAATGGGAGAGTACAACAAAAAATCTTTATTTTACAATCCTATTTGCTGAAACAATAAAAGAAAAACTCAATGATGGTGTTATCAAGACTTTCAGAAAGAGGAAACCCACGCCAACACGGGGAGAACATGCAAACTCCACACAGAAATGCCAACTGACCCAGCCGAGGCTCGAACCTACAACCTTCTTGCTGAAAGTGCTACCCACTGCGCCACCGCACCGCCCTCAAATTAAATAATATTTAAAAAATCTTTAAATAAAATAGGGGCAACACGGTGGCTCAGTGGTTAGCACTGTCACCTCACAACAATTAGGTTGCTGGTTCGAGTCCCGGCTGGGTCAGTTAGCATTTCTGTGTGTGGCGTGGGTTTCCTCCGGGTGTTCCGGTTTCCCCCACAGTCCAAACACATGCGCTATAGGGGAATTGAATAGACTAAATTGGCCGTAGTGTATGTGTGTGAATGAGTGTGTATGGGTGTTTCCCAGTACTGGGTTGCAGCTGAAAGGGCATATGCTGTGTAAAACATATGCTGGATAAGTTAGCAGTTCATTCCGCTGTGGCGACCCCTGATGAATAAAGCGACCAAGCCGAAGGAAAATGAATGAATGAATGTATTTAAATAATAAATAAATACAATTTTACATTTTAAATAATAAAAACTTTTTTATACAATTATTATTATTATGTTTTTATTTATTTATTTATTTAATTTATTCAAATAAATTGAATAAATATATTGAATTGATACCCAATTAATATCGTGAAAAAATCGTATTATTATAATATTCATAATATAAACGTGAAATATGATAATGGCAGTAAAATAATTTACTTTTCTAGTATTTCACACCTTTGCAGTTTTCTCTGAAATAATTATACTATTTACTTGAATCAAGATTTTTTTTAAATCTTTCAATTTATAAAATTCATCTAGTTTATATTAATGAATAAAAAAATTAGCAGTGGTTAGCTTCGATTGCTGGTTCGAGCCTCGGCTGGGTCAGTTGGCGTTTCTGTGTGGAGTTTGCATGTTCTCCTCGTGTTGGCGTGGGTTTCCTCCGGGTGCTCCGGTTTATCCCACAAGTCCAAACACATGCGCTATAGGTGAATTGGATAAACTAAATTGTCCGTAGTGTGAGAGTTTGTGTGTGAATGTGAGAGTGTATGGGTGTTTCCCAGTACTGGGTTGCAGCTGGAAGGCCATCTACTGCGTAAAACATATGCTGGATAAGTTGGCGGTTCATTCCGCTGTGGCGACTCCTGATGAATAAGGGACTAAGCCCAAGGAAAATGAATGAATGAATAATTTTACCTGCATGATTTTCACCTGCTGGATAAAAAAACAGAAAAGAAAACTCACATTGCATTCGAACAACCAATCAGAGCTTATTTGCAACCTTATATCAACCACCTGGCATGTTCTTCATATGCTCTTCATATACTATTTTCTTCATGTGAAGTAACTGTCCAGTTTATTCTGCTCTTACTGTAGTTTCAGTGACGTGAGCGACTGAACGCTGATCAGTTATTCAGCGCATGTTGTCTCCACTCCAAAGAGTCACGTGGGACTTTCACTCAGACGCCCATTAGATCACATTTAATCAACTGTGTGAATTGAAAAGTGCTTTCAGGAGCCCTTGAGAAAATGTGTGTGTGTGTGTGTGGTCGTCCAGTCGTCCGCTGTGGATTGAACCGAGTTTTCCTGTCTGCCCTTTTTTGGACTCTGGGATAATTGCGTTTTATTGACAGTGTCCTTGTTCAAGGTTCAAGGGACACATTTCAGTGGAGGTGTTTTTGGGTGCTGTGTTGATGGACGTATACTGAGTCCCCATTTATCAAGCTGGCAGACCTTTACTCAGGATGTGTTAGTAATTACTGGCTGCCACACACACACACACACACACACATACACACAGACACAAACTTTCTATCTGAATATCACTTTGAAAGCCCTTGAAACGAACCCTACACACTGAAGCACAATGATAGTGAACGTGTATTGCCCGGAAGAAGGGGTTGTTTGTTTATCCAGCTTATTTTTCAGTGCAAATTGTGTTTAATTACAGTTTATTACTGTTGATAATTTGCATTTAAACTGTAGAAAAATGGATAAATTCTGTGAAATTGCACAAATTCTGTGAGAACAGCATTCAACTTTCAGGTTAATCACCATCATGTTAAGGTTTTAATGTGTTGTTTTGTAAAACTGTTCTGTGCATTTACAGTAATTTACTTTTCAAGAGTTCACACTTAGCTGATGATTGATAATAAAGCGTGTTTGGCGTGCTGTCCCGGGTGAGAGCCCTGAGCCCAGAATATCCTCGAGCCCGGGGCTTCCACCCGTTTGAAGGGGGAGAGGGGAGTTTGAGCCCAGGTAGGTCTCGAGAACTCCCCTGCTCGTGATCGTGCTGAGATATAGCTGGCTAAGAGTTTGTCTTAGGATGTCACTTTGGATTAGTACATTTTTACTTATGACGTATGTCTTTGGATGGTGAGAGGAAACCGGGAAACCTGGGGAAAACCCACGCGAGCACGGGGAGAACATGCAAACTCCGCACAGAAACACCCACTGGCCCGGTGAGGGCTCAAACCAGTGGTGTTCTTGCTTTGAGTCAACAGTGCTAACCACTGGGCCGCCGTGCTGCCCTGTCAGGAGAAGGGGAGGAATAGGGGTGGAAGGGGGGATTCTTCAAGACAAAGATGACTGAAGTGGAAAACTCGGGCTATTTATAGTGAGTCAATATTCATCTGATTGGCGCTGATGCAGGACCAGCCGAGATCAATCATAAGCAAGGGATCCTCTCGAAATGAGTTTAGAAATAAACTGCATTTAAAGTACAATTTTTCGGTGTGCGATAACTAATTGTCCTTTATATTTTTATATTATAGTATAATTATACAAATTAAGGGCGACGTGGTGGCGCAGTGGGTAGCACAATTGCCTCACAGCAAGAAGGTCGCTGGTTCGAGCCTCGGCTGGGTCAGTTGGCGTTTCTGTGTGGAGTTTGCATGTTCTCCCCGTGTTGGCGTGGGTTTCCTCCGGGTGCTCCGGTTTCCCCCACAAGTCCAAAGACATGCGGTACAGGTGAATTGGGTAGGCTAAATTGTCCGTAGTGTATGTGTGTGAATGGGTGTGTGTGGATGTTTCCCAGAGATGGGTTGCAGCTGGAAGGGCATCCGCTGCGTAAAACATATGCTGGATAAGTTGGCGGTTCATTCCGCTGTGGCGACCCCAGATTAATAAAGGGACTAAGCCGAAAAGAAAATGACTGAATGAATATACAAATTAATCCTTATTTTTACAGAAAGAAAACACAACTACAGCCAATCTCTGTTAAATGAAGGTTTACAATGGACACCACGTTTCAGGTTTTTATTTATTATTATTATTTTTGCTTCTGGAAGATTTCACCTAATGTAACGCCTGCGGTCTCTGAGATTGGACAGTTGTCATCCAGTTGAATGGCAGTAAGGCTCTGCATGTTGCAATCTGAAAATGAAAATCTATTCTGGAGCGCAGAAGATTTACAGTGTTCCCACACATTTTGACTAATGACCTCCTATTTCTATCATTTGTGATTACAGGAGAGACATTTTTACAAGTCATTTTATCAATATTACACTCGGAAAGAGCAATTAGTAGCCCATTCATTATTTCATAGTTGTGGCTAACGTAATACATGAGCAATTCTATGCCAATGTCAACATTACTATGAAAAACGAAAGTTTTCAGCAAAATTACGAAACCCTTTCTAAGTTGTTTGTTTGTGTAGGCTTGTATTTTACAGTACTGTAAAAATATTCAAATATCTGTTTTTACACTATTTTATTTGATTTACCAAAGTCACACAAGTGTCAATTGCACATCCGTAATGCAGGGATGCCACATACATAACTAAGCTTTTTCCTCATAAATGCAAAGATAAATCATTTTTGTTCTATAGAGAGCCAACTCTTATCTTTTGATTAGCATTATTTATTTGGGGTTGTGAAATTTAATTCACAGAATTTATACAAAGTATGTTGTAAACTGGGGATGCTCATCCCGAGGCTTCTAGAGATTGTGCAGTGCCGTTGATTCAAGGCCTGTGAAGTGATGATGCCAACCATTAAGGGCCTCAAGGACAACACATCCGAAGAGATGATGCCAACCATTGAGGACTTCTAGAGGTATCTATAATCCTGGACCAGGCCGTATCCAGAGCAGATGCTGTGGTGATCATAGAGAAGTGGAGAGCATGAGACTGATTCCTATAAGGGCCAGTGACAGACAAGTCTTTGCATTGATCCCGTGGGCCAGCCTGAACACCCACCAGTGACCTACTCACACCTGCAGTTTCTCCACGATGGACGTCCAGCGTTCTCCTGCCCCCGGAGCCTAGACTGCAGCTCTGCACAAGAAGTTTGGCCAGAGGAGAAATGGTCGTGCCCAACTGAGCCTGGTTTCTCTTGAGGTTTTTTTCCTTCACTTTCGTCAATTGGTGAAGTTTGTTCCTCGCCACTGTCGCCACTGGCTTGCTTGATTTGGGACTTGTGGAGCTGCGCATCAATAGATTTGCTCTTCAGTGTTTGGACTTTCAGCAGTGAAAATTAAACCACACTGAACTAAACTAGAG
>CAIGQW010054109.1:500440-514262 GCA_903798125.1 Danio choprae
GTTTGTTTGTTTGTTTGTTTGTTTGTTTGTTTGTTTGTTTGTTTGTTGTGTAAAAAAAAAAAGAAAAAGTGAAAAGCTATTTGTACTGCATGTTTCATATTTAACATGTTCAATAAAAATACAACTGACCCCGTCGGGACTCAAACCAGCGACTTTCTTGCTGTAAGGCGACAGTGCTAACCACTGAGCCATTGTGCCACCCTATGTATATTATCTATATCTTTCATTCATTCATTTTCTTTTTTGGCTTAGTCCCTTTATTAATGTGGGGTCGCCACAGCGGAATGAACCGCCAACTTATCCAGCATATGTTTTACACAGCGGATGCCCTTCCAGCTGCAACCCATCTCTGGGAAACATCCACACACTCATTTACACACATACACTACGGACAATTTAGCCTACCCAATCCACCTATACCGCATGTCTTTGGACTTGTGGGGGAAACCAGAAACCCACGCCAACACGGGGAGAACATGCAAACTCCACACAGAAATGCTAACCGACCCCGCCGGGACTCGAACCAGCAACTTTCTTGCTGTGAGGCGACAGTGCTAACCACTGAGCCACCGTGCCACCCTATGTATATTATCTATATCTATATTTTTGAATCCTTCAGTTCACAGTAATCATACGCTCATCCAAAATAAATGCTCATGTTTATTCTTATACCATTGAGGGGGAGAACTCAGTTGAAAAGCATCTTTTCATTGCTTTGTTTTGCCTACAACGTCAGGATATAAACCCAACAATGGAAACCACGATGCCTTGTATCATTCTGTAGTATCAGAATCAAACCTTTGTTGGAAGGTCATTGTTGTTGTTGCAGTGCTGTAGCATCCTGAATGTGCTTATTCAACAAATCCACTCCTCTTCTCTCTCGTTCTGTGCTTTTTTCTTCTTCCAGACGATGCTCACTGCCATCTCCATGAGTGCCATTGCCACGAACGGCGTCGTGCCAGGTAAGTGCTAGAGCTCAACAATGTGCATGTGCGTCGCCTTGGCAACAGGAAGCGGTCACCGTAGCAACTCCGAGCAATGACCAGACAGCAATATCCTAAAGCTGTATTTATGTATTCATAATTGGACAAGCGTGGCCTGTCCTAATGACCGCCTCGATCTCATCTCCTGATTGGAGGAGAGCAGAGGTGAGCAGAAATTGCCGGGTTCATTGTCCATCAGCGATAGGCTGCTATTATCCCTATAGTGCTAAAAGCCGCTCCGTAAGCATGCTTAATATTTTCCAAGAAACAGGAAGTTGTAATTGGGGGTTATATTGAGCTATTTTGTTATAGCCTTCAGCAGCAGAATGCTCCGTTAATATCACAGCTTCCTAAAAGGGTTTTGTGCATCATGCTTTTTCTTTTAACAGCTGGAGGTTCGTATTATATGATCTCTCGTTCTCTGGGTCCTGAGTTTGGTGGAGCGGTGGGAATCTGTTTTTACCTCGGCACCACATTCGCTGGAGCCATGTACATCCTGGGCTGCATCGAGATCCTGCTGGTGAGTATGACAACAATGCAATGCTTACTTCGAGTTTTTCATCTTCATTCATTCATTTTCATTTTCGGCTTAGTCTCTTTATTAATCTGGGGTCACCACAGTGGAATGAACCACCAACTTATTCAGCATATGTTTTAAGCAGCGGATGCCCTTCCAGCTGCAACCCATCACTGGGAAGCATCCATACACACTCATTCACACTCATACACTACTGACAATTTTGCTTACCCAATTCACCTATACCGGATGTCTTTGGACTTGTGGGGGAAACCGGAGCACCCGGAGGAAACCCACGCAAACACGGGGAGAACATGCAAACTCCACACAGAAACGCCAACTGACACAGCCGGGGCTCGAACCAGCGACCTTCTTGCTGTGAGGCGATTGTGCTACCCACTGCGCCACCGTGCTGCCCGTTTTTCATCTTGTTTATAGTCAAAAGATTGAATAGTTCTTAAATCAAGAAGCATTTTCTAGACAATTAAAAACATATTGTCTTGCTTTCAGAAGTAGTAAGCAGTGCTGGGCACGTTCCTTTAAAAGAGTAATTAGTTATAGTTGCTAGTTACTTCTCACTTATAGTAACTGAGTTACATAATTATGAAGGTAACTAATTCCCAGGGAAAGTAACTATTGTGTTACTTAAAAAAACTATCTAATTTGTCAAATGACTGTAAAGTAAATATAAAACATTGTCCACTAATCTACACTATTTTAATGTTGTTGTGGGACAATGTGAGAGACAGCGGCAGCATGTCCTCATCTATATATCTAGATATATAGAGCTCCTCTTTTGGTAGCAGAGCTCCATTATCACCTGTGTAGCCACGGATGTTGTGTCGGCGTGTGATGATGTGAGGTGCTTCATTAGATTAGAATTACTTGTCACCGACGCAGAGAGACTCTTTTTTTTTTGGGCAGACGTTTTTGCACAATACATAAACATTCTTGCCTTTCACCTCAACGAGGGAAAAGTAGTGCTTATATTTCCAGTCTGCAAACGCCACCTTTTCCATCGTTCTGACTCCTGGTCATTGGTGTGTGCCACTGACTGTGCATTTGCTTGTGTAAACACCCGCCCTACTCTGCCTCTGATTGGCAGAGTAAATGTACTTTAAGCCAATCATCACGTTCTCAGTTACACCACATTTACAGACACACCAATCATCATCACTGGTTGGTTACGTGTCCCGCCCCAGCCCCGAACACACACACACACACACACACACACACACACACACACACACACAAACCCCAGAGAAAGAGAGGTCCTATGGCTGAGAGAGACGCTGCTTGCATGAAAACCCCTTCAGTGTTCTCAATTATAGTACCACACATTTTATTGTCAGTAACGGTAACGGCATTGTAGCAGGGGAAACAGTAATTCATTTAATTACTCATTACTGAAAAAAGTATCGTCGTTAGTAACGCCGTTTATTTACAGCGCCGTTATTCCCATCACTGGTAGTAAGTCAAAATTAAGTGAGTTTTTCCTAACAGGCTAAATAACCTGCCAGTGGAGTAAGTAAAATAAACTTATTTTAAAGTGAAAACATTTATTTTTCTTAGCCCATTAGCAGATTATTTTGCTTGTTTTAAGAAAAAAAACACTTAATTTTGACATTATTTCTGAAAACAAGACAATATGTTTGCTTGTCTAGAAAATGCTTCTTGGTTTAGGGATTTTTAGATATTTGGACTAGAAACAAGACAAAAACTCTAAGTAGAAATCATTTTTTTGCAGTGACCAAACACTTTCAGGATGCTTTCCAGGGTAAACAAGGATTATGAACTTCTGTCAATTAATCGCTCTCTTCATATTCCAAACCAATTTATACTAAATGGCTATTGAATGCTTGATTCTGATTGGCTGGTGAGCATTCTAAAGTGTGCAGTTCATTTCAGATAAACAAAGAGCTAAAGTAGTTCCGGCAGGTTTTGAGCGAATTCCATATCACTACGCTGAATGATTTCAGTTATTTCACAGCTACAACAGTCAAACTTTTTTTGTTAAATAATTGTATGCCAATTTACCCATATTACTGTGTAAAATATGCTATAGTGGTCTGGATATTTTGCAAACACATTGAAATTAAAGTCTATATGTGACCCTGGGGATGGCACGGTGACTAACGGTGGTTAGCGGTCGCTGGTTCGAGTCCAGGCTGGGTCAGTCGGTGTTTCTGTGTGGAGTTTGCGTGTTCTCCCTGTGTTGACGTGGGTTTCTTCCGGGTGCTCCGGTTTTCCCCACAGTCCAAAGAAATGCGCTATAGTTAAATTGGATGAACTAAATTGGCTGTAGTGTATGAGTATGTGTGTGAATGAATGTGTATGGGTGTTTCCCAGTACTGGGTTGCGGCTTGAAGGGCATCCGCTGCGTAAAACATATGCCAGAATAGTTGGCGGTTCATTCCGCTGTGGCGACCCCTGATAAATAAGGGACTAAGCCGAAGGAAAATGAATGAATGAATGTGACCCTGGACCAGTCTTATGTTGCACAGGTGTATCTTCGGTAATAGCCAAAAATACATTGTGTGGGTCAAAATTATCTTTTTTATATAAATCATTTAAATATTAAGTAAAGGTTATGTTCCATGTGAATATTTGGACACACTTTATTTTGATGTACAATTCGTGCTATTAACAAACCATTAACAAAGACTTTTAGTTGCTTATTAATCATTAGTAAGGTCGAGGTTGGTTTTAGGATTAGGGATGTAAAATAAGACCATACTTGATAATAAAGAGTTAATATCTTAATAATAGGCAGGTCATGAGCCAGTAGTTAATACCGTGAATTGTGACTAAATAAAGTGCATTATGTCTTTTCTTGTTCCTCATCACGTTTCCATTTGATCATTCTGTAGTCCTGTTTTCCTCTCAGAGTGAGTAATTAAGTAATTATGCAGAGTTTAATTGTGTCATTGATGAGCACTAAAGCGATCTGTTTTAACACGTTTTCTGCTGCTCGTGGACTTTCTTTGCAGTGCCCGAGGCTGTATCCGAAATCGCCCCCTATACCCTTAAATCACAGGTGTCAATTCCAGTTCCTGGAGGGCCGCAGCTCTACACAGTTTAGTTCCAACCCTGCTTCAACACCCTTACCTGTATGTTTCAAACAAGCCTGAAGCACTCAATTAGTTTGATCAGGTGTGTTTAATTGGGGTTGGAACTAAACAGTGCAGAGCTGCGGCCCTCCAGGAACTGGAATTGACACCTGTGCCTTAAATAGTGCACTATTTGAGGGAGCAGCCATTTCTAGTGGGGCCGAAACCATAGTGGGCATTTGGAAGTGCACTCAGTCAATCCCACAATGCACTCCAATAACAAGTGTACACTAAACAGCAGGAAAATACGCAAAAATGCACTGTGAGAGTTTGCGCGCCAAATGAATTTTCGCATCTGACCACAAGATGGCGGCCAAATAGCAGAATCCTATCAGGAAAGTTTCAAGGTAAAATATTAATTTAATTAAAGTGAC
This sequence comes from Danio choprae, assembly GCA_903798125.1. NCBI lineage: Eukaryota > Metazoa > Chordata > Actinopteri > Cypriniformes > Danionidae > Danio > Danio choprae. Next base: position 505,425 of record CAIGQW010054109.1, read on the forward strand.
GTTTGTATACATTACTGAAATCAAAATACTTTGTTTCATTACTAATAGACAGCTTGCTAAGTGTTAAATAACTATCACAGGGTCTGACCAAGAACTTTAGCAAAACTGCATTGGATGTTTGAAGTCACTCACTCGTTTCATTCACTCCTTCAAGTGAACTAGCCCACAGGCGTTTGAAACACAAAAAAACAGAAATTGAAACACAGTCCAATTTAGTAATGAGATTTCATGGCTAAATTTGACCAGCCTGGTGGCCAGTCTCCACTTTTTGCACATATATTTCAATGCACACAACAATTTTGGGTGACATATCAGAGTGCAAAAGAGGACAAATTGTTGGTGCGCGCCTAGCTGGCGCATTTGTGACCAAGACAGCAAGTCTTTGTGATGATCAAGAGACACAGTATCCAGAGTAATGTCAGCAAACCACCAAGAAGAAGAACCACATTTAACAGGTGTAAGTGTGGACACGAGAAGCTGTCTGAAAGGGATGTGCGAGTGCTAAACCGGATTGTATCCCAAAAACATAAAACCACAGCTGCCAAACTCAATGTAGAATTAAATGTGCACCTCAACTCTCCTGTTCCCACCAAAACTGTTCATCGAAGGAGCTCCACAGGGTCAATATACATGGCCGAACATTTGGTTACTCGTGCCAATGCCAAACATCGGTTTCAATGTAGCCAGCAGCAAACATCTTGGGTGTGAAGCATGTAATGTTCTCTGATGAGTCCACCTTCACTGTCTTTCCCACATCTGGGAGAGTTACCGTGTGGAGAAGCCCCAAAGAAGCATACCACCCAGACTGTTGCATATCCAGAGTGAAACATAGGGGTGGATCAGTGATGGTTTGGGCTGCAATATCATGGCTTTCCCTAGGCCCGATACATGTGCTGGACCGTCCATGCCAAGGATTACCCAACCATTCTGGAGGATCATGTGACCTAATGGGTCAAACATTGTATCCTGAAGGTGGTGCCATGTATTAGGATGATAATGCACCAATACACACAGCAAGACTGGTGACAGAGTGGTTTGGTGAACATGAAAGTGAAGTAAACATCTCCCATGGCCTGCACAGTCACCAGACCCAAACATTATTGAGACACTTTGGGGTGTTTTGGAGGAGCGAGTCAGGAAACGTTTCCTCAACCAGCATCATGGCCACTATTCTGCAAGAAGAATAGCTCAAAATCCCTCTGGCCGCTGTGCAGGACTTGGATCTGTCATTCCCAAGATGACCTGATGCTGTATTGGCCGCAAAAGGAGGCCCTACACCATACTAATGAATTATTGTGGTCTAAAACCAAACGTTTCAGTTTCATTGTCCAACCCCTGTACATTAGTGGACTAATGTAGGGAATGTTGAATGAGAGTATAGGGTTGATTTCGGATACAGTTTCTCTGACTTCTGGGTTAAATCTTTCTGCTGAGGGAACATAAGCTTTAGTTCTCTTTGTCCGGGAGTAATCTTCCCTGCGCTCGGAGATCCGCTGTTCGCCGACAGACTGATTTGACTTAGAGTTTTATCCAGCCTGCGGTTGAGAAGGACACTAAGACGTCTATTTAAAGTGACCCGGCGCTTTGAGATTAAAGCTGTATTGTGTAACCCGGTAGATATTACAGAAATGAGCAGGTCACCATAGCGACAAGCTGATCACATGTGTGTATTTCATCTATTCAACAAAAGCTTGTTTGCAGCACCGTCACTTTCTGGAGATCACACAGCCATTGCTGAGGAAAAACATCATTGCGCATGATCGAAAGAGAAATAACAGAAATTATTTTGTTTCATTGTAAGGCGAATTACATTCAGATTTAATTTATTCATTCATTTTCCTTCGGCTTAGTCCCTTTATTCATAAGGGGTCACCACAGCGGAATGAACCGCCAACTTATCCAGCATATGTTTTACACAGCCGAGACTCAAACCAGCGCTCTTCTTGCTGTGAGGCGACAGTGCTAACCACTGAGCCACTGTGTCGCCTGTATCAATATTATGTATATTTTATTGTCTGACCTAAGATGAACCTAATAAAGGAAAAAAAATAATAATAATAATAACCAAAAATATTCCCTTTTTTTACATATTTGTATTTATTTTCACAACACAAAGTCTGTGTTTTAACTTAAGAAGAGTTAGGAAAGCAATATTTGGTGGAATAACTCAATAATTGTAATTTGCTGGAAAAATAATTCATTCATTCATTCATTCATTCATTTTCATTTCGGCTTAGTCCCTTTATTAATTTGGGGTCGCCACAGCGGAATGAACCGCCAGCTTATCCAGCATATGTTTTACGCAGCAGATGCCCTTCCAGCTGCAACCCATCACTGGGAAACATCCACACACACTCAGTCACACACATACACTAGGGACAATTTTAGCTTACCCAATTCACCTGTACGGCATGTCTTTGGACTTGTGGGGGAAACCGGAGCACCCAGAGGAAACCCACGCCAACACGGGGAGAACATGCAAACTCCACACAGAAACGTCAACTGACTCAGCCGAGGCTCGAACCAGCGACCTTCTTGCTGTGAGGCGATCGTGCTACCCACTCCGCCACTGTGAGGCCAAAAATAATTAAATAAGAGGAAACAAATATAAAATACAAATATATCAAAACGTTTACTGAAACACATCGCTAGTAAATCCAGTAAATTGAGAAAAATCTAAATAAACAAAGAATTTTGAAGTGGTTTGTTGGAATTTAGTTTTTATGTTATATGTTATATAGGGCGGCACGGTGGCTCAGTGGTTAGCAATGTGGCCTCACAGCAAGAAGGTCACTGGTTCGAGTCCCGGCTGGGTCAGTTGGCATTTCTGTGTGGAGTTTGCATGTTCTCCCCGTGTTGGCGTGGGTTTCCTCCGGGTGCTCCGGTTTCCCCCACAGTCCAAACACATGCGCTATAGAATTAAATTTAAAACTTAATTATAAAACTAAACTGGCCGTAGTGTGTGTGTGTGTGTGTGTATGGGTGTTTCCCAGTACTAGGTTGCAGCTGGAAGGGCATCTGCTGTGCAAAACACATGCTGGATAAGTTGGCGGTTCATTCCGCTGTTGCGACCCCTGATGAATAAAGGGACTAAGCCGAAGGAAAATTAATGAATGGAAAAATATTTTTTTACATATATTTTGTCCTATTTTATTTATATCATATTTTTATCATAAGGTGCATCTTATGAAAACACATTCTGACTCACCTATAGAAATTACCTACAAAAATATGAACATTTATCACACAATATTATGTAAATTTTTATATTACTGCTAGATTTACAGGAGTGACTTACACATTTCCTAAATCTTTTTTGTAGGTGAATTATAAGCTTGAATGTGATCAGGACAGATTTCATAAGATGCCTTCATTTTTATTGAGAAAAATGTCTGAAATAGCTTAATGAAGGATGCAGTATATTGTGCCTAGAGCAATGAAACAGAGCATATGCACTGAAAAGTTTATGGCGCTGAATGTAATTTAGGTCAGGCCTCTAATAAGGACTAATGGCAGGCCATTTGCAGTATTAATTCCACGCTTGACTAGTTCAATTAGCGCTTGAAGAACTGAACTCACGCTAGTCTGCTTTACTGCCTGTGAATCTCACTCATCTCTCTTTATTCTGTCCTCTTTGTCTTCTTGCTGTCTTTGACTCTTGTTGTAGGTTTACACTCCGTTATATATTTCTCCTGTTTGTTTGATTTTATTATTTGTACTGTTTCTGATCATAAACCTTTCCCAGTATTGTTTTTGTGTTATCTTTTAATTATATCTTTTAATTGTTCTGTTTCTGTTAATGGTCACACGTTACAATAAAGTTACGTTAATGTGTTTAATAGCATGGCAGCACGGTAGTGCAGTGGGTAGCACAATCGCCTCACAGCAAGAAGGTCGCTGGTTCGAGCACTGGCTGGGTCAGTTGGCATTTCTGTGTGGAGTTTGCATGTTCTCCTCGTGTTGGCGTGGGTTTCCTCCAGGTGCTCCGATTTCCCCCACAATTCCAAAGACATGCGCTATAGGTGAATTGGATAAGCTAAATTGTCCATAGTGTGTGTGTGTGTGTGCGGTTGTTTCCCAGTGATGGGTTGCAGCTGGAAGGGCATCCGCTGCGTAAAACATATGCTGGATAAGTTGGCGGTTCATTCCGCTGTGGCGACCCCAGATTAATAAAGGGACTAAGCCAAAAAGAAAATGAATGAATGAATGTTAATTTGTTTGTTTAAATTCAGCCCATATAAATTGTTCGCAACCACTTACCTTAATAAAATGTAGTAAATCTAATGAATCATTTTCTTTCCTTGTAGGATTACCTTTTTCTAATTATATAAGGCTTCTTTTAAGGATATTTATTTTCAGAGAAGCAGTAAACAAGCGTAAAGTGAAATAATGAGGACAGGTCAGCGGCATGCTTAAGCATGTGAGATTAAGTTCATCATAGTGTGAGGATAGAGAGTTTTACCATCGAATACCGACTGGCTACCTTAATCTTTTTTCTTCTTCTGTTTGATTACCTTTTAATTTTTTTTTTCCTCCTGGCTTTCCTCAGGTGTACATTGTGCCACAAGCGGCCATCTTTAAGATGGAGGGTCTGGAAGGAGCAGAAGCTGAAGCCGCCATGCTGAACAACATGCGTGTTTACGGGACGCTGGTGCTGAGCTTCATGGCCATCGTGGTGTTTGTCGGAGTGAAGTATGTGAATAAACTGGCGCTCGTCTTCCTGGCCTGCGTCATCTGTTCAATCCTCGCCGTCTACGCCGGAGTGATCAAGACTGCGTTCGAGCCGCCGGTTTTCCCGTATGTGGAGCATAAATCTCTTAAATCACCATTAAACTGAAGCCACACTGTGAAAAATGTCTGTCAGTAAAGTATCTTCCGCATTATGAGAACTTGATCTTTGCTCTGTCGACTTTTGATGTTGAAAAGTCAACTCTACAGTGTAACTTTTATTGACATTTTAGTGGTTTGAAATAATATAAGAAATCATATATAGCGAATTAAGTGTGTAAAATAACAGAAAATGTACTGGCAGTTTATTACAAGGTGTTTGTAGCGTAACATACAACACCAACACAGACAATATAGCACTGCAAACTATTAAACCTGTTCAGAAATGTCAGTTTTACAAACTTTTCAAGGTTAAAAGTTGTTGGAATAATAAAAACATGAGGGCCTCACGGTGGCACAGTGGGTAGCACAATCGCCTTACAGCAAGAAGGTCGCTGGTTCGAGCCCCGGCTGGGTCAGTTGGCGTTTCTGTGTGGAGTTTGCATGTTCTCCCCGTGTTTGCGTGGGTTTCCTCCGGGTGCTCCGGTTTCCCCCACAAGTCCAAAGACATGCGCTATAGGTGAATTGGGCAGGCTAAATTGTCCGTAGTGTATGAGTGTGAATGAGTGTGTATGGATGTTTCCCAGTGATGGGTTGCAGCTGGAAGTGCATCCGCTGCATAAAACATATGCCGGATAAGTTGGCGGTTCATTCCGCTGTGGCGACCCCAGAATTATAAAAGGACTAAGCCGAAAACAAAATGAATGAATGAATGAATAAAAACATGAATCACAAAATACAGAAAACCGCTCATTTATCCAGATTTTTTACCGTGTAGTTGTACATAAACATAAAGGCAGAAACATACATGCATATTTTATTAACATACGTATGTTAATAAAACATACGCCTACCCCAACCCTAAACCTACCCGTCACAATAATATAAAACAGTAATTACATTGAGAATTCTTTATTAAGTTACCCATTAATTGTATTTTATTAATGTCTACCCCTCACAGGAACATAAAAACAATCATTATAACAAGAATTATTTATAGTTTATTAAATTACCCATTAATCTTTTTATAACATCTACCCCCCACACTAATGTAAAAACTTATTTATTATTTATTAAATGACCCAATAATTTTATTTTATACAAAAATATCGGTAAATTAGCAGTTTTCGTAATTCATGTTTTTATTCTTTGTTTCCCCTCATTTATTTCTGCTTTTGCATTGCATTATGGGACGTTGATCTTTCTCCCAACAACTTTTAACCTAGAAAAGTTTGAAAAAGTGACTTTTTGGTCATTTTTAATAGTTTAAAGTGCTATATTGTCTGTGTTGATAATGTATATTATGCCTCAAACACCTTGTAATAAACCATCAGTACATTTTCTCTTATTTTACAGACTTACTTCTCTATTTATTATTTATTATATTATTTCAAACTCCTAAAATGTCAATAAAAGTCACTTTGTTAAACTGTAGAGTTGAATTTTCAACATCAAAAGTCAATAGAGCAGAGATCAACATCCCATAATGCAACGCACAACCATATAAATGGATTGTATTTTATTAACGTCTACCCCAACCCTAAAACTAAACCTACCCCCCTACAGTAATGTAAAAACCGTAATTATAATGAGAATTATTTATATTATTTATTAAATTACCTATTAATTGTATTTTATTAATGTCTACCCCAGACCTAAACCTACCTCTCACAGTAATGTAAAAACAGTATTTATAACAATAATTATATATATATAATTAATTAAATGAGCTGCTAATTGTATTGTTCTGCAGGGTCTGTGTGCTGGGAAACCGGACTTTGGTTTGGAAAGGTTTTGATGTGTGCGCGAAGGTCATCGAGAGAGAAAACGCCACGGTCACAACCAAACTCTGGCGGCTCTTCTGTGACTCTGAGTTTCTGAATGCCACCTGCGATGTCTATTTCACCAATAACAACGTCACCGAAATGCAGGGAATCCCTGGAGTGATGAGCGGCACCCTGCGCGGTAAACACACACACAATGGCCTATATGCACAGCTAGTAAAATAACCATTTAAAAATGAAAGTCAGAACTGTGACTCAGTGCAAACCAACAACATCAGTCACTTAATAGCCTATTCATAATATTAAAGAGCTTTAATATGTATTAATTTGATTAATTTAAATGAATGGTTGGTATTTAAAGGGGTGGTCCACAGTGTGTATTTTTAAGGCTTGGTTGTGTTTATAAGATGCAAAGCAGTGTGTGCTCATGCTTGACTTGTAGAAAATCACGTTATTTTTTCATATTTTTTACTTTGGTTATATACAGCTACTCAGCTAACATGAAAACCACTGTCATATTTCCTAGTTCCTCCGAAAGGCCCGCCCTCAAGAGGCTCTGATTGGTCCGCTAACATAATATGCTGTGATTTGCCGATTGGCTCCACGTCACCACATCACGCCCCATACAAGCACGAGCTTTTGCGCTGTGTAAACAATCCAGTCAGAGTAGCTGTTAGCAGCGTTAGCTGCCTTAATCAGACAGAAAAATGAAGAGCACACCAGGCACACCGCCTGCTCTCTAACCTAAAATCTGACAAGTGTCTTTTACATATATTCGGAATAGGCATGTGTAAGTAATATGAAACATTCACATATGTTTGTTGAGTTTGTTATTTGAGATGTAGAACACTCGGAAAGCAGCCGCATAGACACATGCATAGAAAGACACGCATAGAGAGACACTGCACGCGCTGCTGAAGATTGTGGGTGTTTACAGCGGTTTGAATGATAAATATGAATTTGTAGCTAAAATGTTAATGGTGCCAAACAGCATTTCCCATTGTTTACACCCTTGTTTACATCCTCGCTACAACTTACCGTTAACACTAGAAAATGTTCATGTAGTTGATCAATTTTAACAAATAAAAACACTTACAGGTTGTGGCTCACAATCCACAGCTTCGTCGGTTGGAGGAGGCGAATCCAGCACTGAACTGGGAGAGATTCTGAAAGCTGTCCTTTGTCAAATGCTAGCTATATATTTTGTATAATTCTCTGGAAGATAATTAAAATTAAACTGTAAGCACTTCACTCTTTGTGTCGTGTCCTTTGGAAGCCCAAATACAGAAACAAAAGAAGCTCTGTGGAAATAGCAGCGTTTGGACAGCATTTTAGCTTTCTCTGTTATAACATTACAGCGCCTCTGGCCACGCCCATTCGCTGCGCAGGGTGTGTGCGTGTGGTGAATGCACGTAACTGAAAGCCCTTGTGATTTCACTAGCCCGGATGTATTTTTTTGTAGTCCCCAAACTTTGTTCGCTGTTGGCTTTGCTAAGTTAACACTGTAAAAGCCAATGTCTTCCTTTGCATTGAACTTTGAGCATATTACATTATTACATTCAGAGATGTTGTTTATGTTCACACAGCTACATTACACGTCAAATGAAGTTTAAAATATGATATCGTAGTGGACCACCCATTTAAATGTTTCTGTTGGGCCACATTTGGTGCGGACAGCCAAGTTGCTTGTTGCTGGAAATCTTGTCATGTACCATTGCATACTCTTTTCCAGAGAATCTCTTTGGGAATTATATGGATAAGGGAGCATTCATTGAGAAGTCTGGATTATCATCTGTGGTTGAACCCGATTCCATCCCAACCAACTCGAACCGATATGTGCTGGCCGACATTACCTCCTTCTTTACCATGTTAGTGGGCATCTACTTCCCTTCGGTGACAGGTTAGTCATTTCTTCACGATCTGATCTCATTCAGCTATCATGACTGTGAAAACTGACCTCATACACTGTAAAAAAGTGCTCCACAAAAATCCTTTATGTTGTCCCAACTCAAATAGATTAAGTTAAAACTGAATTAAAGTGGGTTAAACATAAAATAATTAAGTTGTCCCAAACAAATCTCAAGAATTGTGATGTTTCAGCTCATTTTATGTAGGTGCAAGCAGCAGAAATCATTTTTATGATTGTAAAACACTGTAAAAAATGCTGAGATTCACACTATTCCTTCATGTTGTCCCAACGCAAATTGATTAAGTTAACTTAATCGTT
>CAIGQW010054109.1:598896-611084 GCA_903798125.1 Danio choprae
TTTTTTTTTATAATATTATATAGAAGAGAGACCCCCTCATATGATTGTAAAGCATTTGGGTGTACAGCAATATGTTACACTATAAATGTATTCATTCATTCATCCAATTATATTTGCCATTGTCTTTCCAAAATCATTTTAATATGCAGATTTACTTAGTTAAAATTTGTTAATATAATAATAAGTGTTAAAAACATTTATGGTATTATTATTATTTTTTTATACATTTGTAAACATGATGTGTGGAGTTTGCATGTTCTCCCCGTGTTGGCGTGGGATTTCTCCGGGTGCTCTGGTGTCCCCCACAATTCCAAAGACATGCGGTATAGGTGAATTGGGTAGGCTAAATTGTCCGTAGTGTATGTGTGTGAATGGGTGTGTGTGGATGTTTCCCAGTGATGGGTTGCAGCTGGAAGGGCATCCGCTGCGTAAAACATATGCTGGATAAGTTGGCGGTTCATTCCGCTGTGGCGACCCCAGATTAATAAAGGGACTAAGCCGAAATGAAAATGAATGAATGAATGTAAACTTGATACATTTGTTGAGAAAAACCAATACTGCATCTGTTCTGACTGGTAAAATCAACTAATGATATTTCACTCACCCTGAAATCCATATCAAGGCTGGTCTCTGTCACCACAGGGTCACTCAGCAGAGAGTAATCGATCCCTATGTAACTGTCCACCTGTGCACGCACTGGAAAAACATGGTCAGGTAAACACACAATATAAAGATCAATATATTATGACAAAATATTTCATGACAATCAACGCTGGTCTCTAACCTGGGATTGTTTCCAGAAGCTGGTTCACAGAAACTAGAGCAGCGTGATTCAGGACTGGACAAATCTGAGGAATGAGAGACATACACAGTGCTCAGCATGAATGAGTTTTGAATATCAATATTTTAATCATTTCTCAGTGAATATAGGTAATATATGTTGGTTTTATTCAACAAATCTATATTTGGTATCCTGACATCTTGAGGAACAGAAAGATAATACATTTAAATTGAAACGAGTGCAAAATAAAACAATGACAAACTACAACATGTCTACCAAATGTATTATTTTTATGTTTCTCTTGATTTTTCCTGTTAATTAAAATCTGATTTAATATTTTCCTGCAACATATTCATTTGTGTGTACTAATTTTTGGACTGTGATCTCCATTTATTGTTAGATTAGTTCCAGATTTGGCTTCATGTAATGCAGGGGTGCCTAAAACTCGGTCCTGGAGGGCCGGTGTCCTGCAAAGTTTAGTTCCAACCCCAATCAGACACATCTGTGCTAGCTAACCAAGCTCTTACTAGGCTTTCTAGAAACATCCGTGCAGGTGTGTTGAGGCAAGCTGGAGCTAAAATCTGCAGAACACCGGCCCTCCAGGACCGACTTTGGACACCCCTGATCTAATGTATATGCTCAAATATATGACTGTAAATCATCCTATAGAAAATATGAATTGAAAAGAGAGATCTGTGAGGGGTGAACTCATTTATGCTGAGCACTGTATATGCTAAAAGTTTATTTCATCAACTTAAAAAGAGTAGGATCACAAAGAATGCACCAATAAATGATGGTGAATGGGGGGGGGGGGGGGGGCACAAACCCGTTTATTTAGGAGGAAGCGCATTCCTGTAGTCAGGAACGTCCCAATGAAGTCATAAACCCTCCTGTGAGAATATTATAAAGCATAAGAATACAGAATATTACAAACACCTAAACAATGTCGTTTATATACTGTATATAAATGTGATATATGGCCATGTATGATGAACATATACATAAAATGACACTTAATATATTTGAACGTATATGTACATATTGGCTGAAGATTGATATATATGCACAGTTGTGGGGCAACATGGTGGCTCAGTAGTTAGCACTGTCGCCTCACAGCTGGAAGGGCATCCGCTGCGTAAAACATATGCTGGATAAGTTGGCGGTTCATTCCGCTGTGGCGACCCGAGATTAATAAAGGGACTAAGCCGAAAAGAAAATGAATGAATGAATGAATGAATGAATGAATGAACTAGAAACGAGAGAAAGCAAAATAAGAACAGCGTCTTTTGCATTGTGATTATTCAATTTCTGTATCTGATTACTGTTAGGTTTCCCAGAAAACCATTAAATAGCGTTATTCAAACTATCTGGTGAAACTGTATTCAAATGGCAGTATTTATCATAGAATAATAAAATATCGCAATGCCAGATTTTTCCAACATCGTGCAGCTCTAGGTAAAAATAATGTATGAAAATGTGAAAGTGAAGTACCCGAGGGTCCCGCTGAATTTGGCCTTCATCTTGGCGATGGCAGCATCACAGGTGACGTTGGAGATCTTCAGACGACCCTCATCATCTTTACTGAGATGAAGGACGGTGAAGATGTTGACCCCTTCTGCTGAGGCGTTGATGGCTCCTTCATCGTAACTAATGGAGAGAATGGGGGTATGTAGACTTCATCTCTAAGCTTATGACTTAGTACATGTATAGCCTGTCTTATGTGAATAGTTTAAGTATTTTATTCTATTTTATAATATATGTTTATAATAAAAGGGACTAAGCCGAAAAGAAAATGAATGAATGTATTTTGAATTGTCCACGATGGTAAGATTGTGAATGTTAATTATCACGACGAATTGAATATCAGCACATGTCTAATATTTCTGTGATGAAACTGTTTTAGGTCTCATCAAACAACTCATTGTGTGCTTCCTCCTAGACATTTACATTTTTAAGAATTTATTTTGTGTTCCCTTTAGTTTATTGTCTTTAATTGGCTCTAAAGACCCTTTGAAACCCTGTGTATCATCCGGTCAGTTTTGATAAACATAATGCATCCTCACTGAATAAGATGCTAAATTCTTACAGTTGCGTGTTAAGTAAATGATAAATGTGTTGTCTTGATTTCTGCAGGTGCATTCGGACTCACAAGAGCCAGTAAAGGATGCGTCTCTGGAAGTTGAGGGTGATGGAGGAGTTCTGCACCTCAAACAGCAGACCAACATCCGGCTGGAAGCGCAGGTCAGACGTCAGGTTCAGCTCTATGATCCTCACACTGATGAAACATGAGCTTCACATTAGAGACCGCTTTACTTTGGTCATCATCATAGCTAATGCATGTAGGAAATGAACCCTTCCACCTTTACATATAAGAATAAGAGTTAATTCATTACACTTTATCAGTTGAAGAACCATATACAAACGACTCATTGGATTTACTTAATTTCTTTAAGGTAAGTGGTTGAAAGCAATGTATATGGGCTGAATTTAAACACAAATGAAGTTGAACATTACTTAATTTAATTTGGTGGTTTAAATTCAGCCCATAAAAATTGTTTGCAACCACTTACCACTTTTTCAGTGATATGGTCACATTATTAGCTACAATATTGTTTTATTTAAGTCATAAAAGTCTTGTAATAGGGTCTCACGGTGGCGCAGTGGGTAGCACGTTCGCCTCACAGCAAGAAGGTCGCTGGTTCGAGCCTCGGCTGGGTCAGTTGGCGTTTCTGTGTGGAGTTTGCATGTTCTTCCTGTGTTTGCGTGGGTTTCCTCCAGGTGCTCCGGTTTCCCCCACAAGTCCAAAGACATGCGCTATAGGTGAATTGAGTAAGCTAAATTGTATGAGTGTGAATGAGAGTGTGTGGATGTTTCCCAGTGATAGGTTGCAGCTGGAAGGGCATCCGCTGCGTAAAACATATGCTGGATAAGTTGGCGGTTCATTCCGCTGTGGCAACCCCAGATTAATAAAGGGACTAAGCCGAAATGAAAATGAATGAATGAAGTCTTGTAATAGCCCCCAGTGACACTCCAGGGTTTTTCCAATGAGTATTTCAATGTGCTCCCTATTAAGGATTAAAGTCGCCATAAACCGGAAGTTCAGATTGTCCATTTTTCTGCTATATCGTGACGTACATCCAATTGAAACGATCTTGAAATGAGAAAAAAATATAGGGCGGTGCATGATTTTGTTTTTTGGGAACCGATTGGATTCTTAAAAGATTGTTGAAGTTGCTAACAATTAAGGAAGATTGACTAATGAAAGAATTCAGAGCAAAAACAAAACATCCGATGGTAGCTCCGCCCTAAAAGACTGATAGCTCCACCCTAAATTGCTGAAAACGTGGCCCTAAATCACTGATAGCTCCGCCCTAAAGGACTGATAGCTCCACCCTAAATTGCTGAGAGCGTGGCCCTAAATCACTGATAACCCTGCCCTAAAGGACTGATAGCTCCGCCTAAATTGCTGAGAGTGCCACCCTAAAGGACTGATAGCTATGCCCTAGATCACTGATAACCCCGCCCTAAAGGACTGATAGCTCCGCCTAAATTGCTGAGAGTGCCACCCTAAAGGACAGATAGCTATGCCCTAGATCACTGATAGCCCCGCCCTAAAGGACTGATAGCTCTGCCCTAAATCCCTGAGAGTGACACCCTAAATCACTGATAGCCCCGCCCTAAAGGACTGATAGCTCTGCCCTAAATTGCTGAGAGCTCCACCCTAAAGGACTGATAGCTCTGGCCTAAATCACTGATAGTTATAAAAATCGACGAGGTAATTAGCAAATAATTTAAATATTATAAACATAAACATTAGCAGCTTATAGTGTAGGCTCGAACGTCAGGCACACTCGCTTCTGTTTGTGTCATCAATCTGGCAACCTGCGTTTGTGTCTAGAGTCGAGGAGAAAAAAAAACCCCTCTCCAATATTTTAAAATTGAATTGCAATGTCTAGTTCAGGGTGACATAGTGGCTCAGTGGTTAGCACTTTTGCCTAACAACAAGAAGGTCGCTGGTTCGAGTCCCGGCTGGGTCAGTTGGAATTTCTGTGTGGAGTTTGCATGTTCTGCCCGTGTTGGTGTGGGTTTCCTCCGGGTGCTCCGGTTTCCCCCACAAGTCCAAACACATCCGCTATAGGTGAATTGAATAAACTAAATTGTCCGTAGTGTATGAGTGTGTATGGATGTTTTCCAGTACTGGGTTGCAGCTGGAAGGGTATCCGCTGTTTAAAACATATGCTGTATAAGTTGGCGGTTCATTCCGCTGTGGAGACCCCTGATGAATAAAGAAACTAAGCTGAAGGAAAATGAATGAATGTCTAGTTCAACCACAAGGTGTCCTTTAAAAGGAGAAATCACCTCCAAAACTGAAAGTTCTGTCATTTACTTGTTTTTTTGTTCTTCATTCGATGAGACCTTCTCTCATCTGTTGAACTCAGAAGAAGACATTTTGAAAAAAGCTGGAAACTCCCATATTATTTGGTTTCCTACTAAGTTAATGGGCTTTCAGCTTTCTTTAAAATATCTTCTTTTGTGTTCATTCATTCATTCATTTTCTTTTCGGCTTAGTCCCTTTATTATTCTGGGGTCGCCACAGCGGAATGAACCACCAACTTATCCAGCATATGTTTTACGCAGCGGATGCCCTTCCAGCTGCAACCCATCACTGGGAAACATCCACACACACTCATTCACACACATACACTACGGACAATTTAGCTTACCCAATTCACCTGTACCGCATGTCTTTGGACTTGTGAGGGAAACCGGAGCACCCGGAGGAAACCCACGCCAACACGGGGAGAACATGCAAACTCCACACTGAAATGCCAACTGACCCAGCCGAGGCTCGAACCAGTGACTTTCTTGCTGTGAGGCGATTGTGCTACCCACTGCACCACCGTGCGGCCTTCTTTTGTGTTCAACAGAGAAAAGAAACAGGTTTGTAACCACTTGAGGGAGAGTAAATAAACGTTCATTTTGAGTGAACTATCCCTTTAATTTGGGATTGAATTGGAAGCGCTTGTGTGGGGAATGACCACGTGAGGGCGCCATTCAGGACATGCTGTAGATTTTCCAGTGTAGAAGTCCAGTACATAAATAAAGTATAAACACACTTATTGATGGTGTACTGGAAACGGCCCTCGGATCCTTGCATCTCTGGCATGGTGATGTTACTCAGCTCTTCTTCCACAAACTTCTTGGTCTCTGCCTTCACTGCAAAACATCAACTTTTAGGGACTATATGATAAACATGCTGAATATTGGACATTTTGCTCGATTTCTTACACATCTCCAGTCCCTTTCTGGTGATGCGGATCTTGCATCCAGGCGGCTCCGCTAATGTCATTGTGATGAGTGAGAGAAGAAAGATGACAGAGACTTTTAGCAGTCCCATGATTCCTCAGCAGACCTAAAAATAAAAGGCAATTTAATAAATAAGTCATTAAGAGATGTTTAGGAGGAGGTTGCAGTATTAAAAATAAAGATATTGCATCCTTTAACATCAATGGAACCTTTCCATTAAACAACATGCTCTTTACTGTGAAAATAATCTAATATTAAAATGTTTATTACAGTTTAATAAACCTTTAAAAAGTAAACCAGGAATGTAGATTAATATAAAAAGCCTTATTAATATTTTTTTTCCATCTCTATGTTGTATCATTTCGATAAATAAGCAATAAGAGAAATATAAGTCAAGATTAAACAATATATAAGATAACACAATGCACTAAAATTACCGAGAGAATGTGTCGAATTGATTGAATTAAACGTAATTTAGTTTAAAATTGCACAAACAAATCCCTCCTTGTTTATTAGTTTTAAAAATGTGTTAGTCTCTGGTCTCTGAGAGGAATGAAGTCCTTTAATATTGTAGTTTTTCTCCTCCTCATATACTCTCTTTTTCTTTCCACGCAGTCAGTCCTGCACCAAACAGCTTCTTCAGTGCGGCAGCATAAAAATAGAAGCTGACGGCAGCTGAATATACAGAGACAGCAAAGCAAATTAGAGAAGGATCTTGCCTTTCAAGTGTATGTAAGGAAATATCCAGCCCAGGAGGTCCAAGTCTTTCCTCTGTTGTTTCTGTAGCAGTGTGTGTGAGGGGTCTGTGTCTGCGTGTGTGTTTATAGTGCAGAGGAGGAGAGACTGACTGTGTGCCTCATCTGAATGGACGAGAGAGAGAGAGAGAGAGAGAAAGAGGGAGAGAGGGAGAGAGAGAGAGGGAGGGATGACTCTTACAGCATCACCAGTGAGATCATTAATATTTAGTGTCTATCCCTCAAAATATTAAGTTTGCTGTTTGTTTAAACTACTTAATTAAAATAAGCTGAAGCTACGCAAGTCTTGATGCTTCTTGGGACAACTTTATTGTTTTATGTTCAATCCACTTCAGTTTGTAAAGACTAATGAGTTAACCTAATTTGTGTGGAGCCCGGATTTGTTTTACAGTGGGGTGTTGCTATGGTAAGTCTTAGTAAGTCTGTTAACATGGACAATGGATGTAGAATAACAATGCAACAGTTTCAAGCCGCCCATGGTCCACGTTAGCTTCTAACCAAAGACTAATTTGCAGCCTTAGTCCCTGGTTAGGCTTTTAAAATAATAATTATAATAATTATTCAATTGTTTATTTTCTTTTGGCTTAGTCCCTTATTTATTAAGGGTCGCCACAGTGGAATGAACCGGCAACTATTTCAACATATGTTTTGCACAGCGGATGCCCTTCCAGCCACAACTCAGTACTGGGTAACACCCATACACACTCATTCACACACACACACACACACACACACAAACACACACACACAAACACACAAACACACTCATACACTACGGCCAATTATTGTTTACCAATTCACCTATAGCGTATGTGTTTGGACTGTGGAGGAAACCGGAAAAAACCCACGCCAACACGGGGAGAACATGCAAACTCCACACAGAAATGCCAACTGGCCCAGCCAGGACTCGAACCAATGACATTCTTGCTGTGAGGTGACAGTTCTTACCACTGAGTCACCGTGCCGCCCCTATAATAATTATACGTATTTTTATACACTGTTTTTAAAAAAACAGTTGACTCAACTTAAAATTTAGACTCGACTCAACTTAAAACTTTGCAGTTGACTCGATTTAAGTTGAGTCAACTCAGAAAGCTGTGCAGCAAGTTGCCTTCGAAAAAATTTAAGTTGAGACAACTTTTTTTACAGTGTAATATAGATATAAGTCTACATATAAAAATGCATTGCCAATACAAAATACCAAAACATTAATGAAAAGAAAGCAAACTGTGACAATCAGTGTTTACAAACCTGATTTAGCTTGAAGCACTTTTTCAAATCTCTTTGAAATCTGTTTAAATCTGTTTGCTTTTTATAATCTGTTTGCTCTTATAGTCCAGGCGGCAGGCTGTCCTGAAGCCGTGTACCTTGAACTGAAAATGTATACTGTGCAAATGTAGTTTTTGTCTTTGATATTGTGCAGTTCTGATCGGTTACGCTTGTAATTCCGCCATTATTGTTTGATTTTGTTAATTAATTCAGTTGTAATGTCTGGAGAGGTGGCACGGTGGCTCAGTGGTTAACACTGTCGCCTCACAGCAAGAAGGTCGCTGGTTCGAGTCCCAGCTGGGTCAGTTGGCATTTCTGTGTGGAGTTTGCATGTTCTCCCCGTGTTGGCGTGGGTTTCCTCCGGGTGCTCCTGTTTCCTCCACAAGTCCAAACACATGCGCTATTCATTCATTCATTTTCTTTTCGGCTTAGTCCCTTTATTAATCTGGGGTCGCCACAACGGAATGAACCGCCAACTTATCCAGCATATGTTTTACGCAGCGGATGCCCTTCCAGCTGCAACCCATTACTGGGAAAATGCGCTATAGGTGAATTGGGTAAACTAAAATGGCCGTAGTGTATGAATGTGAGTGTGTATGGGTGTTTCCCAGTACTGGGTTGTGGCTGGAAGGGCATCTGCTGTGTAAAGCATATGCTGACATAGTTGGCGGTTCATTCCGCTGTGGCGACTCCTGATAATAACGAACTACGCTGGAAAAAAAAAGACTGTCTGGAGCAAGATAATTTAGACATTTAAAAAATCCTTTTAATAAACTAAGCAGATTATATTCAATTCAATTCAAGTTTATTTATGAAGCGCTTTTTACAATGTAGATTGTGTCAAAGCAGTTTAACATATTCTAGTAAGTCCAGATTTCATCATATTTTCGTTAAATATTGCGATGGTGCCATGTACTGTAGTTGGTTTCTTGTCAAAAACTTTAAGTGTTTGTTTAATTTGTTTGGTTGGCAAGTCATTGTGGGAATGTGTTTACTTCTGAGCTCTGGGTGGTTGCCAGGGTGTCGCTATGCAGTTATAAAGTGTTTTTAACATGTTTGTTAAAGCACATTGGGTGCCTGCTAAGCATTTGTGAACATTCATCCTGGTTTCTGTGCGGTTCTGGGTGGTTTCCTGAGCTTTGCTACGCAGTTTCTAAAACATTTTGAGAACTTTTACAGCATTCTCAATGTAAACATAACATTACTGTTTGGTTTCGAGGGTGTTTGTTTGGTTTGGTTGCTAAGCTATTGTGGGAATTATATCTGGTTGCTACAGGGCCTGCCAGAGTGTTGCTATGTAGTTTTGAGAGGTTTTTACAGCATCCATGATGAAAACATTATTACATGGTTTCTAGGGAGTTGCTATGCCATAGTGTTCTATTAAGGACATTGTAGCTGCTAAGCAAGTTTGAGAATTATGGATGGTTGCTATGGAATTCTGGGTGGATGCAATTCTGGGAAGTCTGCGTGAACCGAAATGTCGATGTTGACTTCCAAATGAAACTGCATATTAAGTTGGGGGCGGGGCTCTCTTTTGCGCATCATTCCCTCGTAGCAAACTAACGTAAAAGGGGCGTGGCTAAAACTGACATCATCAGAGAAGGACCGGCTCTCCAACAGAAACAGATGCTCAGAATTTGATTGAAGATTACCAAAACAAACCTAATTAAATTGCACAGATTATTTGTTCACCTAAACATATGCTGGATAAGTTGGCGGTTCATTCCACTGTGGCGACCCCTGATTAATAAAGGAACTAAGCCGAAAAGAAAATGAATGAATGAAAGAATATCAATGTGCGCTAGCAAAATAAACCTTGTAAATTTAGATTTCACATGGATTTTAAAGTGTCCTTCTTTCCTATTTGAGTGCTGTGTTGTGTTGCGGGGTTTTTATGTGCATGGCTCCGAGTTCAGTTTTAGGGATTGTTTAAACCACTAAACCTAAATCAAATCATAAAAGTAACTGACTACCCTGCTGAAAAAACCAGCATATGCTGGTAAGGTATGTTTTGATGCTGTTATGCTGGTCTTGTTGGTCTCGATGCTGGTCTCAGTGCTGGTCTTGCTGGTTTCAGTGCTGGTCTTGATGCTGGTCAGGACCAGCACTGAGACCAGCAAGACCAGCATTAGGACCAGCACTGAAACCAGCAAGACCAGCATCGAGACCAGCAAGACCAGCATCGAGACCAGCAAGACCAGCATCGAAACCAGCAAGACCAGCATCGAGACCAGCAAAACCAGCATTGAAACCAGCAAGACCAGCATGGAAACCAGCAAGACCAGCATCAAAACATACCTTACCAGCATATGCTGGTTTTTTCAGCAGGGTACGTTTACATGGACATCAAGTAATCGAATTATTTGCCTTAATCTGAATAAGACAATAATACGATTAAGGTGTTTACATGAGTTGCTTTTTGAATGCTCCTTTCATGATCCCGTTTTACATGTTATAGGCTAACACATAGTTCGATTAACGTCATTGCGTCACCGCCCTATCCACGTTTCCTCCAGAGTTTCATGTAATTTGGGGTGTTTCATTATTTATTTTTCGACTTTAATGCAGTCCGGCAGTTTCACTTTCATTTAGGAACACTTTATTTAAGCGCCCTCGTCACCGCGTGACAAACTGAGGTACTGGATGCGCGTATGAAGTAAGGACTGCTGGGAGAGTGTTGTTTTAATGGGATTTGATACCGCATTCCCAATGGAAAGAAAAAAAACCTCCGTATTTCGGGATGTGTGTGTCTGTGGTCCTTCACTGACTTGGTAGGTGCAGCTTCATAATGTTGGGTCAAACAGCCATGTGTGTATATAGACTATCCTGTAGCAAAATGCAGCGACTAGTCCGACATGACGGTAATAGTTTGATTGCGGTGTTTACATGTCTGTGCTGCACTTCAATAATGCGACTAAAATCGGCATACTCCACGTCTTAATTCATTCATTCATTCATTTTCTTTTCGGCTTATTCTCTTTATTAATCTGGGGTCGCCACAGCGGAATGAACCGCCAACTTATCCAGCATATTTACGCAGCGGATGCCCTTCCAGCTGCAACATATCAGTCACACACACATACATACACTACAGACAATTTAGCTTACCCAATTCGCCTATAGCACATGTGGGAGGACTGTGGGGGACACCGGAGCACCCGAAAGGAAAGCCACGCCAACACGGGGAGAACATGCAAACTCCACACAGAAATGACCCAGCCGAGGCTTGAACCAGCAACCTTCTTGCTGTGAGGCGCTACTTACTGCGCCACCGTGAGGCCCTGTCTTAATTCAATTTCTGTTTAGTTCGATTATGACCTTAATGGGATTAAATTAATCAAAAATCGCTGTTTACATGCTAGACTCTTAATCAGAGTATTGTCTTAATCGTATTAAAATCGGATTATTGGTGTCCATGTAAACATACTCACTGTGACACAAAATAACCAGCAAAACAGAGATGCACAGCTTGAATAAAGTCACTCTCTTGGAGGTCATGTGTGTGTGTGTGTGTGTGTGTGTGTGTGTGTGTGTGTGTGTGTGTGTGTGTGTGTGTGTGTGTGTGTTTAACGTTGCTGGAGGCAGCTGTATTTAGTCACCCAGATATAACCAACAGGAACAAACAGGACCAAAACAAACTGTCCCACAAATGGGCTTCGTAAGGTCATTGACCCCAGGGTCTTGCTGATTTACCCCGCTTCAAAGAAGACGGTCTCAGGCAGGCGGAAAGAGTTCACAAATGCATCTTTCATTTGTATACAATCCTATAGGCTCGGGAGCTTTTTACGCATACAATGGTAATTACTCCTCTGAGACAGTATCTTTCAGCTAAAGCATTGTTTGAGTGCAATACAGTGATAAGAGACCTTTGTTCAAAATGAAGCCAGAAGTCTTTACATTTCAGCAAGGATGGCTTTGCAGTAAATCAAGCAGGGTTTTTTTTGGGTAGCATCCAAGAACATCCGATTCATGTTGAAATGCTCCTCACACGTGTTTTTGCACATAAGGTGATGTTTGCTTTGAGAAGGCAGTAGGGTTACTGGAGTTCACAAACACAAGATTGTTTCTCTAGGTCA
>CAIGQW010054109.1:611484-644355 GCA_903798125.1 Danio choprae
TATATATATATATATATATATATATATATATATATATATATCAATCATATTAAATTATATAAATATATAACTATTATATATTATTAATATATACATTATTTATAAGAATTATATATATAAATGTAGAATATATTATAGCAAATTCTAACTGCATACAATAGCATCTACTGCAGCTATTTATACTATCTAGTGTTGAACAAAAATATATATAATACATATAATAAAATAAAAAAACAACATAAAGACACACATCAGACCAGTGATACTCTAAAATATTATTGCCACTCTTAAATTCCCCAAATTTGCCTTATAAAAATGAATCATACCTCCGTCTGTGCTGGGAGGCCATTTGTTCCCTTTTAAATGTTGCCACAAAATGAAACCATATAAACTTTGTACACATTTTGTGCAAGCATTATTCAGCAGCTTATTCCCTTACTTCCCTCCCAAATACCTTTGTAGGTCCTTTCACAATAGCAGAATACTTACAGCGGTGTGGAAATGCAGGCTGGATCACTCAGGACACAAGAAACTCTATGATATTTTCTTGCAGACTTCAGTGAAAGTTAAAATCCTCTCTGTATCCCTTTTCGTGTAGGAACGGGTTCACTGTGTTCCCACTTTATAGGCAGTCAGAATTTATAAGGGTGTTTCTCTTCGCCTCCTGTCATATGACTTTGCGGCAACAATTCAATTATGTGCAATAAAAAAGAGAGAGAAAAATTCTGATTAAATTATGCAACGAATTGTGGCATCAGACTTCAGCTTCATTGTCCAAAACCTGCATAGCTGCTTGCATTTCCAACAGTTTTCATTATTTCTAGCAAACACAGTGGACGAGAAAACCTCAGAGAGTCTCCGGCTCTTTAATTTTTGTAGACTAAACCTTAAATTAGGTTCCCAGAAGGCCGTTTTACAAGGTCTTTGTGGAATCACATGATGCATGAAATGAGTTCAACCTAAAACCACAGGGAACCAGAAGGTGGAGCTCAAAATTGTATTAAATGCTGCTGGTCACCAATTACAGGGCGAGCACTCTTCAAACTTTCTCTTTTTGGGGGTTATATTTAAATGTGTTTAAAAAAAGAGGGGGCGAGGAAATGCGTCACATGGTCTTTGTACCAACAGATGAGTAGCACAAGTTTAGACACAACACCGAACATTTCATTAGTTTTCCTGCCATGCAAACAGCAGAGGCCTTGAAAAAGACCATCAGCCTCTGATAAACGACCCAACGGTAATCTAAATCACCCATTCATCATTTGAGAACATACAGAGCTCAGCATAAATGAGTTTACCCCTCACAGATCTCTCTTTTAAATACTATTTTCTATAGGATACTTTACAGTAACGTGTTTGTGTATTTAGTTGAAGACAACATTATTAGCCCTCCAATTTTAATAGGTTTATAAATATTTCCCAAGTGCTGTTTAATGAAGAGATTTTCTCCACACATATATAAACATTCATTCATTCATTCATTTTCATTTCGGCTTAATCCCTTTATTAATCTGGGGTCGCCACAGCGAAATGAACCGCCAACTTATCCAGCATATGTTTTACGCAACGGATGCCCTTCCAGCTGCAACCCATCACTGGGAAACATCCACACACTCTCATTCACACACATACACTACGGACAATTTAGCTTACCCAATTCACCTATACCGCATGTCTTTGGACTTGTGGGGGAAACCGGAGCACCCGGAGGAAACCCACGCAATCACGGGGAGAACATGCAAACTTCACACAGAAATGCCAACTGACCCAGCCGAGGCTCGAACCAGCGACCTTCTTGCTGTGAGGCTATCGTGCTACTCACTGCGCCACCGTGCAGCCCATATATAAACATAATAGCTTTAATGAATAAATTATTTCTTTTGTCCATGACGGCAGTACATACTATTTTGTTATTTATTTTGCAAGGGACTAAAGTGCAGTTTAAAGGTTTAACTTTAGGTTAACTAGGCAAGTTATTGGTATCGGTCTGTAGACAATCAAAAAAGGTCTATTAAAGGGGAATTAATATTTTTGACCTTAAATTTTCTTTTAAAAAAATTTAAAACTGCTTTTATTCCAGCCAAACTAAAAGAGTTTCTCTAGAAGAACTAAATATTATAGACAATACTGTGAAAATGTCTCCGCTCTGTTGAACTATTACTTGGGAAACTTTCACAGGAATGCGAATAATTTTGCCTTCAACTGTACATTACCTTATAAAAGTCTTGTCCAATCCAAGTCTTGTCCTATCTCCTATCCACGTTTAAGGAACAACAAATAATAACTTGACTTCTAGTTGATCATTTGCCATCAGAAGTGGCTTATGTGAAAGGCAAAGGCCTCTAGATTACGCTTATTTTACTCAAAATATGATCATGCATTTTAATTATTTAATTAGGACAGTAAGGTCTGACTGCTTAGACAAAAGTCTTGTCACTTTACAGAAATAATGTACAGTATAGAATATAAAGTCATGGTGCAGTGGAAAAAGAATGAATATTGTGTATGATTCCCATGAGCTTTGAAGACTGCATCCATACATCTCTGGAGTGACTCAAATCACTTAATAATAAAGTCATCTGGAATGGCAAAGAAAGCGTTCTTGCAGGACTCCCAGAGTTCATCAAGATTCTTTAGTTTCATCTTCAATGCCTCCTCCCTTATCTTACCACAGACTTGCTCAATAATGTTCATGTCTGGTGACTGGGCTGGCCAATCCTGGAGCATTTGTTATGATTGAGATGCAGTTCAACAGATGATTCATCAGAAAAATCCACCTTCTGCCACTTTTCCAAATGATCAACTAGTAATCAAGTTATAATTTGTTGCTCTTACAACTGGGATCCACGACAAGACTTTTGTCAGGTAGTGTATATTATATTAGTAAGTAGCAAATAAATAATAAGATCAAAGTCCAAATATTAGAACACTCAATTTATTATGTTGGGGAAAAATCTAAAATACAATTTTTATAAAAAGGAAAAATCAAGAGAAACATTAAAAAAAAAATCAAATGTTGTTGAAATAAGTTTGAATTTAAATGTATTATCAGTCTATTCCTAAAGATGTTCGACCAAACTCTTATTTTAATAGATATAACCGTTTAATAAAACTGCTTTGTTTAAATGCACCAAAACATATTGTTTATATTCACTAAAAAATGGCTAAAAGTATTCATTTTCAAAATGGCGTATATTTATACTATTTACTATACTATTTACAATGCACTATTTATGCTGAGCACTGTATACTTTAGTATTTAAAAAGGTTTTTATACAAAACTATTCATTCATTCATTTTCTTTTTGGCTTAGTCCCTTTATTCATCAGGGGTCGCCACAGCGGAATGAACCGCCAACTTATCCAGCATATGTTTTACGCAGCGGATGCCCTTCCAGCTGCTGGCAAACACCCATACACTCTCATTCACACACATACACTACAGACAATTTAGCTTACCCAATTCACCTATAGCGCATGTCTTTGGACTTATAGGGGAAACCGGAGCACCCGGAGGAAACCCACACGAACACGGGGAGAACATGCAAACACACAGAAATGCCAACTGACCCAACCGAGGCTCGAACCAGCGACCTTCTTGCTATGAGGTGACAACGCTTCCCACTGCGCCACCACCAACAATACTATTTAGAATTATATATTTAAACTATTTAAAATGATATATAACAATATATAATTATCAGGGAAAAGGTTTAATAAAAAATTAGAAATGTTGCCTTGGTGAATAACTAAGCTTACGTTGGAAAAATTAATAAAACTCAGTATTGAAGATATTACATGGGTTTCTGTCATCATTTATTGATCCTGCACTTCTTTTTTGATGAGTAAATTAGTACATTTTCACATGTATGTGAACTATGCCTTTAAACAAACTAAAAACATTGATATTATTCAAATTAAAACTATACACTTAAATAATATTAGTGAATAAATGCATCATTTATAAATATAGTAAAGCAACTAGCAACAAAAGCATTTTATAGATTTTAAGGTTAATAGTTTATCTAGATTAAAAGTCAGTGTATAAAGTATTAATTAAAAACCTAATAAAAACTAAAAGTGCACAAGACTTTATATAGGGCAAATGATGCACAAATAGAGGAAATGAGCCGGGTTTGAACTGTGTAATTGATAAATATAGTTAAAAAAACGTAATGATGTGCAGAAGTAGAACAGAGTTCAAGCATTTACAAAAAAAGAGACATTTACAGGCTTTATTTGTGGATTAGTAAGAGTGACAGACCGTGAGCATTACAGTCACATTTATTACTTTTTTCGTAAGCAACAAAATGCATATTTTTCTGTATGAATATACAATCAAGAGGCCACTTGGAAATCATGTTTCTCTTAATTTATGATTGATAAGTATGTGTTTGAGTAAAGCTTCATTTACTTTTATCTGCTAACTTTTTTATTGGGGAAATATACCTATAAATGTTATATTTTATATAATTGTATTTTTATAATTGAGTTTTATTAGCCAAAAATGATTTTGCCACTGCCAAATAAATAAACTATTTAAATAAAACTATTAAAAAGTGTTTGAAAAATGTGGATAAAATAAAAAAAAATTAAAATTTATATATGTATATATATATATATATATATATATATATATATATATATATATATATATGTGTGTGTGTGTGTTTTGTGTGTGTGTGTGTGTAAAGTACTAATATTTATAAAAGTAAATTAAAAAGCAGCGACAGCTAAACAGAAACAGGCATTATTCATTTTCATTTCGGCTTAGTCCCTTTATTAATCTGGGGTCGCCACAGCGGAATGAACCGCCAACTTATCCAGCATATGTTTTACACAGCAGATGCCCTTCCAGCTGCAACCCATCACTGGGAAACATCCATACATACTCATTCACACTCATAAACTACGGACAATTTAGCTTACCCAATTCACTTATACTGCATGTCTTTGGATTTGTGGGGAAAACCAGAGCACCCGGAGGAAACCCACACCAACACAGGGAGAACATGCAAACTCCACACAGAAACGCCAACTGACCCAGCCAAGGCTCAAACCAGCGACCTTCTTGCTGTGAGGCGATCGTGCTAACCACTGCGCCACTGTGAGGCCCACAGGCCTATATATTAAAAACAAAAGACACAAAGTTCAAAGCATATACTGTCACATTAAAAATATATATAAAAAAAAACATTTCAGGAGAACAAAAAAAGCACATTTAAAATTACATTTTTCCAAGAAATGAACAAACCCCGTTACTTCATTTTACAGTAGACTGAAATTCTGCCTCTCTACAAATGGCGGCTCGGCCTTGACGGCTTCCACTGCGGATGGCAACTAAACCCGCGCCTGCGCATTAACCGCGTCCGAGTGCCCGATACAAGATGGCGGAGTCGGTGGGGAGGGAGAGGCGGAGGCGGGTCCGAACCGAATAGCGCAAAGCCTATTGAGGACTCCGATCAAACCTCTCCAAGGTAAGGGATTCAGCCATTGAAGAGCAGCGCTAGACCTATAGGCGTGTGGCGGAATGCACGGGGCACACAACTGTCCCCGCGGTTGCTGCAAACGTGCCGAATGCACGCAATAAACAGACATTATAATGCGCAGTGAGCGCGGCGACACCATCCTAGAGCGCGCGCCATCTTGTCGACCGTTTCCACGAAGAAAAATGCGCGCCTAAAATTTGTGGCCGAAACAGTCGAAGATTGACTGGGCTTAAACTCAATAAATGAGCAGTTTGACACACTAGGGTGATGGCCATGTCTGTCCTGGTCCTTTCTTTGCCCAAATAAAGCCAGAAGCTCCGCCATTTGATGTTATTTTACCCGCTCTCTCCAGCACATCGGGCTTGTGCTGCCGTAGCTCTTTGTTGGCTGTTTTTCTCCTCCTCCTTCGGGTTTGTTTTCGGGCGGCTCGATCTGGGGTGGGCGGCGTACAGGCGCATGCGTGTCCTTCTTTCGCTCATTTGCGCTCTTATTAACCGAGATAAACGCAGTAAACACATTTGTCTTGAGTAGATACACGATCTATGCTTCGATAGCTAGCTTTAGTAAACATAACATCAATGGTGATTATGTGGTACAGTCGTTTTACTACCCGATGCCATCTCCACTGTAGTGTTCGCACCATAACAACGTACTTTTTTATTTTGGGAAACTGTTATATTTGTTTGGTTTGTTTACCGGGATAAACTCATATGTCTTGAGTAGAATACATGGTGTAGGCTTCGATAGCTATCTTTAGTAAACATAACATCAATGGTGATTATGTGGTAACGTTACAGTAGTTTTACTAACGTTAGCTGATGCCCTTTATACTGTAGTGTTCGCACTATATTACCTTTTATAAGGGTTATTTGAGGGGAAAATTATATTTGTTTGTTTTGTTTTTCTGACAGAGTGATAGATTACTTACTATTAGTATTTAAACGCACGAGAACTCGGGGCAGACCAACACATAATGCAATTCCTTTACATTTACTGTCGTAATACCATGGTATACTTAGAAGGTGCTCATATTCTATGTACAAAAATGGAAACACTGGGTTCATGGGCACAAGTTTGAGTAAAAGGTTAATATTTTATGTTAGCTCGTAAAGCTCTGATGGCATGTATTAAAATTGAGCTTTATTTTTAGAAAATGACTGTTGTTTTCATTTGTTGTCATTGAAAATTAGTTTTATTTTGTCATATTGATTTCTTAGCTCTTTTGAAATTATCTAATTGTCATTGTTTGTATATGAAATTTAAAAGAAACGGTATCAGATCTTAAGAATAATGGAGACATTTACATTTTACTCTCTCATACCTAGAAAATCTAGTAAATCCCGCAGAACTGGAATAAAGTGTGTAATTTATACATGTTCATGTTTCTGTATGAATACTACTGTTCCAGTTCATATCAAGATCAATTCATTTACATTTACGTATGTTGTGCAGGAATGCCAAGCAATTTATGAATGTTTTTTTTGTGTTTTAAGTTATTTCTAGGTTTATGAAACACTTTTGTGCTCTGTTAGTAAATGAAGTAATGGAAGTAATGGAGGTTCACTTTCACTACTATGTTTCAGTTTCATTATTTTCCAACAAAGTTCTTCTTTCTCTTTCACCTAAGCAGAATGAAATGCATCGTTCACCCTAAAAAGATTATTTTCTCCATTCACGTGTAACATTTTTCCCCTTACTGGTTCTTAATATTTGTGTGACCACAGCTGAATTATTCTTCTGTGATTTATTAAACTTGACATGAACTGACTGTGTCATGAACTGACTGACTTGTACTGTGTTGCTAATTGGTGCAGTCGCGTCTCAGTTTTATCAAACGCTTTTGGGATGTGTTAGTAAATGTATTTTTAATATGGGATCCAAAGTTTCACTTTCATTTTTATGGTTGTTTCACTTTTTCCAGCAATGTTTTCCTTTCACATTGAGTAGATGAAATACATATATCTGTCATGCTGTAATAAAACACAGTTAAAAAATATTCTCCCATGTATGGCTAACCTTTTTAAAATTCCTTTCTTACTTATTGGTGTTAAATATTTGTGTGAACAGAACAAAATCATCCCTTCATGGTTAATAAAGTTGAAATAAACCCACTTGTACTGTATTTCTTTTTACATTTTTGAGGGGCTATGCAACCCAAATACTATGTGTAAGAAGTCATTACAGCTAACTTTTATTTTTTACCCGTTTACTGTGACTGCTAGTTTGCATATAGTACTGTTTTCAAGAACATGGGGTTTCTCAGGTCCTGAAAGGAACATTTAGAGTTACTATAACCTTTGTATACTGTAGTTCTAGTATACCTTAGTATACATTAAGTCAAAATTAGGGCTGTATAATAGTATAGGTATCAGATGAGGACTTACTTTCTTAAGACCCGCCTCCCCATTAGTTGATTTTTTTTTTTGCTATTGATAGAGCAGCCCAAAGGTGAACCTAGTGCTGAGTTAACACAATAAAGGAAAATCACAACAGCCAATAAGAATAAAAATATCTGCTGCAATTTTCATTCAATCATAGTGTTTTAAAGTCTACATATTTTCACATTGACGTTTTTCATCTGAATTAAATGTAATTAGATCAGTGAAATACTCTCTCTTTATTTGTGCTGCACAATACTATGCAAAAACTGACGTTGCGATTTTTTTGCTTTTCTGTTGTATACATTGTGATATAAATACAATTTCACCAGATGTGTTTTTAATAGCTCATTTTGAACAAACAGCTAAAATGTAATCATTATAAGCATAGCTAAATGCAGCAGAGCAAATTATATAAATGTAAAACAGTGCTTTATGATTTTCTAGAGAGTCTAAAAAGTATTCAGGCACAAAGTAATCAAATATAAAATAACAATGTGTATGCGTCTTCATTGTGTAACTTATTTGTATACAATTAATATTTAAGCTACAAAAGTTACAATTTCTTGTGCCTAAAGTTGGAAAAAGGAGTAAACTTTGCAATAACTCCATAATATTCTGAACTCTAGTGCACGGTCAGCTGTAATCCCAACTCGACATTGCAGATCCTATGATGTGACTATTGCACATTTCAATATTAATGCTGAACGACATATTATGCAGCCCTACTGTTTATTTTAGTATCATCATTGCATAAATAGTGACTCAAAAATTGCATTTCTCCAGGGAGATCTTAAATCACAATAAATATTAGTGCGATCATAAACAACATAGCATATTTTCCCAGTATCAAGAAGTATCGTTTTGAAAATAAACCTTTTTTTCAAGGGCACATGGCACAGTACCTGCTATGTGCTTTTATTTGTATATACAGCAGTCAACATTTGAAGTCGTTCAAAACCTTTTATCAGCCTCGTCGTAAAACTATTAAATAACACCCATTCTTGCCTTCAGAAAAATAATTTTGATGCACTTCTTGTTGACTGCTATAGTATTTGGCCACACTTTATTTTGATGGTCTGTTTGTTGAATTTAAGTTACATTGCATCTACATGCCAGCTAATTCTCATTAGACTATAAGTAGACTGTTAGGTTGGGGTTAGTGTAAGTTGACATGTACTTGCAAAGTTTCCTATAGTAAGTTAAATGTCTGTTAAAGGAGCAGTATCAACAGATATTAAGCAGAAAGTCTACCAATACTTAAATGGACCACCAAAATAAAGTGTTACCTAGTATTTTTGTTTATTTTGTATTTTCATAATTCTGTATTTCTTAATTTTTACTAAAATGATTTGTATTTATTGTATATTTACATTCCTATTGTATTGTTTTTGTTATATGTATTAAGTTTGTTCTTCATGTACAAGCCGGTGCATCCATTGTAACCTTTTTGGCTCGACACTTCTGCTCTCATTTAGATTTTTAGACGTTAAAAACAGCTTGTTATGCTACTTCATGTTGCAAGCTGATGTTTTCTTATTATATTATTCTACTTTTTACGTGCAGTCATGAACACACTTGATTGTTGAGCAAGCATTTGACCGTTCTGTCTGTCGTATGATTCCTAGTCATTTCTCCCATAGACAACTAAATCGGAACTCCGCATTGTAGAATAAGGTCAATACAGATGTCTGAGAGTAACATGATAACAATTCTCTGTATGTCTGTACATGTGGCAGAATTGACAATAAAGCTGTCTTTGACTTCTATTTAAAGACAGGACAAATGAGGAGCTATGACGAGTGAAAACCACACAACAATTAAGGCAGACTCGGCATTGGTCATGTCGCCCACCGGGTCCACGTCGCAGGCGGCTCCGTTTTCACCCTCGACCAGCAAGCCCATCCAAGAGCTGCCAGGTCTGTGAGGCTCAAATGACCAATGTGAAACAGAATTTGGCATTTGTTCTACGCTGGTCTGAATTTTAGTTTCGCTTTCAGATGAGCTGATCCAGGCTGGATGGTCAAAATGTTGGAGTAAAAGGGAGAACCGGCCGTATTACTTCAATCGATTCACTAACCAGTCGCTGTGGGAGATGCCTGTCCTGGGGCAGCATGATGTCATTGTAAGTATCGAGCTTAAATCAGAACATACAATGTTGATTTTGCTAAAGCACATTGTTATTCTTTAGGTGAACAATTAATCTGTGCAAGTTAATCCACTGAAATAAAACAGTCTGTTTTTGGTAATCTTCAATCAAATTGATGTGGCGGTCCTCCTCTGAGGATGTCAGTTTGACACTTTAGCCACTATTTTCTTAACCTCGCCCCTCCTATTGTTAGTTTGCTATGAGGTAATGACTTCTCCCCTACTCAATATTCCGTTTCAGTTGGACGTACATCAACATACTGAAATAAAGTCTCAGCACTTCTGGTTCACCCAGACTTAAAGCCAATGCTGTGATTATCATGCACATTTTATCATGGAGTTATGTGCTTTTGCCCTTTTTATTATTAAAAAAATTAGCTTTAACTTTTATTTCAGTATGCAAAATCTTATTTAATTTGAATTGCTTTGTTCTTCTGGTTGTTTGTCATTGTATTGATGTAACTAGTTTTACTGTCATTTGTTTTTTTAATCAAGATAGCCTTCAATGCTGACTTGGCATTAAAATAAACAGTTAAAGGGATAGTTCATTCATTTGGCTTAGTCCCTTTATTCATCAGGGGGTCGCCACAGCGGAATGAACTGCCAACTTATCCAACATATGTTTTACACAGCGGATGCCCTTTCAGCTGCAACCCAGTACTGGGAAACATCCATGCACTCTCATTCACACACATACACTACTTCCAGTTTAGTTTAATCAATTCACCTGTAGCGCATGTGTTTGGACTGTGGGGGAAACCGGAGCACCCGGAGAAAACCCACGCCAACATGGGGAGAACATGCAAACTCCACACAGAAATGCCAACTGACCCAGCCGGGACTCGAACCAGTGACCTTCTTGCTGTGTCAGCCAGGGATAGTTCACTCAAATGAAAGTTTACTGACCCTCAAGTGTTTCCAAACCTTTGAGTTTTTTATTCTGTTGAACACTCAAGAAAGATATTTTGATGATAGCCGAAAACATGTAACCATTGGCTTCCATAGTCCGAAAACAAATACTATGGAAGTCAATGGTTACAGCTTTCCAACATTCTTGAAAATATCTTCTTTTGTGGTCAACAGAAGAAAGAAACTCATCGAGGTTTGCATTTGCAAGTGAATGGTGTGTAAACGTTTTTTGGGTGAAATATCCATTTGACATCTAAATTTATCAATTTATTTCAGTTTCGGAATTATTAGCTTGTTGCATTTGGAAATATTTATATATTTAGTTTTAATTTTTTGCTGCTTTTTTTTTTATTATTACTAAAATGAATTTTTACTAGTTTTTCATGAACAGTTGAAACACTCATGAAACACTCCTGTATTTGTTTGTTTTATTTTTTCAGTCAGATCCTCTGGGTTTGAATGCGGCTCCTGCCTCTGGTGAGGCGAATGCTGATGCAGGTCTGGGAAACGGGCAGCGTAAAAGACATCCATCAGAGGATGCTTCTCAAGCGGGCCCTAACAGCTTCAAGAGGCCAAAGGTCAGTTTCCTTGAGAATAGCAGAAATAAATATGAAGTACCATGCCTATTTGATATTTAACCTTTGTGTGCTGTTGGGCATGTTCTCTTCAACTCTGGTGTCTTAATTTGAGCACAACTTTCTCTGTGTTTTAGCTGATGGAATGATTTTAGGTGACAAACCTTGTTTTGACACATATTTTGGGAAAATTATTTGAAAATTAAAAAAAAACCTCAACAATACATTCTGGGCAAATTTACTACCCTTTAGTTATGTTGGTGTCTGTTTTTACCCCATTGATTTCCATTATAATGACATTTTTTGATTGCAAAACCATGACACCATATTATTATGTATTCTTTATTGGTGGTGGTTTTCCCTGTTGAGGTAACATTTGTCGTTTTTACTGTTGATTATCAGTTGCATTGCAAAAAAAGGTTAGTTTTATATGGAGTATAGTGTGTGTGTGTGCGCGAGTGTAAGAGACCTTTGCGCACTTACCTTGATATGTCTGGAAAAATCAAAACAAGCAGCTCTGCTCTCAGAACATAGTAAGTGTATTACATACCAATAAAGAATACATAATAATGTCATGTCAAACAATGTCATTATAATGGAAGTCAATGGGGTAAAACAGCCCGAACATGATGAAAGGGTAGTAAATTTGAATAATACACAAGGGTTTAAAAACATAGTGGAGTGAACAATGTTTCTGAATTCGTTTTGATTTCAGGTTGAGATTCCAGCCACTCCAACTACTCCCACTGTCCCCATTTCTCCCAGTACACCAGGAGTCAAACCTTGGGTTAACACCACAGATGAGAAACCAGGCCAGGCCAGTGTGCCTGCACCAGCCCCGTACCGGCCCTCTGTGTGAGTATGGGCTCCACTTATTCTTATATAGTGGGTCATAACTCAACCAAGTGCTACACGGGGCATTTTAATAATTCTAGACTTTTCTTTTTAAGACATGCATTAAAGTTGTAGACACGTCTGCCAGACTCAGTTCAAGAATAGAGTGTCTGAGAAAAACAGTGTTGTAGTTCACTGTCTAGAGTTAAATAAGATGTTTTCGTCCTTCAATTGCACAATGTTAATGCTATTTATTATGAATAATGTGCAAAAAGAAATGATGAACATACAACTTCTCTGTTATGCTGTCAAATTAGTGAGTCAAGATATTACTGAAATATTAAAAGTAAATTGCTGGTACAATTGCTGCTATGCAATGACTCTAAGCCATCTGTTCACATGGTAAAGTGTGATGCGGTTGTTTAACTTAAGAAAAAATGACAGTAAGAGCTGAGTGAATGACACGATTCTTAAATGTGCATTCACATACTTGTACTCAGCAGTCAAAGGCTGCATTTGCACTGCATGGTTTAAGTGACTCAATTCCGATTTATCTATTTTTTCTCCCATGTGGCACAGAGAGGATATGACCCATGTACGTGTAAGCAGGAAAAAATCACATGGATTTCGATTTTCTCAAATCAGATTCAGGGCTTGTTCATATGTGGAAATTTATCCGATATGAATCGGATCAGTGCCCTCGTGTCTGGAGTGTAAGCAGGTAGATCAGAGCGAATCTGTATAGCGAATGACGTCAACTCTGACGGTTTCATTTCGGAACAGACTTCAGCAGAGTCCCACACCTTAAATCTCATAAACAAAGACTAATAAAGCTTTTATATTGTCATAGAGCACAAGTATTTAAGCATGTTAACGACAGAGAGAGAGAGCAACATCCGACATGTAACCAATATAAACTAATATGAAACTGTGCATAATACGTCACATGCATAAATCACGCCATGGACCTTACATTAAGATGCCTACTGGTTTAAAAAGGCCTAGATTAAAAGATTATGGCAAAATGAGAACCTTTTTGTCATAAACTATAGTAAAACAACTTATCAAAAAAGTTAAACCCTGTGATTAAATACAGGAATGGAGAAAATAGCGCTCTTTTATTATCAGCTGTCAGTCAGCGCCCACTCTTTTTTTTTTTTTCACCTGGTCTTTGTGCCTTTGCCGTGTGCTGTGTAAATACAGACAATCGGATACGAGCCACTTTTAAAAGATGATGTAAGTAGGTCAGCAAAAAAATCAGATACAGTCACAAAATCGGAATTGACCGTCAATATCTGCAGTGTAAATGCAGCCTAAATAAATGTTTGTTGAAGCATACTTAGCAAATTTCATTATAAATGAACAAAAGAAATAAATGTATGCCATATTTTTGCATCTGATGACCATGTGAACAGATGACTTATGGAGTCATTCACATAGTAAAGTACAGAAAACAGTCTGCATCTCCCGTTTTTAAAATATGAGTCCCACATACATAGTAAGTTTAATATGAACTTAAAAAAAAAAACTAAGGGAGGAAAATGATCATTGTTGTCTCACTAGGAAACATTGGGCTAATCAAATGCAGCCTGTGCCTTGCATATTAATCATCCCAGAACAACATCAGTCTGATCTTGATGATGCGGCAGTTCATTATGTCTGGATGATGTAAAAAATGTGACCTAAACCACATGCAAATCTTGAGGGTGTGCAAAAGTCACCAGGGTTTTACACTTGTGGAATTTACATAAGAATGAGGAAACAATTGTGTCTGAGGCTCACTGTATGCCCATTTCCATATCATATACTGATCTCTTATTAATCGATTATGGCTAGGTATACTAGGTAGGTTTTATTATTGGGCACCTGTAAGCTCTGTAGCCATGACATGACTCTGTGTTCTGACGTGTCTGAACTGGCCTTTATCTTTCAGAGTGTACTGGGACCTGGACATTCAGACCAACGCTGTGATTCGAGAGCGAGCCCCAGCGGACCACCTTCCTCCACACCCTGAGATCGAGTTGCAGAGAGCTCAACTCACCACCAAACTCCGGCAGCACTACCACGAGCTGTGCTCTCAGCGGGAGGGTATGTGCTCCGCATGCTGCTTTCATGATTTAACACTGACACTTCGTAATAGGGCTGCACAATATATCGTTTGAGCATCAATATCGCAATGTGTGCGTCCGCAATAGTCACTTAGCAAGACATGCAATGTTGGGTTAGGATTATAAATGACCAGAATCCACAAGTAAAAACACAGGAGATTTGTGGAGACACTGCAGAATTGAACTGTAATAGAGTGAAAGTTTATCATCTGCATGTGTTTTTAGGGCCTGTGACTGTGTGAGCATTTAAAGAGAGTTTAAAGCATTTTAGTTGTGCATAAAAAAAGTTTCATAAAGATAAATTATATAAAATTATTTATATGCTGAAGACTATACAGTGCTATTATACATTTGATTACTCAATTTCTGTAGCTAAATACTGTTGCTCTCTCCAGAAAACCATAAAGCACGGTTTATTTCACTTTAATATTTGCTCATTTGTGTTTATTTATGACTGTAGTTTATGTATATAATAAATTACATAAAAATATATTTGTATTTCACTCCCCTATAAAATCATCCCAAGTAATGACTTTGCAAATTGGGCTATTTAAGTCATCTGGTGAAATTATATCGCAGAGAAAAAAAATATTGCAATGTAAAATGTTTCCAATATCGTGCAGGCCTGCTTCCTATAGAGTGTATTTGTGCAACATACTGTCATGCTACTAAGTATCTTTTACACATGAGTACATACTGTCAGTTTAGGTTAAGAAAGTAACTTATTGAAATTTTAAGCCTATTTTACTCTTTAAAAAAATGCTAAGATAACATAACACATACTTTCACATTACTTTTCATATAAAGAAACTAAGCAATACATTTAGTTATTTTTTTATGTGACTTTAGATTGTAATATATTACTTTTTTGCCCAATACTGCATACAGTAGAGTGAAATGTTGTGTCTTTTGAGTTTTTGGGTTCAGTAGTTATGCAATAAAGCCCCGGCTGGGTCAGTTTCTGTGTGGAGTTTGCATGTTCTCCCCGTGTTTGCGTGGGTTTCCTCCGGGTGCTCCGGTTTCCCCCACAATTCCAAAGACATGCGGTACAGGTGAATTGGGTAAGCTAAATTGTCCGTAGTGTATGTGTGTGAATAAGTTAGTGTGTATGGATGGATGTTTCCCAGAGATGAGTTGCGGCTGGAAGGGCATCCGCTGCGTAATACATATGCTGGATAAGTTGGTGGTTCATTCCGCTGTGGCGACCCCGGATTAATAAAGGGACTAAGCCGAAAAGAAAATGAATGAATGAGTTATGCAATAAATGTATCAAAAGTGATAGAAAAGACATTTGTAATGTTCAAATAAGTTCAGAAATAATTTCTGAGATGTATATACTGGATTTGTTTTTATTGTACCGAAAGTTTGTTCATCAAATAACCCTAAAAAATAAAGATGTCTTACCGACCTCATCATTTTACGGAAAGATTTAAACACACACACATTAATTATTAGTTCTTATTTAATTTGTCTGGCTGTATTCAGGCATTGAGCCTCCACGGGAATCTTTCAACCGCTGGCTTCTGGAGAGGAAAGTGGTGGATAAAGGTCTGGATCCTCTCCTGCCCAGTGAATGTGACCCGGTCATCTCCCCGTCCATGTTTAGAGAGATCATGAACGATATCCCCATCAGGTACTCTACCATCAAATGTTTATATCAGTTGCCTTATTAAAACAAGTTGTGAATCAAATATTCCAATATTATACCATTCCCATTCAATTTTAGGCTCTCTCGCATCAAATATAAGGAAGAGGCCAGAAAACTCTTGTTCAAATATGCAGAGGCGGCCAAGAAAATGATCGACTCCAGGTAAATAGTCTCATCGCTTACTAGGCATGGGATGATAACCGGTTTCAAGGTTTACTGCGGTTTGGAAAAGTCAAGGTTTTTAAACTGCTAAAATCTTCTGTTATACTGTTCCTACGGTATATGTAATTTTTTAGGGCAACAGTATATCATGATATTGTTTTTTCGGGAACTCCATCTGAAAAGGACCCTCCACATCAAAAGCTACTGGTCAGCCTACGATTAATCAAACATCTGAAAAACCAATCGCTTATGCACCAACATCCATGCTTGCTATAGACCTGAACAGTGCAGTGGCTTGACAGGGTATCCGCGGTGTCTTAAAATGTCTTAAATCTCAAAAGCGAAATTTTAGGCCATTTAAAAGTCTTAAATCTACTGAAATATTGTGTTGTAGGTCTTAAATCTTTTTTTAACAGGTCTTCATTTTCCTTTGTTCTATATAGCTACCCATTCTGGCCATTAACACCCATACAATCACCAACAATCTCAATTTCAATATAACTTTTAACTTTTTATTTAAAAATAGCATTTAATTACTTTCCTTACAGTGACATTTGTTTAAAAGTTCTCCATTTATTTACTGCTGAGGATAATGACCTACTTTTTTTTATTATGAAATTATTATTATTGTATTATTAAATGTATTAAATTATAATAATTTTTAGATGGGGCAAGTGAAGATCTTTTCCCACTGGGACATTCGAAAAATATCCTTAGCATTTAGCCCTGTATAAGTCTAAAATTTTATTCATAATGGTCTTAAAAATGTCTTAGTCTTAAATTTAACTTGGTGAAACTGGCAGAACCCCTGCTTTACTTTAAATCCAAAGAAAAGGAAGATATCCAAAGATCCCCTTTCAAGTTCAAGAAATCTGTGTTTTCTTAAACTAATAAAGACCGCAGAAGTCAATGATTTAGTTGAATTATTTAGCCTGACATGATTACTGTTCCAAAATATTATAAATGTTTCTTAAAATAAATAATATATTGTGTTCAGTGGGGGGGTCTATTTTAGAGCAGTAATCACAACACCAGGAAACCGTGATATTTTTATCCAAGGTTATCATACCATCAGAATCTATGCCTATTGCTTATTATGGTTTTGAGTTGAACATTGCGTTTGAAAGTCTATTTCACGTTCACACAGAAATGCAACTCCAGACAGTCGGAAGGTGGTGAAGTGGAACGTGGAGGACACGATGAACTGGCTGAGACGAGACCATTCTGCCAGCAAGGAGGACTACATGGTACACTCTCAGTCTTTTAACTACATGGTACACTTTCAATCTTAGGCTGAAATGCCTACATGAAAAGCATTACAAGATTAACACATGCGTTATCTTTTCCTCAGGATCGACTCGAGCATTTACGAAAGCAGTGCGGCCCTCACGTGGCATCGGTGGCGAAGGACTCTGTCGAAGGCATCTGTTCAAAAATCTATCACATTTCTGCAGAATATGTGCGCAGGATTCGACAAGCTCACCTCACTCTACTGAAAGAGTGCAACATCTCGGGTAGGAGGAGTACAAATGGGAAGAATGTAAAAATAACTAATTATTTTGAATACTTTTTTTCATAGTTTTTAAAGCCTAAAAATATCTAAAACTTCAAAATCTAATTCATTTTATTTTCGGCTTATTCCCTTTATTAATCTGGGGTTGCCACAGCAGAATGAACCGCCAACTTATCCAGCATATGTTTTACACAGCGGATGCCCTTCCAGCTGCAACCCATCACTGGGAAACATAAACTCACACTCATACACTACGGACAATTTAGCTTACCCAATTCACCTGTACCGCATGTCTTCGGAATTGTGGGGGAAACCGGAGCACCTGGAGGAAACCCACGCAAACACGGAGAGAACATGCAAACTCCACACAGAAATTTCAACTGACCCAGCCAGGGCTCGAACCAGGAACCTTCTTGCTGTGGGGCGATTGTGCTACCCACCACGCCACCGTGCTGCCCCAAAATCTAATTATTTATCTTAAATTTACTAAAATAATGTGTTCTAGATTTTTTTGCTATCGATACATGCATACACTTGAAACAGTCCTGAAATGAGAAAAAAACAATATGCATGAATTCATTCTTTGGGAACCGATTGGATTGTTTAAAGAAGGATGTCACTAACAAAATGAAGAAAGATCGACGGATGGATGAATTCAGAGCAAAAATGAGACAAGCCCATTTATAGCTCTGCCCTAAAGCAGGGGTTCCCAACCGTTTCAGCCCGCAATCCCCATAATAACAATTCCAGTTACTCTCGACCACCACTATCCTCAGAGCTGGTTATAAACATATAAACGTTGCACACAACGGTGCGCACACACCTATAGGCCTATATAAACATGAGCATATTTGCAACATAAAACGTGCAGTCATATAATCTTTATAGTCATGACTTAATGTTTAATTTAATATTACCCTCACTTAATGAGAATGGTGGGCACAAAGTCTATTCTTGGTTTGATTTTGGAGACCGCCACTCGGAGATCATCCTCCATGTTCATTTGTGTCCGGTGTTTATTTTTAATGTTAGCATTGTTGTAAAATCAATCGGCTGCAACTGACGCTATTGCTGTGTCTTTAATCTAATCTACACTCTGAATTCTTCTTCTTGCTTTAAAGTGGACGGCAAAGAGTCAGCGGAGGTCCAGGACCGCTTGGTTTATTGTTATCCTGTCAGACTGTCCATCCCGGCTCCTCCTCAAACCCGTGTTGAGCTGCACTTTGAGAACGACATCGCTTGTCTGCGGTTTAAAGGAGAAATGGTGAAAGTCAGCCGTGGCCATTTCAACAAACTGGTGTGTACAAGCTAACTGTAACTTAAAACATATTAAATGTGTCGTTCACCCAAAATTTTTATTTACTCAGCAATTATTCCCCCTTAAGTGGTTCCAAACTTTTCTATTTTTTGTTGAACACAAAAGAAGATATTTTGAAGAATGTTGGAAACTGGTAGCCATTGATTTCCATAGTAGGAAAAACAAGTAGTATGGAAGTCAGTGGTTACAGCTTTTCAGCTTTCTTCTAAATATCTTCTTTTGTGTTCAACAGAAGAAAGAACCTTCAAACTTTAAGAGCAGAAATATACACTGTGTTGGGTTACTTTATAATTAGTTTCATCTCTTTCTCAGGAACTCCTCTACCGATACAGCTGTATTGATGACCCAAGGTTTGAAAAGTTCCTTTCACGCGTGTGGTGCCTTATCAAAAGATACCAGGTATGATGCTAATTTACTAACAGTGTTTGGTGTAATTAATGTACTGTACTTTAAATTTTGTGTAATTAAATTATTTTCTGCTTAAATTAGAGTAGGACGTTACTTTGTTTTTAGGTAATT
This sequence comes from Danio choprae, assembly GCA_903798125.1. Lineage (NCBI taxonomy): Eukaryota > Metazoa > Chordata > Actinopteri > Cypriniformes > Danionidae > Danio > Danio choprae. Next base: position 631,085 of record CAIGQW010054109.1, read on the forward strand.
AAATCTATTTAGCTTATACTTAACTTACTGTACATATATTCAGCACTTCTGTATAAATTCAATTCAATTCAATTCAAGTTTATTTATATAGCGCTTTTTACAATGTAGATTGTGTCAAAGCAGCTTAACAAGTTCAATTAAAGTCCACATTTTGAGTTTAGTTCAGTTCAGTTCAGTTTAGTTCAGTTCAGTGTGGCTTAAGTTCCACTGGTGAAAGTTCAAACACTGAAGAGCAAATCCACCGAAGCGCAGCTCCACAAATCCAAGCAGGCCAGTGGCAACAGTGGAGGAAAAAAACTTCACCAATTGACGAAGTGAAGGGAAAAAAAAACCTCGAGAGAAAGCAGGCTATGTTAGGCATGGTCATTTCCTCTGGCCAAACTTCCTATGTGGAGCTGCAGTCTAGTCGCCGGGCTGGAGAAGCTGACATCCATCGTGTAAGCTGCAGGTGTGGGTAGGGCACCAGCGGGAGGGTAGGCTGGCCCACAGGATCAAACGTAGACTTGTTCATCACTGAAGCCTTTCAGGAATCAGTCTCATGCGCTCCATTCCTCCATGGCCACCACGGTATCAGCTCGGGATACGGCCTGGTACAGGATACCTTCGGATCATCTCTTCAGAGGTCTAGGATCGCATCGATGGCGCTGCAAATCTGTAGGGACCTCGGGATGAGTATCCCCAGGTGGAAATAGAAAATAAAGAAAATAATTAGCGTAGCTGCTGTTCATAGTGTATTTAAACCAGAAAGAAAAGGATTGTTATGGATGAAGATAGCAGTTATATAACAACAATGTAAAGCATATGAGAGTTTCTAACACAATGGCTGGTGTATTAAGACGGAAGGAGTACACTAATATACCATACCGTTATGCGATGCATTGAGTGTATGCTTTACTAAAAAGAAAAGTCTTTAATCTAGTTTTAAATTGAGAGAGTGTGTCTGAGCCTCGGACATTATCAGGAAGGCTATTCCAGAGTTTAGGAGCCATAAATGAGAAGGCTCGACCTCCTTTACTCGACTTTGCTATTCTAGGTACTACCAGGAGCCCTGCGTTTTGAGATCTTAAAGAGCGGGTTGGATTGTAACGAGACAGAAGGTTAGTTAGATAAAGGCATTGAGTTAAATCAATTCAGAGAAGCAGAGGAACTGTATATTTGTTATATAGATGCATTTTACAGAATGATCATATTTTTCACCTAAAGAAGGTTACATTTATCAAGACACTTGCGTATGGTTAAAAAAAAAAAAAGTTAGTGGGTGAAAATATGTAGTATACATTTAGAGAAGTAGAGTCACCCTTCCAGCTGCAACCCAGTACTGGGAAACATCCATATACAATATCATTCACACACACTCATACACTACAGCCAATTTAGTTTATTCAATTCACCTATAGCGCATGTGTTTGGACTGTGGGGGAAACCGGAGCACTGTGGGGGAAACGGGAGAAACCCACGCCAACACGAGGAGAACATGCAAACTCAACACAGAAATGCCAACTGGCCTAGTCGGGACTCGAACCAGTGACCTTCTTGTTGTGAGGCCACAGTGCTAACCACTGAGCCACCGTGTCGCCCCCCAAATAATGCACATTTTACCAATATTTCATAAAAGAAAAGTTCATCAAAGTTCAACTTTTTTAAACTATTAAGTGTATGTGAAATGTTAAGTACAGTAAGGACTTTCATGGAGCTACATATTCTGGGGTATGAATTACAAAGGTGCTTGATTTGAAAGTAATGGTGCTTTAAAAAGGCCTTGAATCTGCTGTTCATGAAAGCGTGGGAACCCTGAAATTTTTGAAAAGTAACTTACCCAACACTGTTTACCAGCATTCATGGCCAATCAAGAAACCACGATCTTGTGTTAACTCGTGTCTTCCTGTGAATCGCAGGTGATGTTTGGCTCTGGTGTGAACGAGGGGTCTGGTCTACAGGGGTCTCTTCCAGTTCCCGTCTTTGAGGCGCTCAATAAACAGTTCGGAGTGACGTTCGAGTGCTTCGCTTCTCCTCTGAACTGCTATTTTAAGCAGTTCTGCTCAGCTTTTCCAGACATTGATGGCTTCTTTGGCTCTCGAGGGTATGTAAATGTTCCAACATTCTTCAAAATATCTTCTTTTTTTGTTCAACAGAAGAAAGAAGCTCAGACAGGTTTGTAACAAGTGCAGGGAGAGTGTAATGATGACATAATTGATGATTTTTGGTAAACTGTCCCTTTACAATGATAGTGAATTCATATTTTTTATAGTGATTCTGTAACAATGGCTGAATCTCAATCAGCTCCCTTGTTCAGTAGTCAGTGCACATTTCAGGACCCCAGCCATTTTAAGTGGTGTCTCAATTGCAAAGTTCTTCCAGTGCACTAAAAAGTTAGTGCCTGGAAAATCCCACAATGCACGGTGAAAATCAAAGCTTATCAGGGCCCCAAATTCATATACACGATCTACTGATACGTGATTTTGGGAGCTAGGGAGCTGATTGAGACGAACGCTACATTTTGTATAAAAGCGATTATTGCATCACTTCCTCATTTCTGTCCTCACAGGCCATTTCTCAGCTTCTCTCCGGCCAGTGGCTCTTTTGAGGCGAACCCTCCTTTCTGTGAGGAGCTCATGGATGCCATGGTGACACACTTTGAGGTGTGTGTGACTCTTTATTTGATCAGAAACCGAAAGTGTGCACAAACACACAAGGAATTTTTACAGGAGCTCAGGTGCAGACATGCATATCAACAGAAGGAGACCGAAATACATTTAAGTAAATGGGAAATAAAGTAATATCTATATATATATATATAGTAGTCCACTAAGTGTAGTAGTCTCAGTAGTGTACAGCATGTATATATGTTAAATAAATTTGGTCAGTGTTATACCAATTCCCCCACTCCTGCCAACTGGAACATGCACGAAAACCATTTGCAAACAATACAGTAAATATTATGCAGCATGCAGCACCATCACAAGAACCTCAGCCAGACTAAGGGAATTAAGTACAGATAAGAAATAAAAATATTTATATAAACGTCTTTACAAATAAGTGTCTTCTAGGTTACAGAGACCATAGACACAACAATGATACTGTATTGTTTATGGCTATAAGAAACCGGTAGCAACTGATATATTTCTTTAAATTCTAAAGTCATTAGATGACAAATAGTGCTGGAGAAAAGTTAACCGCGATTAATCGCATCCAAAATAAAAGTTGTTTTTTTTTGTATGTTTTTTTTTTTACATAATTTAACTGTGCATGCTGTGTATATTTATTATGTATATATAAATAGAAACAGGCATGCATATATTTGAGAATTACCGGTCAAAAGTTTGTTGGGGGGGGAATTTCATGTTTTTTTTGTTTTTTTTTAGAAAATTATTCTGTTGATCAAGGCAGCATTTATAAATGTAAACAAAATCTTATATAACTGCTTTCTTATTGCATGTAGTTTAAAATGAAATTATTACTTCAGTCATTATCGCTTTTATTACTATTACCATTAATAATAATAATAATAATATTAATATTAATTAATATTAGAGTGATTTCTGAAGGATCATGTGGCTCTAAAGACTGGAGTGATGAAGCTGTAAATTCATCTTTAAAATCACTGGAATAAATGATTAAATTACATGATCAACTACTTTTGAACGGTTATTTTACAGTGCAATAACATTTCACCATTTTACAATCTGTCCTGTATTTTTGATTGAATAAATGCAGCCTTGGTGAGCAGGAGAAGCTTATTTTAAAACATTTAAAATCCAACTAACCCCAAAGCTTAGACCAGAAGTGTATATTTAGATATAAAATGTATATGATACAAATTATAAATACATTTGAAATATCCATGTAACAATTGTTTTGTACATTTTTGTTTCCGTGTGTGTGTGTGTGTGTATCTAATGTACATAATAAATATACAGTTGAAGTCAGAATTATTAGCTCCCTGTATATTTTTCTCTCCAATTTGCTTAGTGTTGTTTTTTTCAACACATTTCTAAACATAATAGTGTTAATAACTCATTTCTAATAACTGATTTCTTTTATCTTTGCCATGATGACAGCACATATTTGACTAGATGTTTTTCAAGATGCTAGTATTCAGCTTAAAGTGACATTTAAAGGCTTAACTAGGTTAATTAGGCAAGTCATTGTATAACATTGGTTTGTTCTGTAGACAATCAAAATAAACCTGCTTAAGGGAGCTAATAATATTGACCTTAAAATGGCTTTAAAAAAAATGTAAAACTGTTTTTATTCTAGCTAAAATAAAACAAATAAGATTTTATTTAAAAATAAAGTATTAAAAAAATCACAGGAGGGCTAATTATTTTGACTTCAAGTGTATATAATGCACACATATATATTATGTCAACTTTTATTTTGACTGCGGTTATCCTTTACCTAGCGCTAATTACGATATCTTTGTATGAAAATTCCCATAATCGCTCTGTTTCTCTGTCAGGATCTCCTGGGCCGCTCCAGCGAGCCTCTGTCTTTCATCATCTTTGTGCCGGAGTGGCGTGACCCGCCGACTCCAGCTCTGACCCGGATGGAGGCCAGTCGCTTCCGCAGGCACCAGATGACGGTTCCCGCCTTCGAGCACGAGTACCGCAGCGGCTCGCAGCATATCTGCAAAAGGTCAGACATTTGCTGCCGTTTCCTCGTTCTACAGTTTTAGTTCCTTCTTTGCTGCACGAAATGGTTGGAAGCTAACCAGAAGTGTTTTTAAAATGGCTTCTTTTATTTCACTTGGATATCTAAGACAACAAAAAGAGTATGAAATGAATTACAATGTTCCCACGCTTCTTGAAAGTACTTGAATTTTAGACATATGAATTCAAGGCCTGTAAAGTACTTAAAACAAATATAGGTCCTTGAAAGTGCTTAAATTGAAAGTTTATGGTGTTATTTCAATAATTGTACTCTGCAGCTTTCAAAAACTGAAGGAAAAAACAAAAATTCTTAATTTAAAGGTCTTAAATCTTATACCTGAACTATTACAAATAATGCATTTTATCAATACTTCAGAAACCGCATTTGAATATTACCAGAATTGAATTCAACTAATTGTATTAAAGTTCTTTGAACATGACTGTTTGTTTAAAATCCCAGTGATGGGTTGCAGCTGGAAGGGCATCCGCTGCGTAAAAACATATGCTGGATAAGTTGGCGGTTCATTCCGCTGTGGCGACCCCAGATTAATAAAGGGACTAAGCCAAAATGAAAATGAATGAATGTTTGTTTAAAATGGTCAACATTTTAGAAAATTACACATTCAAAACATCTTCATTATAACATTTTAATGTAAATAATAAGTGTAAATGAAATGTTAAGTACAGGAAGGACTTTTATGGCACAAAACAGCCCTAGCAGGAAAGCTAAAGGAGTGCAAAATCCCACCTTCGGATTTAAAGCCACTAATAAAAAGCTATATTCTAAAGAAATGGCAAGCAGAAGGGGATCAGTGCTCAGAAAATAAACTTTTTGAAATTCTGCCAAAAATAGGAAGAAAAAACTATTTATTTTTTAACTCAAGGCATGATGAGATTGTTTACAGAAGATGCCGCATTGGACACACGAGACTCACACATGAACATTTACTCAAAGGAGAAGAACCCCCAAAATGCAAATATTGCAACAGAAACCAAACTGTTAAACGTATACTTGTGGAATGCCCTATTTTTAATGTTATCAGACAACAATTTCTTATCTGGAGAGACTTTAAATGCAATATTTTTTAATGTGAATCCTTCTAAAATTGTACAATTTTTATCGAAAGCAAACCTTAAAAAACTGTTTTAGTTTTTTAGATGATATATTATCATTAGGCCTCACGGTGGCGCAGTGGATAGCAAGTTCGCTTCACAGCAAGAAGGTCGCTGGTTCGAGCCTCGGCTGGGTCAGTTGGCGTTTCTGTGTGGAGTTTGCATGTTCTCCCCGTGTTGGCGTGGGTTTCCTCCGGGTGCTCCGGTTTCCCCCACAAGTCCAAAGACATGCGGTATAGGTGAATTGGGTAAGCTAAATTGTCCATAGTGAATGAGTGTATGGATGTTTCCCAGAGATAGGTTGCAGCTGGAAGGGCATCCGCTGCGTAAAACATATGCTGAATAAGTTGGCGGTTCATTCCGCTGTGGCGACCCCAGATTAATAAAGGTAATAAGCCGAAATGAATGAATGAATGAATATTATCATTATTATTATGAATTATGAATTATGTGAATTATAAAGGCGCTCGATTTAAAATTATTAGTGATTTGGAATGAACTACCAACTATTCCAGCATATGTTTTACGCAGCAGATGCCCTTTCAGCCGTCACCCAGTACTGGGAAACACCCATACACTCTCGCATTCTCATACACTACAGCCAACTTAGTTAATCCAATTCACCTATAGCGCATGTGTTTGGACTGTGGGGGAAACGGAGCAAACCCACGCCAACACGGGGAGAACATGCAAACTCCACACAGAAATGCCAACTGGCCCAGCCGGGACTCGAACCAGCGACCTTCTTGCTGTGAGGCGACAGTGCTAACCACTGTGCCATCCCTTTGATTTTTATCTTTATTTATTGCTGATCATGTCTTTTTATTGTTATAATATATATTTTTTAATAGAAGAGTGATATTTATAAAAATGGCCTATACAAATAAACGTGAATTTATGTTTCTGTCCACTTTGTCTTTGCTTTAGAGAAGAGATGTACTACAAGGCCATCCACGGAACAGCAGTCATTTTCCTCCAAAACAATGCTGGCTTTGCCAAATGGGAGCCCACAACGGAGAGAATCCAGGAGCTCCTGGCAGCGTATAAAGTGTCCGGGCGTTCACTGCCCTCGCCTGGTCCATCTTCCACCAGTACTGCAGAAAAAGACTCCAAACCGGCCCAGGAGCGCTCAGCTCCGAGTCAAGACAACAGCAGTCCTGTGGACAAGACTGCACAGGACACAACAAACATTTAAACCGCAGCGCTGGCCGTGTGGACACCTGTATGTATGTATGTATGTTCATCAGAAGAGTCTATGATTGTATGAGAGGTTTATTATTGCGCTGTTGGGTTTTGATGGGCGTGTAAATGTTCACGCAAAAAAGAAAGACAGAAAGACCCATATTTGTTTACTTTCTTCCGCCTCTATTATTTAATATTATTTGTTTTAGGTTATTGACTATCATAATTGTTGGGTTTTATATCAGTGTATGTTGATAGTTTGGTCACCTTTTTTGTTTTGTTGTAATTTTTTAAAATGTAGTCAAGTATATATGATTCTCCCTTTTTTTTGTTGGCCTTTTTAAGGGTGAGTCTCGCTGAAACTTGTCCTGTTTCACACTAATATCAAAAGAAAAATATTTAGCTTGAAGAAAATTAGTTTTTTTTAGTGGTTATTACACTTTGTTTTCAATAATTAAGCAAGTTTTGCTTCAGTTGTATTTATTATTTATTGTTATTCCCATTCTTAGTGGTCAACTATTTTGATTTCTTATACAGTAACTTACTGTATTCCTGTTAAAGTAATGATATATTTTTATTAAATCAGCGTAAAGAATGCAATGCAATGCAATTAGGGTAGTTTTAATTAAACAGTAGTGCATTTTATTTTGCACTGTAAAATATTGTTTTCCTAAATTTGCATAATTTCTGTTGATTTTGGAGTGAAACATGACAAACTTTAGTGCCATTCACTCTTTAACTTTGTGCTTTTCTCACTGGCAGGATAATGACGCTGTCAGAGTTGATGCACGGATGCTTGTATATTCTTCTTTTAGATGTCAGGAGACGATCGGCGATCAGGCAGCTATGTTTAACAGCCTTCATCATGACATGCATTAGCGCTTCTCGAAGCATTAGTTGGTTCTTTTTTTTATTCTGAGGTCACGTTTGATTGCTTCATGACAAAATATACTATATCTACCAACAAAAAGGTCAGTAAACAAGCAGAAGAATACATATTTATAATCTATTTTCCACCCGGTCATCCGTCTGCAATGAAACCCAGTCCTTTTGTTTCCTAAATTATTGTACAGAAGACAATAGCAGATCTAAAAAAAATAATAATAAATGTTAAGGATTTTGTATCTTCTTTTCTGTACAGTACAAGCCTGTGTGAACCTTTAGTCCTAATGTGGCATTCTGGGTCACATCAACTGTAGCATTGAAATCTAGCAAAAGTGGAAAAAATTAATGTCAGTTTCTTATTAGTTATGATATGAAAGCATTAATTGTGATGTTTTATGGACAGATGTCTTAAATATGCTGAACGCCGCTCGTTTTTGTTTTCTCCAGTGAGTCTACCTCTTGTTTCGGGTGTTTTACAATTGAGAACAAAAACATTTTCAAGCAAACGAGTGGCTTTAGAAACCACATTGGCATCCGTTTTATTAGAATCGGCGGCTATTGCCTTGATTTCACCATTTCGTGTATGTGACGGCTTTTTTTATCGTAATCATAGACATTTGTTTACATAATATTGAGTTTAAATAGCATCACTGGGCAGCGTTTTGAATGTACATTTTAAAAAAGGAAAATAGATCGAATTTGGACTTTAAATGTTGCAATTATTAACACTACAGTTGTTCTTTTTGTTTAGTTTGTTTGTTTTTGCCATGCTGACATGCCTGTAGAAATTCCTATACTGTCATTAAACCCACTCACTTCCATCTGTATGTAATCATAGGTTTGCTTTGTTGATTTTTTTTTTTCTTCCACTGGACTACGCAGCCAAACATAGGAAATGGCTTTTATATCGAGTTTAAAAGCATTCCAGTGGTCATGTAACCCAGTTTGCCATTTTAAAAATCCAACATAACTCTTGGTTTGAGCATTGGGCACTTGTTGGATTTCCTAATCCCAGAGTGGATCACCAGCAAAACTGTAGATGTTGTACAGAACATGGGTATGAAGTTTGTTGTTTTCCTACACGGCTGTCGCGAGTTTATTTGAGAGAAGAAGAAAAAGCGAAAACAAAGGACGTCTTTTCCACCGTCTTATTTTTTAATTTAACTTTTGGGTTCTGAATAACTGTTTAAAATGATAGGATTTATGAAAATAGTTGTTTTAAACTAAACCAAAGTGTTATTAAAAGAGGAGGAATTTATCTTGTATCTTTAAGTAGAATCTTGTACGATTGCATTAGACATGCATAAAGTGTAACCAGCAAAAACATCCATTTATCCATAACTTTATTTTTATAATTCTCTCTCGTTTGGTTTTTGGTTGATCCTTGTTTTCTTACGAAACTGTTTGGGGGTTTTTATTTTGCATGATTATTTTTTTTTCATTACAAAACTATGATAAATTGTACAGATCTGTATTGTTGAATTAGTTGTAAGCTTTGCCACACTAGGCTTTTAACCGATTTGCATTTATCAGTCATGTTGATTGATTTATATTGCGTTTGTGTCCTCTAAAATGCCATGAATGTCTCTCTCTCTCCCCCCCTGTAATCTTATTCTGATAAAGACAAAGATTCAGTGAATGTAAATATGTCTGTGCTTATATGATTTGTTTCTTCTACCTGTATATTATCAGTGTTGTGGCATTTCCCATCACCTGAAGTGGTATAAAGATTTTCCTCTGAATCAGAAAAGCTCTCAGTAAAATATTGAAATCATGATTCTTCTGGCATTTTATTGTACTGCACATATTCTGCTGAAATTATGCAGCAATACAAGCATGATAGTGTTTACAGTTATGATAACCGTGTTTACTGTAACCTAGAATACTGTGCAATAAAAATATCCAGTGAGCGGCAGGTCTGTGGGCGCAAAAAATAAGCACTCGTTACAACTGAGGTATGCAGAAGAGCATCTCTGAACGCACAACACGTCCAACCTTGAGGCGGATGGGCTACAGCAGCAGAAGACCACACCGGGTGCCGCTCCTGTCAGCTAAAAACAGGAAACTGAGGCTACAATTCACACAGGCTCACCAAAATTGCACAATAGAAGATTGATGAGTCTAATGAGTCTCGATTTCTGCTGCCACATTCGGATGGTCGGGTCAGAATTTGGCGTCAACAATATGAAAGCATGGATCCATCCTGCCTTGCATCAACGGTTCAGGCTGGTGCTGGTGGTGTAATGGTGTGGGGGATATTTTCTTGGCACACTTTGGGCCCATTAGTACCAATTGAGCATCGTGTCAACGCCACAGCCTACCTGAGTATTGTTGCTGACCATGTCCATCCCTTTATGACCACAGTGTACCCATCTTCTGATGGCTACTTCCAGCAGGATAACGCGCCATGTCATAAAGCACGAATCTCAGACTGGTTTCTTGAACATGACAATGAGTTCACTGTACTCAAATGGCCTCCACGGTCACCAGATCTTAATCCAATAGAGCACCTTTGGGATGTGATGGAACGGGAGATTCGCACCATGGATGTGCAGCCGACAAATCTGCAGCAACTGCTTGATGCTATCATGTCAGTATGGACCGAGAAATATTCCCAGTACCTTGTTGAATCTATGCCATGAAGGATTAAGGCAGTTTGAAGGCAAAAGTGGGTTCAACCCGGTACTAGTAAGGTGTACCTAATAAAGTGGCCGGTGAGTATTATTTATTGTATCTTATATTTACGCTGTATACTATATCATTTATATTGTATTAAAATGGTTCTTATTTTCTATCGGACCTAAGATGAAACAAATTCATAAAAAAGTATGACGCTGTATTTAAAACACAAACTTCACACGTTTTTATTCAATATCCGCCTTTAGTTTAGCGTCGAATAAACAGCGTCCGCGCCACAACAAAGATGGCCGCTCGATCAGTGTGGTGACTCAGAAGCGTGACCCCGCCTATATTACGAATGCGCATGCGCATTCTCCACCTTAGTCTTTTATTTTGAAATCCGTGACAGAAAGTGCAATACAGTTTTGTTTACGTCACTGCATTATTGAGCTTCAGGAAGCGATTGAAAACCCTCCGAGCTGTCGAAGTTTGTCAAAAAGTGGCATTTCTGGATGTTTGTTGGTGTGTGAGTGCGTGCCGTTAGTGTAGTGATTCTCAGGGCATGTTTGCAGTGAGTTTTGAAGGCTGTGAGTGTGTGTATTGAATTGCTGTCAGCAGTGAAGTGCACACTTGTCGATCAGCATCCAGAAACCCCGGGGCTCGTTTATTGATCCGCATTGAACACTTTTACCGGGGCTGAGAGTGAATAATGGGGGCCCACACCAGTGAGGGACGCCGGGATTGGCTCCAGCAAGACTTCGGTGAACAGCAGGTCCAGACGGTGGTGAGTCAAACTCCAGTCATCATCTTCATATTCATCATCAAAATAAAACTATTATAGCATATAATAAATTGTTTTTTTTAAACCATGCTTTAGTAAACTGCATTATACTGTACTTACTATACAGGATGTAAAACAAAAATAAATAAACCACGTCCATTATTAAACAAATGGATACTAAATAATCACAATGTTACAAAAACAGACTGTGTGTGCCCATGTAAAAAAAAAAAGTACTATAGTAATAATTTATAGTAAATACTGTATGTTTTTGAACCATACTAAAGTACTTCTGTTGTGGTAATTCTATAGTTGCTATAATAATGCAACAAATGTACAGTTTCTACAACGATTTATACTACAATTCACCACAGTTTACTGTAGTAAAATTAAAAGGCATCTACAATATTTATTACACTTTATACTACAGTATGCTGTAGAATTATGATATTATTATGATAATGGGGTGACACGGTGGCTCAGTTGTTAGCACTGTCGCCTCACAACAAGAAGGTCGCTGGTTCGAATCCCAGCTGGGTCAGTTGGCATTTCTGTGTGGAGTTTGCATGCTCTCCTCATGGGTTTTCAGATGGGTGCTCCGGTTTCCCCCACAGTCCAAACACATGCGCTATAGGTGAATTGAACAAACTAAATTGTCCGTAGTGTACGAGTGTGTATGGATGTTTCCTAGTACTGGGTTGTAGCTGGAAGGGCATCCGCTGTGTAAAACATATGCTGGATAAGTTGGTGATTCATTCTGCTGTGGCAACACCAGATTAATAAAGGGACTAAGCTGATAGAAAATAAATGAATGAATATTATGATAATGACTTGTTTATGTCAATCTAGCTTTATGAAACCAAATGTCAAGTTTCATCACATTTATAAAACGTGCAGACCCACATGAAATATTTGATATATAGCGAATCTTTTTGTGTTCATATTATATTTTATTTTATTTGACAATTGTTTTTGTTTGTTTTTGTTTTTTTTGCAGACCAACGTGAATAATACAGTGCACATCTGCAAAAGACACTTAAAAATATCATTCATAATTTGACATTTGGTTTCATAAAGCTTTGATTGCATTAAATAAGCCAGTCATTAATTCAGTCACTTCAAGCTGAATACTAGTATCTTGAAAAATATCTAGTCTAATATTATGTGCTGTCATCATGGCAAAGATAAAAGAAATCAGTTATCAGAAATAAGTTCTTAAAATTATAATGTTTAGAAATGTGTTGAAAAAAATCTTTCCGTTAAACAGAAATTGGGGGAAAAAATAGATGAGGGGCTAATAATTCTGACTTCAACTGTATATGCGGTCATAAATGTATATACTGTGATTAGTCATGCAAAAAAAGGGGTTTATTCATTTGATAAAATGCCCTGCCCTTAAACGACTGATGCATTTTTATTTACTATGTATGTGGAGGCTTTTAAGTTATTTGTATTTTATATTTTTTATTTGTGATTGTCAGAATCCCTGGAACGTCATGATCAAACACAGACAGATGCATCGCAGAGGACGTCGCTCACAGATGGCAGTGAGGTCAGTCTACAAATCTGTACTTAAACACTGCCAATAAACTGGGTTTTTATAGTTAAATCATATATTCTCCTCTACCAGATTGAAGTCTGCATGAAATAAGAATTTGCCATGTTTATTTTGCTAGCGGCCGCACGGTGGCTCAGTGGTTAGCTTGTCGCTTCACAGCAAGAAGGTCGCTGGTTCGAGTCCCGGCTGGGCCAGTTGGCATTTCTGTGTAAAGCTTGCATGTTCACCCCGTGTTGGCGTGGGTTTCAGATGCTCCGGTTTCCCCCACAGTCCAAACACATGCACTATAGGATAAACTAAATTGGCTGGAGTGAGTGAGTGAGTGAGTGAGTGAGTGAGTGAGTGAGTGAGTGAGTGAGTGAGTGAGTGAGTGAGTGTGTGAATAAAAGAGTACTGTATTGGGTCCCAGTACTGGGTCGCTGCATAAAAAAAAAAATGCTGGAAAAGTTGGCGGTTCATTCCGCTGTGGTGATCGTTGATAAAT
>CAIGQW010054109.1:651219-662388 GCA_903798125.1 Danio choprae
GTGTGTGTGTGTGTGTGTGTGTGTGTGTGTGTGTGTGTGTGTGTGTGCGCATTGAAAAGCCCGCTGAGTACAGTATAATCGCTGACAGTTCGGGAACACAGACGCTATATTTCAGCATCTTATCTGACAGCAGACATTGAATTAGGAGAACGTTTTGCTCTCACACTTTAAACCGCATCTGACAGAAGCATAGCAGCTTTAACACACACCTTTCAAAGTTTGGCATCACAAAAACACTCCGTCAGCCACTCAAAACAGTATTGACACCCAGATGAAAAACGCTGCTCTCACTGATTACAATTTTAAGCAGAAGTCCTAAGCATCCTACCAGAAGGCGCTGGTCACTGTGGCGTCCTCCATGCAGCAACGACGAAAGAGGTCTATACATTCAGTTTGCATTGATGGTGGATTTATTTTCAGGGCGTTGGGAATGGGCGGTACAAGAGGAAGAATCTACATCAAACATGCAGAGCTCTTCAAGGTACATTCACAGCTTTCTCAGCATTGATTACACTGCAAAAAATGCTTCACTTACAGTTTGTGTTTTATTTCTAGTCCAAATATGTCCTTGATGATATCTTGAATCAAGAAGCATTTGCAAATTTTATTTTGTTTTCAGAAATTAGGAAAAACAAACCTAAATTAGATTTAAAGGTCTCGTGAAGTGCTTTGAAATGTGCATTTTCATTCAGTGTTTGACGTAATCTCAACCGAAAACCGAAGAGAGGGCAGGACATAGTGTAGCTCCTCCCCTTTTTAAGAATCAGCCAATAGCTTTGCTTTATCACCCCTCTGCCATTGAGAGTGGTTGAGCTCAAGCGAATCAAATGAGAAGCAGATGAGAAGCGTTTACTAGATACTAGAGAGCATTTGATTGGTCAGAAGATTTGATGAGAAACTGAAGTATGAGGTGACGTGAATAAAACCATTGATCCGTTTGACAAAAACTACAAGCTTTACATGTTTATATCAGTTTTCTATCTTCTGAACGTGAATTTTGTCACTGTTTTGGAGCACAATAGCTTACAGATATCCTAAAAACTAACAATACTGATACTAACATCTAAAAACACTTTATTTTAGTTTGATGGGACCTTTAAAACAAGCAGAATAATCTGTCAATAGCGTAAGTGGTGTCTTGTTTTTGGTTTAAAATAGGTTTATTTTGCTTACCCCATTGGCAGATTATTTAGCTTGTTGTAAAGTTCGCGTGAACCGGAAGTTGCTGAGACTTTTATTTCAGTATGATGATGTACTTCCAACTGAAATGGAATATTGAGTAGGGGGCGGGGACTTTTACGGATCATTCCGTAAAGCTCAAACTAATGGTAAGAGGGGGAATTAATATGCAGTTGCTATGGAAACCCTCAGGTTGACGTCAACAGAAGGACCGCTACTCCAAACGCGGAAGCAAATGGTCAGACTTTCATTAGCTGTGTTTCCATCCACCTATTTTTATGCGCATTTTGTATATGCACATAAAAAAACACGGTTGATGGAAACGCCAAGATGCGCATACATTTTGAAAATGCGCATTAACGGAGTGTGACAAACTTTGTATTCAATAAGAAAAAATGCACATAAACTACGATGGAAACACTTTTAAAGAGCAAATTCCAGTATGTGCATTAAAAAAGGTCATGTGATTTTGTTCTAGGAGATCATGTGATGATAACAAATGTGTGTGAATGGACAAACCAGCAGGGTGAGCACATTGTCAAACATCTGAAATGTTGTTTTGGTCATTCTTAACTGCCTTAACCATTTCAGTATTAGTGTTATTATATTATTAATGACCTCCAGAATAGTCAAGAGCGTCTGTGCTCTGCGTCTCACGGCTTTAAACACATGTTCATTGTGTATCTGCATTGTCTTCTGAGGCGCAAGTCATTTATTAAATAAAGACTCATGCAGCTTCTCCTACCGCAGCAAATCCCGTTTTTACTCTTGATATTTGACGTTCTCTTAGACTCATTGGATGGAAACGCTGCTTTATTCGCACGTCTTTTATGTGATATTCCAGTTTTGCGCATAAATTTAATTCTCATCTTTGGATGGAAACACAGCAACTGAACCGCACCAAAACAAACAGTGTATTAACTTGCACAGATTAATTATTCACCTTAAGAAAAACAATGCGAGCTAGCAAAATAAACATTTAACATTTTTGACTTCAAGCTAACATTAAGGAAACACTTGCTTAAATTTCACTTACTATTTCTGAAAACATATTTAACAATATTAACATTTGCTGGGTGGCATGGTGGCTCAGTGGTCAGCACTGTCGCCTCACAGCAAGAAGGTCGCTGGTTTGAGTCCCGGCTGGGCCAGTTGGCATTTCTGTGTGGAGTTTGCATGTTCTCCCCCAAACACATGCGCTATAGGTGAATTGATTAACTAAATTGTCCATAGTGTAGTTGTCCATAGTATGAGTGTGTATGGGTGTTTTTCCCAGTACTGGGTTGCAGCTGGAAGGGCATCTGCGGTGTCAAACATATGTTGGATAAGTTGGTGGTTCATTCCACTGTGGCGAATGAATAAAGGGACTAAGCCGAAGGAGAATGAATGAATGAACATATTTGGTCTAAAAATAAGACAAAGACTTCTAAGTAAGAGAAGCAGTGTAAAGCTGTTTTTATGGATATCTGAAGGTTACTACTGTGTTTTTACATGTCAGTATGCGGCTGACGCTCAGGACAAACACTGGCTTTCAGAAAGACAGCACATGAGAGCCACAGGTGGAAAGATGGTGAGCACATTGTCTGTTTGTTTTAACATATGACTCAATAACCCAGAAATATCAATTCTTCATCATCTTATTAAACCGTTTCTCTCCTCAGGCCTATCTGCTAATAGAAGAGGATATTCTTGATCTTGCCAGAAGTGATGATTACAAGTAAATAAACATTTCCTTACTCTTAAAAGATTGATAAATGGAGTTTACGGTGAACGTGCATCATATTATTTACTTCTAGGGACTGTCCGGAATTGAAAATGGACGAATTGAAACCTTTTAGCGTGCCGATATGGATGGTGGAGAAGATGCAGAAGGCAATGGAGGTGCAGAAAACGGAAAATGAACTTGCCGTGTAATGCCGAGCCCGTCAGGCAAGTTGCGGGACCACGGACACTCTTTAATTGTTATCAAATGCACATAACTGTAACTTTTTTTGCTGTTTATTTGTTTGTGTGATGATCATAAGGCCTGGGTCTACTGTACACAAGTCACCCAGGAATTGTTATGCTGGAGGTTTACTTGGCAAATCAGATTTCCACGTTTCATGTTATGAAATCTGTGTGAAATGGTACAAATCTGATTCCCTTTTCCCCTCTATCCTCAAATGTGTGCTTTTTTTTCATGACTTAGTACTTGAATATCTTGAGGCACACGTATATATGTATATATGAGGCCTTTATGACTTTTTCAACTCTGCTTATTGGACATTGTGTATGTCTTTGTCAGTGTTTCCCTTGATCATTTGTAGTGTTATTTTGCTTAACAAATGAGTTTTGTCATATCTGCTTTTAAGAATTCTGCTCAACTATAAAATGAGCCGTTATGTTTCTGCCTTAACGTTTTTTTTGTCTTGAATGTCTTTTTTTAATGAAATAATAATAAAAAAATATATACATTTGTTGATTTTATAGCTTATTAATGAAATTAGAGGAGGAAGATAAATATTTAAATTATTTTCTGAATGAATTTCGTACTGTTACACTGTCGTATTACTGAAAATACGGAAACAAATGTATTACTGTATGCAAATGTATTTACCAATAAACGGTTTTGTGCTAAATCATGTTGTTTTTTTAGCGACTTAGAAAGAAAGTCCTGAATGAAACGTTGCGAAATATGCACCAGATACATACTGAAAGGACGGAAGTCAACGGTTATAGAAACGCCCACTTGGCTTTCTCAACCAATCAAATCAAAGTGTTTTGTGACAAGGGTCCGTGTTGATTGGTTGCTATACGATCGCTTTGTTCGTAATCTACGCTTCTGATTGGTTAACGTTGTTATTGGGCGGAGCATTACGTTTGGAAAGCTAAGTTTAAACAGGGGGGCGGTATGTGCTTTAAGAAC
The DNA here is from genome assembly GCA_903798125.1 of Danio choprae. Taxonomy (NCBI): domain Eukaryota; kingdom Metazoa; phylum Chordata; class Actinopteri; order Cypriniformes; family Danionidae; genus Danio; species Danio choprae. The sequence continues at coordinate 655,304 of CAIGQW010054109.1, forward strand.
TCTGGAAGAAATCGGTTAGTGTTTTCGCCCGCATTGAACCCTCACAGCCGGTAATGTGCATACCGCATTAAACAATACTGCTTTTAATGTATGTTTCGGCACGATTTGTATACATATAGAAGCTATTTTGCAGTATAATATTTATTTTTATTATTTAACGTTAAAGGTTAGCGCAATTAATAACTCGATACTGACGAATGTTCATTTGTTGATGATTATATGCAAGTTAACGCTTTATATTAGATGAATGTTACTTTATATTAGATGAATGTTACTTTATATTAGATGAATTGTTCTTTATCAAAACTAGCTTGATCGTATTTTACGTTAAGCAAGTTCACGTTAGTTTTGTTTTGGTTGGCTTTGTGTGCTTTATTATGCGGTAAATTGTTATAGGCCTAATGTATTACTATCCATATAAGACGTTAATTAATGTGTGTACAAAATTTAAGTAACGTTAATTTAAAAAGCTCTGTCAGTTCATCACCGTTTAACTTACACTAGCTGTGCTGTTCAGCCGGGTTGACGTAAAGCTCGCTGACGGCCAATTGTGTTTGTGTTGTAAACCATTGAATGCGGTAACGTTGAACGTGTATTTAAAAAAATCTATTGTTTTTCCTCGTGTTAAATTATGTTAGATCTGACGCGATGGCCTCTCAGAATATGGATCCCGCAGCCGCGTCGACAGCGACCCTGAAGGGCAGCGAGACCAACACAACCGCGTCTAAAGGATCCGTCAGTAAAAGGTTTGATTATACCGCTATTTCCTACGACATTACTTAATGTGCTATACATCTGTTCTATGGTCATTCTTAAAGGGATGGTTAAAAATGTCCTCACCTTTTACTCACACTCAGGTGGTTTTAAAGGGGTAGTTCACCCAGAAATGAAAATTCTGTCATGTACTCGCCCTTCACATGTCCCAAAACCGAGTTTCTTTCTTCTGTTTAACACAAAAGGAGATATTTTGAATAAAGTTCAAAACCCTGTTACTATTGACTTACACGGTATTTGATTTCCCTACTGTGGATTTTTGGGTTAACTATGACACATACTATGGAAGTCAATGACTGCTGCTCTTCAAAATAATAATTTTGTGATCAAAGTAACGTTATCTTTTATTTGGGTGAGCTATCCCATGGGATTTCTTTAATAAAAAAAATTCTTATTTATAATGAATAGCAATTTTTGTAACTTTTTGTTTTATTTTGATTTTAAACTAATCTTCAACATGGCAGTATTTTTATTGAAAGGTTGTGTTTTGTACTAGACTTGTGTAACAAAGCAAGTATAGCAATGTAACTTGAGCAAGAATAATTTTTTTTTCCTGAAAGCGAGTGGGGTTGTGATTTCTGTCTTTATCGCAAATTCAAGAAGCGAGAAATAAATAGTGAACTGTAGTTGCATGAATCCATTTGTTAAGCAAGAAAAAATAAAGACGTTTGTTTTTACCTTTGCATGAGTTAAAAACATCAAAAATGTTTGTTATGCATTGTAAAGAGCACAGCACAAAAATGGACACATCCCGCATGGACATTTGATATTGGTAATCGTTATAGTACAGTTCAGAGCTACAATTGTATTATTATTATTTTTTTCTTTTAAGAAGCTGAAAATTTGTCATGCGCTTTTGTTGTTTCACTGGGAAATTGGGAATTAATTGCACGATATTGGATAAATCTAACATTGCAATATGAATTAAATGTCACCAGATGGCTTGAATATCTCTTTTTGGAAAGAATTGATCATTTTAGACTGATTGGGATGGTTCTGTGGTGAAGTGCATCTGCATAAATTATGATAAACCACCTGCAAGCATAGATCAATAAAAAAAAGAAGATACAATTGAATTAAACCAGGGGTGTCAAATGTACGGCCCACGGGCCAGATCAGGCCAACGAATGGGTTTAATCCGGCCCGCGAGATGATTCTGTGAAGTATAAAAATGAGCTGCAATTTTTTCAATAAACAAAAACTGCTGTTCCAATTGTGTCCACTGAATGGCGCAATAGCAGACTGTTAATTTCATCCAGTCCAGAAGCCTGAATGAGCATCAGCTTGACAGCCTTCTCGGACAGAATGACCACATCTATTCCCTGCCATAACACACTGAGGTCTTCTCACAAGGAAACGTCACTATTTTACGTTTTGTCAGTATAGTGGCTAATTCGTAATTTGTACTTGTGGCTAGTGCCGCTAGTTTGTCAACTTGTTTCACTGCTGTTATATTAATGTTGTCTGACAATTACTAGGAAAAACTTTCCGTAAATTGTTAAAGTTTGCTTTCACTTGTTGTTTTGTTTTCACATTTATGTTCAGTGTCTATTAATTTCTTCCATAGGCTTCAACAAGAGCTGATGACGCTAATGGTAAGGCCTTTTACATACACTTTTTCCATTTGGTCTTTCTGACTGTAGTTCAACCCAGTGCTTTGTGTCCATGCAGATGTCTGGAGACAAGGGCATTTCAGCTTTCCCAGAGTCCGATAATCTCTTCAAATGGATCGGCACAATAGATGGAGCTCAAGGAACAGTAGGTGGTGCTGTGGATTTTTCCTGATGTCAGGAAATGTGATTTCCTAAAAGGAGTTTACCCGAAAATGAAAAGTTTCTAGTTATTTACTCACCCTTAGACAGTGCAAGTTGTAGATGGCTTTTATTCTTCAGCAAAACTATAAGAAGGTTTTCTAGCTGAAACTGTTAGGCCTGTCTTGATATCTATTTTTTTGTTGTATGATATATTGCATCAAAATATATTGCGATAAACTATATTATTGTCATTTTAAGACCATTTTATGCCACTCATTATACAAAATGCCAGACTGACAATATAATAGCATCAAAATGCAAGTGCGCTCTTCCAAAGAACACGTAATATTAATGATGTGCTGGAATCAGAATGTAAAAACTTATATTTGAAAAATAATAATAAATGTTAACAAAAAGTCAAACAGAGGCTCCGATATCTCCTACCAGATCTATTTTCAGTTGTCAGCCACCCACATGAAAATATACTATAGTAATTTTTATAGTAAATACTATAGTGTTTTTTAACCATACTGACACTGACAACTCCAATGGAGATGTTGCACATTCATTCATTCATTCATTCATTCATTTTTTTTATTTCGGCTTAGTCCCTTTATTAATCTGGGGTCGCCACAGCGGAATGAACCGCCAACCTATCCAGCATATGTTTTACGCAGCGGATGCCCTTCCAGCTGCAACCCATCACTGGGAAACAGCCATACACACTCATTCACACACATACACTACGGACAATTTAGCTTACCCAATTCACCTATAGTGCATGTCTTCGGACTTGTGGGGGAAACCGGACACCCGGGGGAAACCCACGCGAACATGGGGAGAACATGCAAACTCCACACAGAAATGCCAACTGACCCAGCCGAGGCTCAAACCAGCGACCTTCTTGCTGTGAGGCGAGAGCGCTATCCACTGCGCCACTGTGCTGCCCTGAGATGTTGCACAATCAGCTCAAATGTTGCTAAATAGTTTATGTATGGGCGATTATATGCTGCCTCACCATAAATGATTGAGGTCATGTCCATGTGTTGTGCGATAAGTCCATATATTGATTATTGTGACAGGCCTAGTTGTTGTCTGGTATCCATAATGAAGGTTTTTCACTTTTGGGTGAACTTTCCTTTTAACACTGGAACTAGCTGAATTCTATAACTACTAGAAAGGCCATAGTGTCTGTTCTGACTGTTCACTGCAATGAACTGAACTTGTCATACCATATTTACATTCAAAGCTTCTATTGAGATTTTAGAGTTAAGCTTTGAATGCCTGTTGACATATTTCTCAAGTAATTAGAATATAAATAGAACCCCCCCCAAATGTGCGTACTTCACTTTGTTTAGCAAGTGGGAGAGCAAAGATTTATTTATTTATATATTTATTCCTCTGTTGTAGTGAACTTTTTCTTTTGAAAGCCATGATTGAAGTAAAGTTATATTTTTGTTATCAGTAAGTTGCTAGGCAACAGTTAAATGCATATTCATAAGCATGGGGGGGGGGGTAGCTGAAATGCACTCGGCCAATTTGACCATTATAGCCATTTAAAGTACAAATACTCAAAACTCTGTTGTAATGTTAATAAATGACAATGTTAGAATGAGTGCGGTAGCACTGTTGCCTCACAGCAAGAAGGTCGCTGGTTCGAGCCTCGGCTGGGTCAGTTGGCATTTCTGTGTGGAGTTTGCATGTTCTCCCCGTGTTGGCGTGGGTTTCCTCCGGGTGCTCCGGTTTCCCCCACAGTCAAAACACATGCACTATAGATGAACTGTGTAAGCTAAATTGTCCGTAATTTATGTGTGTGAATGAGTGTATGGGTGTTTCCCAGTGATGGGTTGCAGCTGGAAGGGCATCCGCTGCGTAAAACGTATGCATAAGTTGGTGGTTCATTCCGCTGTGGTGACCCCAGATTAATAAAGGGACTAAGCCGAAAAGAAAATGAATGAATGAATGAATGAATGTTAAAATAAGGCGTCACGGTGGCTCTGTGGTTAGCACTGTCGCCTCACAGCAAGAAGGTCGCTGGTTCAAGTCCCGGCTGGGTCAGTTGGCATTTCGGTTTGGAGGTTGCATGTTGTCCCGGTGTTGGCGTGGGTTTCCTCGGGGTTCTCTGATTTTTTTTTTTTTTTTTTTCCCCCACAGTCCAAAGACATGCACTATTGGTGAATTAAATAAACTATTGGCCTAATTGGATGTTTCCCAGTATTGGGTTGCAGCTGGAAGGGCATCCGCTGTGTAAAACATATGCTGGATAAGTTGGAGGTTCATTCGTCTGTGGTGACCCCTGATGAATAAAGGGACTAAGCCAAAGGAAAATGAATGAATGTTAGAATGAAATGTACACACACTTTGGAAAAGTCATGGTACTATAGTTATGAGTTTTAATTTAACAGTTACTAAATGGCAATTTAAAATGGTCAAAATGACTGCCTCGGTAATTGTAGTGTTCTGGCAGGTTCAAACTAATTATATATTTGTAGTCACAGTGCCAGATTATGCCATTTTGACTCTTAATTTCTAGGTATGTCATGGACAAAACTCATGTCAGACTACATGTTGCTTACAGACCAATCCTTGCTTGCCAAAGCATGTTTTATCAAGTAGCAGGACCTAGTGAAAGAACTTTCCAAAATGTAAAACAGAAAACAAAATTACACAACGGCAGCACGGTGGCGCAGTGGGTAGCGCTCTCGCCTCACAGCAAGAAGGTCGCTGGTTCAAGCCTCGGCTGGGTCAGTTGGCATTTCTGTGTGGAGTTTGCATGTTCTCCCCGTGTTGGCGTGGGTTTCCTCTGGATGCTCCAGTTTCCCCCACAAGTCCAAAGACATGCGGTATAGGTGAATTGGGTAAGCTAAATTGTCCGTAGTGTATGTGTGTGAATGAGTGTGTATGGATGTTTCCCAGTAATGGGTTGCAGCTGGAAGGGCATCCGCTGCGTAAAACATGCTGGATAAGTTGGCGGTTCCAGATTAATAAAGGGACTAAGCTGAAAAGAAAATGAATGAATGAAAATTACACAAGTCCATCCCCTTGCAACAGTACTGTTATCTTTATATCACTTTATCAATAAATAAAACTATATATATATATATATATATATAATTTAGATTTTATTATTTTGATTCAGCATGAAGTGATTGAGTAATTTCTGTGCTTATATGGGTCAACATCACAGATGCTACTGAGCCCATGTTGGACTGGAAAGGAATTAAACAAATGCCATAATTGTTTTGTTTGGCTGAAACCTAGATGTGGTGTCATGCGTTCACACACCGTATGAGATTAAATGATCAATTCTTGCATCCCAACAACAGCTGTTAATTTGCAAAACACCACAACACTCTAGGACTATGCAATATGACTGTATACATATGTCTCATATGGAAGGAATAAAGTCTATAGTTTCATAAATGCATCGTTTATGGTAATACCTTTTCATCATTTGGATGAGAGCAATCTTACACTCCACCACAGGGTTGCAGACAGAAACATGAACAACAGCATGGGGAGAAAGTTGCAATGTCTGCATTTTTTTTATTGAATATTAAGTTGATTAAACGTAATGTTGGCCATTTTAATAATTAGATTTTCAGAAGTGTTTATTTAATGATTTATTTTATATTTCTACTTTCTTAATCAAACATTTGCCCTGAAGATCAAGCACACATGATAACGCTGCGTCAGATGGATGGTGAAAACATTGGGTTGGTTTTGTGTAGATTGAATCAGCCATTGCATGCTAAAAGGGTAGATTCTGATAGTTGCTTCTAGATCGAAATCAACAATTCATTTTTCTTCTACTTAGGTCTATGAAGGTTTGAGGTACAAACTGTCTCTGGAGTTTCCCAGCGGGTACCCGTACAACGCTCCTCGTGTGAAATTCATCACCGCTTGTTTCCACCCAAATGTGGATGAGAACGGCATCATCTGCTTAGACATTTTGAAAGACAAGTGGTCTGCGCTGTATGACGTTCGCTCCATACTACTGTCCATTCAGAGTCTTCTAGGAGGTAGGTTGTGCTTTTGACACGTGCAGCATTGATTTGAAATCTAACGCAAACATTTTGCTCGCATTTGAATTTAATTTGTCACCGGGATTTAAACAACCCGACAAGAACTCCAATAATTTGACAGACAATTTTTGTTAGGGCTGCACGATATTGAATTCATATCGCAATGTTAGATTTTTCCAATGTCACCAGATGGCTTGAGTGCCTCTTTTTAGAAAGAATTGATCATTTTAGACTGATTGGGATGGTTCTGTGGAGAAGTGCATCTGCATGAAATATAATAAACCACCTGCAAGCATAGGTCAATACAATAAAAGAGATACAATTGAATTAAACCAGGGGTGTCAAACGTTCGGCCCGCAAATGGGTTTAATCCGGCCCGCGAGATGATTCTGTAAAGTATAAAAATGAGCTGCAATTTTTAAATGAAAGAAACTGCTGTTCCAATTGTGTCCACTGAATGGCGCAATGGCAAACCATCCAGACCAGAAGCCTGAAGCCTCAGACAGAATGACCACATCTATGCCCTGAAGCC
>CAIGQW010054109.1:662398-687341 GCA_903798125.1 Danio choprae
CATCTATGCCCTGAAGCCTCAGACAGAATGACCACATCTATGCCCTGCCATAACACACTTAGGTGTTCTCACAAGGAAACGTCACTATTTTACGTTTGGTCAGTTTAGTGGCTAATTCGTACGAGTTCAGTCGTATGAAAATGTACGATATAAAAAAGGAGGCGTGGCACCCAACCACACCCCTAAACCCCACCATCATTGGTGGATAAGCAAGTCTTACTAAGTGAAGTTTCACAAACTAATTTCGAGAGGAGCACGTGATATGATTGAGCGCAGCCGGTCTCTCATCTTTAAGCCAATCAGATTAATACAAACTCCCTATAAGTAGCCTGTCAAAAAACTACTCTCTTATCTTCGTTTTCCGAAGAAACCCCCCATCCACCCCATCTCCCCCTTTTCCTCCTGTACCAGGGGGAGCTCTAGAGAACTATCTGATCTCTTACCCCCTTATATGCTTATTGACCAGGCGGGAGCCCTGGGCTCAATTATCTCCAAGCTCAGGGTTCTCTCCCGGGACAGCATGCTAAACCTGCTATTATTATCAAGCAATATCTAAGTGTGAACTCTTGAAACTGTACGAATGAGATCGTACGAATTCATATGAATTAACCACTAATCAAAACGTTAGGAATTGCCGTGAGATCGTGTTGTCCTCAGGCTCCAGCTTCATGATTTATGTTGATCGTATTAAAACAAAGAAAACTATCTGAAGTTGTTGTTTGTAAGTTATATATATCATGATTTTACCGGTCCGGCCCACTTGGGAATAGATTTTCCTCCACGTGGCCCCTGAGCTAAAATGAGTTTGACACCCCTGAATTAAACATGTTTTCCGAGTTTATTAAGTATAAAGGTAGTGTATTAAAAGAATAAATATAATTCAATAAAATAAATCGTTATTAAGGGCGACACTGAGGCAACAGTGCTAACCACTGAGCCTCACAGCAAGAAGGTCGCTGGTTCGAGCCTCGGCTGGGTCAGTTGGCGTTTCTGTGTGGAGTTTGCATGTTCTCCCCGTGTTGGTGTGGGTTTCCTCCGGGTGCTTTGGTTTCCCCCACAGTCAAAACACATGCGCTATAGGGGAATTGGGTAAACTAAATTGGCCGTAGTGTATAAGTGTGCATGGATGTTTCCCAGTACTGGGTTGCAGCTGGAAGGGCATCCGCTGCATAAAACATAAGTTGGCGGTTCATTCTGCTGTGGTGAGCCCTGATGAATAGAGGGTCTAAGCCGAAGGAAAATGAATGACAGTTTCTTAATTCTGAATGCTCTTAAAATCATCATAGCGTCACTCACAGGCCTCAACCATATGATCAACTGTAATCTAGATCAACGTTGCATATCCTGCAACGGGACTAATGTGAGTGATCACATTGCGATAGCGATGCTGAAACGATATATTGTGCAGACCTAATTTATGTATACAACTTTTAATTAGCAGTTTTAATATAGATTTATATTACAGTGGTCCCTCGTTAATCGCAGGAGTTACGTTCTAAGAAAAGCCCGCAATAGGCGAAATCCACAAAGTAGTCTGCTTTATTTTTTACAGTTATTATAGATGTTATAAGCCTATAAAACCCCTCACTACACACTTATCTCAGACAAGCATTGACTTTTTACCTGCAGTCACTGATCCACAAGGCTAAAGCAGACTTTATCCTTACGTTGGTCTTGTTGTGGACAGTTACAGCCCTTTTTGCATCTTTGTTGAAACTTATTGCTGCTGTCGTCCTTATGTTATTTCCCTCCTTCTTTCTGTAACGAACCGATGAATTTATTCTTTGATGGCACCCTACAGCTACGTAACCTCCATCTTTAGCGTGGCCAGAAGTCCAACTTTTTGTGCGATGGTTAGCATCTTCCTCTGCCTTGTGGCTGCTACCGCAGGTGCCTTTAACGGTGCAGAACGTTTCATCGACATTGTGGTGTTTGTTGGGGAGAAAACTTGCAAATATACGGCACAACACTTCACAGTCACACTGCTAGCGATCGAAGATTTATGTACATTTGGCAAGCTGAACGCATTCTGTACTGTACAGGAGACTGATTGACAATGGTCTACAGCCAATCAGGACGCAGAACACAATGCACTGTATAGACTTTAAAGAAGCATGTCAGATTGACCTAAATAAATCGGCGAAAGGTCAACCGCGTTAGAGAGAGAGACCACTGTATTCACTGCTTTATTGTAGCAAATAAAAAGCAGCATGTCTTCTTATTTTGGTCACGTTTGCGTTTCATTTAGGACATTTGGGACTCGAGTTATTTACACTAGACTGGTTGTCTTGTAATTATAAGGGTTTTTATTTTATTTTTTAGAACCTAACAATGATAGTCCAATGAACTCTACAGCTGCTGAAATGTGGGATGACCAGGAAGGTAAGCGATCGGGTCGAAGTGCAGCATTTGTTTGAAACTGCAGCATGTTTGGAGAATTATGTCTAGGCTTATGAATTTTGTATCATAAACTAACATGTTGCGGATCCATTTTTGTTGCAGCCTTCAAAGCTCATTTGCACGCAACCTACAAGAACTGACTATCAGCATCAATGTCTGCCTCCCTGTTTTATTGGCGTCTCTGTTGTTTATAATAATGTAAATTTTCTCTAAGGGGTTTGTTTGTATATTATTTCTGTGTTGTATTAAACTTGCTTGAAGGAAAAATAATCTGATTGAAATGTGCCTTTTTATGTGAATAAAGAAGGGGGGAAATCAAATGTTAATGCTTGCTTTTCTTTTATTTAGGACAGGGGTCACCAAACATGTTCCTGGAGGTCCGGTGTCCTGCAGATTTTTAGCTCCAACCCTAATCAAACACACCTGAACAAGCTAATCAAGGTCTTACTAGGTTTACTTGTTTACCCAGGCAGGCGTGTTGAGGCAAGTTGGAGCTAAACCCTGCAGGGACACCGGCCCTCCAGGACCGAGATTGTTGACCCCTGCTTTAGGATATTTACAATATAGAGGTAGTGCATAACTGATCGGTAACCACGAGTTGCATAAACGGTCAGTATGTTCTGTCCTTTTTAAAAGGATTGTTCAACCAAAAATGGATATTTGCTCTTAATTTACTCTTAAGTCATTCAATTGTTATTATTTTTCTTTTCTTTCTCCCCTCCAATTAGAAAATTGAAGACATTTTAAGCCACTTTCTCAGTATCACACTGGATCTGAGAACAATCATGTGCTGTCATTTCTTTCCACATAAGCCAGGTATGGCAGGGTACAACTATTCAATTCCTCTTTATTTCTATAGCGCTTCTACAATGTGGATTGTGTCAAAGCAGCTTAACATAGAAGTTCTAGTAAATTAAAACTGTCGGCCCGGTTTTCAGAGTTAAAGTTCAGTTCAGTGTGGTTTAATTTTCACTGCTGAAAGCTCAAACACTGAAGAGCAAATCCATCAATGCGCAGCTCCACAAGTCCCAAACCAAGCAAGCCAGTGGCGACAGCGGCGAGGAACAAAACTTCACCAATTGACCAAAGTGAAGGAAACCATAAACTGTTTTCAACCAGAATTCTAGCCATGGTTGGACAGCTGTGCTTAGTAAATGTAATAACGTAACGTGCATCTTTTATGAAGCTGCTTTGGAACTATGTTGAAAAGTGCTATACAATTAAACTTGAACTGAATGAGAACCATTCGGCTTGATGGTGGAAAGGTGGTTTTAGATAAAACTGGGGTGCTTGATTCTGTGTCCACCACTATGACCCAGTGATAAGTGTATGGGTGAACTAATTTCTTTAACTAAATAAATAAATAAATAAAATAAAAAAAAACATATATTTTTTCTTTAAAGAGCTTAGTTCACCCACTATATAGTATATATATGTATATGTATACACCCACTATATAGTATATGTGTATATATATATATGTATGTATGTATATGTATATATACATGTATATATGCATGTGTGTATATATATATATATATGTATGTATGTATGTGTGTATGTGTGTATGTGTGTGTGTGTGTGTGTGTGTGTATGTATGTGTATATATATATATATATATATATATATATGTATGTATGTATGTATGTGTGTATATATATTTAACTCATTTATCATAGTTTATGTGAAAAGGTGAGCTGAAGATGATATTTAAAGTTACATGTCATATCATTATTGAGTTTAGCATTCTCGTATGCTTTTATTTTGTAACTGTCATAGTGGATTTGGACATAGTGGCTGAGGATTTGCATTATATGAGTCAGCAAGGATCATGGTTTAGTTTAAGAAATCTTTAATGTTCAACTGAAGTAAATCCACCTCCATGGATGGCTGCGGGAGAGTATAATTAACAGCAAAGTTTCATTTTGATGGTTATCTGACTAACTACAAGTTAGTGGATTGCTGACCAGTCAATGTGAAAACACTATTTTACTTGCCCCGTTGGCAGGTTATTTAGCTTGCTTTAAGGAAAAACTCACTTAATTTAGTCTTATTTCTGAAAACACGACAATATTTTTGCTTGTCTAGAAAATGCTTCTTGATTTAAGAATTTTTACATACTTGGACTAGAAAAAAATGAGACCATCTCAAATGCTGATGATGTACGGGGCCACTTTTTGAGCCATGTTGCTTAGCTAATTCCTTTTAAAAATGAGCAACAGAATTGTATCTGTATCCGATTGATCTAATTAGTTGCCCAGTGTCTCACTTGGTTGCCCACTGATGGAGTCATTTTCCAAAGTTGTGCGGCAACATTGCTCTATGTATTGACCTTATTCTGCAATGTGGAAGTGCGCTAATTTCTTCGATTGTTTTAAAACACGTGTCAAAGCCAGTTCCTGGAGGGCCGCAGCTCTGCAGTTTAGTTCCAACTCTAATTAAACACACCTGATCAAACTAATTGAGTGCCTTAGGCTTGTTTGATACCTACAGATAGGTGTGTTGAAGCAGGGCTGGAACTAAACTGCAGGGCTCCGGCCCTCCAGGAGTTGACTTTGACACCCCTGCTTTAGAACTTCCACTTCAGTCGCCTATGGGAGGAATGACTAGGCATAATAACTGGCAGAAAACAGTCAAACTGCTTGCTCTACAATCAGCTGCGTTCATGACTATATGTAAAAAGTAGAATAATATAATAAGAAAATATAATCTTGCAACATGAAGCAGCATAATGAGCCTGATGCAGGATCTAAATATCAATGGAAGTGAAAATCAATCAATGGAAGCGGCTGCATCCACTCGTACGTGAAGAATAAGGTCAATAACGATCAGACGCTAGCTGAGCAGACACAGCAGACAGCCTACTTTGCAGTTGTGATGATGGCAACAGCCTGATGTTTTATTTTGAGACACCACCTCCACTTCCATCATCTCCTCTAAGCTTTCATCCTCTTCTTGTCCACCATCTTGAGTGGAGCTGCCTTCTACCCAAGCTTCTTGTGTGGGTTCAACTGACCACAGTGGCACGTTAACTCTCTGGAGCATTTCTTCAAGTAGAACATCAATCTCCTCTATGTGGGCTTTCAGGTCTTTGCTTTCCGTCTCCTCTACCGATAGCCAGGGGGTTTGTACCATGGCTGCCCGAGCTGCTACCTCTGAAGTTCCGCCTGCTAAACCTGTGTTGACCAGGGCCAGTCGATCCTTGCGCTGGGTCAACGGGAAAATCTCTTGCAGGACTTTGACCTTCTTTAGGTCTTGTTGGAGGTTTTCCAAGCTGGACAAGAAGATGACCCAGAGTCGCTCAACCTGTTCTTTGTCCTCTTGTCCTTGCTCCATTTCCATAAGCAGTGATAGCAGCCTCTGGTGAAGCCCTGCATTGCGATTTATGCAGATTATATGTAGTATTGCAACAACTAATTCAATTATTCATTGAGAAATTAAATTACTTTTAGCCAAAGTGATTAGGAAAGCAATTTAAATACAAATTTCACTATGTGATTAGTAGCTAATTTCTATTTTGAATCAACTTACCCAGCACTGCACCAAAAATGTTTCTAGCTTATTTTTATTTTTCCAAGTACTGTCTCACCTGAGCATATTTTATGAGCTACTGTCCTGGTTTCCTCCATCTCCTCTCTAAGGAAGCTCCCGTCAACGTTGCTCCCCAAGGAGGTGGACATTTGCTGGAAACAGGCTGCGACTTTGCTCAGGGCGACCTGTGCCCGCTCGCATTCATTCACCTGCCGCTTTCTGGTTTGGATTTCCACCACCGACCTCTGCCAGCGATTCATTACCACTTGAGTGGTGACGACCTAAACTTTGCAGAACATTTAAGTAATTTGAATGTTTACAAATGATATTAAAGAGACCGCTGTTGTATAATTTTATCGGTGATTCCTAATATGAAATTGAATCGTAAGCTTGGCAGGCAATTTTGGAGAATTTGATGTTTCCCCATTCAAACGGAATACTCGAGCATACTGACCAAGAGGCTTTGCAAAGATGGTCTCCGAGGGAAATGACTTGCCTTAAAGGGACTTTGGTAGTTAGTCTCCCATTCTCTGAATAGCACTGCATTCCAAATAAGATGTATAGCCCTCTTAAGTGAACGCAATCATGGCTGCCATTTTAAAGTGTCGTTCCCAACAGAAGTGCATAAAAATGGACACTTCGGGACCCCATGATCCTTTGCGTAGGGAAGTTGGTGTTGCATACTTCGTTCCATTTGGAAGGGCTCATCCCTATGCCCTAATCACTTCGAAGGTATCACTCTAAAGGGTAAACCCTTTAAAGAGATCATAGGGCATAGGGATGATCCCTTCAAAATGAAACATAGTGTGAATCTCACCATTTAAAATGCCATATAGTGCAGTTTTAGTCTTAGATGGTAGATAAAGTGTGAAATTTGACGATTTGTAAATCCAACCTCAGCTAAATTCATAAACAAAACCATGTCATTCACTTGCTCAAAGTACTCGGTTGCTGTTTTAAAGTTTAAGAACATGCAAATATGGTCATATCGATATAAAGATTTTAAGGTATTCCTAGCATAGTTCATTTTTACAATGAAGCTCACTTAAAAGGCTACACTAAAACAAATTGCTGAAGAAAGAAGCCACTTACTGGTTATTGATCCTCAAGGATATCCGTGTGCTTTCATAGCCCTCGGAAACTTGCAATCTTCTATAGCGGTTGGGTTTCCCAGAACAGTTGCATCTGTTTAAGACCTTTCTGCTAACCTCCTTGTATTTGTACTTTCACCGTTCTTTTCCCCCAAAGCTTTTACAGAGGCCGGTCTTCAGGGACGCTTGTTAAAATTAGGCCCAAACCTTGCGGTCCATCCTCTCAGAATACCTAGTGCTGTAGATCCTTATGTCAGGAGTTTTTCCTTTCTCAGAACAAACGCAGGATTCGCAGGACAAGGTTTCAGATCAGGAGATCCACGAGTAATGTGTTCTCTGTGTAAAAGTGGCTGCGTGTAATAATGTGTGTGCTGTGCGCAGTGGTTTACGTGGAGTTAATTGTCCTCGGGGAGAGTGGTATGGTATTGTGGAGGAACAGACGGGGATCCTTTATTGACTCTCCTGTGATTTCTTGGGCTTGTTTGAAAGCTGTGTCGCTTGATGCAGCACGTATGCTCTCGTGGGTCAAGTCTCCTGAGCAACACCAGTAATATTAGCTCATTCAGTTAGCAAAACACCAAAGCTGTAATAGGCACTGGCATAATTCCTTAGTCATAATAATTGTAATCTGGTTCACACTCAACTGTGATGTGGGGGATATTCCCTGTGTATTGGAAAAAAATTCATTACAATTTCCTTTTAAGGCACCAATCGCTATGTAAATTCAGTACTAATAGTTTTCCAGAACGTATCTCACACATGGTAAGTGTATTTGATCATTTAACAGAGTTGTGTTAGATATGGTGAATCTTTATTGAATATCTAACAGGTGGCTTCAAAGTATTTGTCCATTCTCATAGCAATGACAAACACGAATTCACTTATTGTACATATACATTACAGCTTGGCCATTGACGTGCCTTACAAAGGCAACTAGGAACTTCAACGAGAACATTGAGACAATGATTGAACTAATACCACAGATATTCAAAGATAACGGAAAATGAGCAAATTCATCTAGTATTATCGAACACATCCTGTGGTTTCCATATTAAACTGGGAGGACTTCATTCTCCGTTGTGTGTTATTTATATCACAGTTGTTGAAGACCCATTGGGTGAGCTAGACGTGATACAAAACCACAGCGATCTGTTGCAGTCTAAAATCAATACCTCCGGCTTGCACTGGTAATCAAGCTTTAACTGCTAAAGTCAAGTACAGTTGCCCCTGCATACAACGTGAGGTGATTTACAAGGACTTCACTGGTAGATGCTGGTATAATCAGGTGCAATGGGGTGTCTAGGAGTAGCAGATATGCATCAGTCATTTGGCTTATTGTTCTTTTACAGGTCTTGCTATTTCCGAGATTAGCACTAGCTATGTTTCCATCCACCTATTTTTATGCGCCTTCTGGAATATTGCTTTAAAGATGCTTAATAGAAATGGAAAGATGCGCTTAAGTGTAGAAAATGCGGCTAAAACGTACGCGCTTAATGGAGTGGGATAAACTTATTATCCAATCAAAAATATGCACATAAACTACATAGAAAACTCATTTACCAAATATATTCCAGCATGTGCATTAAAAAACCAGCAGGTCATGGGGCAATGCGGTGGCGCAGTGGGTAGCACAATCGCCTCACAGCAAGAAGGTGTTTGGAGTTTGCATGTTCTCTCCAGGTTCGCGTGGGTTTCCTCCGGGTGCTCCAGTTTCCCCCACAAGTCCAAAGACATGCAGTATAGGTGAATTGGGTAAGCTAAATTGGCCGGTGTATGTGTGTGAATGAGTGTGTGTGGATGTTTCCCAGTGATGGGTTGCGGCTGGAAGGGCATCCGCTGCGTAAAACATATGCTGAATAAGTTGGCGGTTCATTCCGCTGTGGCGACCCCAGATTAATAAAGGGACTAAGCCGAAATGAAAATGAATTAATGAATGAATGTTTCGGTCAGGGCAGCACAGTGGGAAGTGGGTAGCACAATCGCCTTACAGCAAGAAGGTCGCTGGTTTGAGCCTCGGCTGGGTCAGTTGGCATTTCTGTGTGGAGTTTGCATGTTCTCCCCGTGTTCGTGTGGGTTTCCTCCGGGTGCTCCGGTTTCCCCCACAAGTCCAAAGACATGCGGTACAGGTGAATTGGGTAAGCTAAATTGGCTATAGTGTATGAGTGTGTGTGTGAATAAGTGAGTGTGTATGGATGTTTCCCAGAGATGGGTTGCAGCTGGAACGGCATCCGCTGCGTAAAACATATGCTGGATAAGTTGGCGGTTCATTCCGCTGTGGCGACCCCAGATCAATAAAGGGACTAAGCCGAAAAGAAAATGAATAAATGTTTAGGTCATTCTAAAATGCCAAAGTCTGTCATCACAGCGGTTCAGTATTATTACCTCCAGAAGTGTCTTGAGCAACTGCACTCCCAACAACCACTGTGAACATTGAATTTTGTGTTTGTCTTCTGAGGCTCAAGTAATTTATTAGAAAAGAAAAAAGTCCCACAGTGGCTTCTCCTACTGCAGCAAATTTCCTTTTTCTTTTTGATATTTGGCGCCAATTTATAAAGAAGTGACAATTTTGTTCTCTTTCACTCATTGGATGGAAACAATTATTTTTGCAAAATGTTTAATGCAATATTCCAGTTTTGCGCATAAATCTAATTAGCATCTTTGGATGGAAACCTAGTTACTGCGGGGTGCTATGTGGCGATGGCCTCCATGATCTCATGGCAGAGGCATTGACAGAAGCCGTAGAATATGCAGAGGACCAGGGTGGAGGGCACCAGGCTGACCAGGATCACTCCCATGGTGAGCTGTTGGATCATCAGCAAGTAGATCCCCAGTGGCAGCGAGCTGAAGTACACCAGGCAGAGGAAACCCATCAGGAAGCGAGGAACTGAACGGGACGTCCACGCCCGGCACTTCTGCACAGGTAGGTGGCAAGGTAAGGAGTCCAGGCTGGCCGGCCGGTACAAGCGCACCATGTTCAGCATGCTCATAGAGTCTGAAGACTGCGACTCTCCGGGAACCTCCATGATTGTGATAACGAGGCAGTCGGAGGAGCTGTGAGCCTGCTCGCCTCCGCTCAGGCTGTTGGGTGTCAACAGGACCTCACCGCTGGGTGTAGTGCCGCTCTTACGGGCCCGGTCCTGGTAGCTCAGAATAGCCAGAATGTTACTGTCGTCTTGAAGCAGCCAGATCTCCTCATCAGGGACGTGAGTCTCATGGCGGCAGAAAGGGCAGCTGATGATGCTTGGAGACGAGTCCAGCTCTACCATTTTCTTGAGACATTTGGCACAGACGCGGTGCAGACAGCTCAACACTTTGGGCTTTCTGGCTCGAGTGTCAAAGCGATTGTAACAGATCTTGCACTCCAGTTCCTCCACTGTGTAAATAACCGGTGCCTGGGAGCCCTCTGTCTCCGAGTCTGACTTCTGGCTCATCCTGAGAGATGTAGGACTGGAAGAGCCAGAAAGCAGCTGCGAATGTCCAAATTAAGCAGATTTTAGTGGCAGTACCTGAGCACCGTCCTTGGTTTATTAATTTTTTTAGCTTTGCCTTTGCTTTTCACCAAAAGCAATTGTTGAAATGCACTTTCCAAAGAGCCTGCAGTACATACTGCTGATTAGAGGTCCGCAGAAGCAGAACTGAGATATAATAGAATGCTTAACAGAATACAAATGTCCATGATATGACACCCTGATATATTTAAGACAACCAAATGAAGCTAAAATACAACAATACAGAAGTTTGCTGCATGCTAATTGGTTAGCACGACTGGCTGTTCAAGTTAGAAACGTTTACAACATTATTCGGAGACGGACAAACCTGAAAAGACAATAAAGAAACTGACACCAGAGAAGTCCAAAAATATCCCATAGCAGGGCTGTCAAGCATCTGCCAATTCCTGTGAAATCAGAGTCTCAACAAAGAGCATGTTTTTGCACTGTTATCCATAGTTGATGCTGAAATGAGGTTGAAGAACAGCAGATTCGGATAAGCTCAGCAGAATCATCCTGAATGCTGTCAGATATTTTCTTTCCGTACTGGCTACACTTGACTCTGACCTTCAGCTATGAATGCTTATATTGTCCTTGGAGTTCTGGGAGCTCTTTGTTCAGTCTGCAAAAGAAAGGAAAGAAACGGATGTTATCAAGGTCGAGAATAAAAAAGCTAATTCGATGTCAACACGCTGCATTAGATCTGAAGAACATGAGGGAATAGCTTAAGCTTATCTAGACTTACCTTTTGTGAGTAAAACCCTTCTCATGTCATTGAGCCTGTAGCACTAAAAACCCTTTGGATTTATCAAGCCCTTCCTATCGGGCATATAGAAGTGTCAACATAGGGGTGGGCGTGTGTGTGTGTGTGTGTGTGACAGAAAGCGTGCTCACTGCCCTCCAAAACCAGTTTTAGTTGTCCCTCTCAATATTCATGACTTATAATTAGTTTCTTTAGCTTTAACCCCCCTCCATTGACATTGGAGGACTATGGGAAAGAAGAGGCGCATCACACATATTTTGGCAGCGCTCAAAGATTGATGTTTTTTTGGAAAAATGTATACCCCACTATCAACAATATTTTTGGTTTAAGCATTTCTAAGGGCAGCACAGTGGCGCAGTGGGTAGCGCTCTCGCCTCACAGCAAGAAGGTCGCTGGTTCGAGCCTCGGCTGGGTCAGTTGGCATTTCTGTGTGGAGTTTGCATGTTCTCCCTGTGTTCGCGTGGGTTTCCCCCGGGTCCGAGACAGACAATCATACACTGTGTATATTGATGTGAACATGTTCACTGACTGTCATGATTTAACAGTACCCAGATGAGTCTGTATAAGGGGCCGTTCACACAATGCATTTTTCCTTTCCAACGCACCACTTTGGTATTGTTTTTCAATCTAAACACGTGCTTGATGGACGGGTTTGACAGTTACGTTCGTGTCTTTTCAAGCTGTTTTTTAGATGCCATGTCAAGTTAAAAGATCTTCAAATCTTACATGGGGCGCAGCTCATCACTCTCAGGTCCAAAAGCAGTGGACCAATCAGAAGAGCTGGGAGGCGGTGCCACCATTGCAAGCTTCGGTTTATAGTACAAAGTTGGCATGACAATGGTTTTATTTACAAAACAAAGCAGGCGCTCATTGTGCTAATCATACCATATTAGCTGCGTCCGAAATCGTATACTTCCATACTATAAAGTACGCTAAAAACATTATGCGAGCAGAGTAGTATGTCCGAATTCATAGAATTTGAAAAACAGTGTGTGAGAACCCGGATGACCTACTACATCCAGCGAGATTCTGAAGTGCGCATCCGATGGACGCTACGCTATCCCATGATGCACTGGGAGAGAATTCATGAATGGGAGTAAAGTGATGCAACTGATGTGGGTAGGTCACGTGATGATGACAAAATGGCGGATGCTGTACCTCTGAGTTCCATTCATACTACTCACATTCATACATTTCAAGAGTTCACACTTAGATATTGCTTGATAAAAATAGCAGGTTTGGCATGCTGTCCCGGGAGAGAACCCTGAGCTCAGAGATAATTGAGCCCAGGGCTCCCGCCTGGTAAATAAGCATATAAGGGGGTACGAGATCAGATAGTTCTCGAGAGCTCCCCCTGGTAAATAAGCATATACGGGGGTACGAGATCAGATAGTTCTCGAGAGCTCCCCTTGTTAAATAAGCATATAAGGGGGTACGAGATCAGATCGTTTTCGAGAGCTCCCCCTGGTAAATAAGCATATAAGGGGGTACGAGATCAGATAGTTCTCGAGAGCTCCCTCTGGTAAAGGAGGAAAAGGGGGAGATGGGGTGGATGGGGGGTTTCTTCGAAAACGAAGATAAGAGAGTAGTTTTTTGACAGGCTACTTATAGGGAGTTTGTATTAATCTGATTGGCTTACTAGTGATTAAAGATCAGAGACCGGCTACAATCAATCATATCACATGCTCCTCTCGAAATTAGTTTGTGAAACGTCACTTAAATACATTTAGTACATTTCAATTTAAATGGAGTACCCACTGAGTAGTAGGTGATTTCGGACGCAGTCATTGTTTTCCTATTTCTAATGGGTCTGTTATTGTCGTTATTAGCTCACGTTCATAATATTGCGTCACGTAGACCTTTTCTAAACCCATTCTTGAGCGCCGCAACTCACGTTTTTAGAAGCAAAGATGTATTCACTGTGAATGAGCCCTTATTCAGTGGTTGTTATCTCAGAATAATAGACCTTGGAATGTAGCAACTG
This sequence comes from Danio choprae, assembly GCA_903798125.1. NCBI lineage: Eukaryota > Metazoa > Chordata > Actinopteri > Cypriniformes > Danionidae > Danio > Danio choprae. The sequence goes on from CAIGQW010054109.1 coordinate 675,656, forward strand.
ACCAATCAGAAAGAAGTATTCCAGACAGCTGTGCTATAATTTTTGACATTGTTGCTTTTTATTATGGCTAATTTAGTATTTCAGTCTATATTTTGTTTTAACCTGTGATTTGTTCCTTAAAAAAATCCATAAGAATTAAGTTAAGATACTCTCTATAATATCTATAAAAATGAAGAGACCCTCATATGTACTAGCCGTAAGCGTGGGGAACTATTCAGGCATGAATAAAGTTGAGGATATATGTAATTAGCTCCTACGTTTCCTGATTCCCTGCAGACATGACTCACTCCAATCTGACACTGCGAGGCAAACAAGTGATGCAAGTGGATGTTAACATAACAAGAGCATAGCAAACATGCTAATTTAATGTCCCACAACGTAACGTTTCTTTGTTGTTTTTTTCCTCGTCTCTTTTTCCATGTCTCAAAGTGCAGGTTGTTAGAATTTGAAGCCGGTCTATAAATAGCATGTGTGCAGCGCTAGAGGATACAGCGTCCCCCCCCGCCTCCCGGCCCCAACCTTGATGACTATGATAAGGACTGTCACACACATACACACACACACGAGGACGCAGAGATGCACTGAAATTATGACTTTGACATTGTATGGCAGCCTGTCTCTGAGGGTTCTTCAGCTAGGTCACATAAATGGCAGCAGACAGTCTACTGAATAAAAGCCAGTGGGTCAAGCATAGCATCCAAGATGAAGCCAGAAGAGCGAAGGTTACCTCCGGGTGCTCCGGTTTCCCCCATAAGTCCAAAGACATGCGGTATAGGTGAATTGGGTACGCTAAATTGTCCGTAGTGTATGTGTGTGAATGAGTGTGTATGAATGTTTCCCATTGATGGGTTGCAGCTGGAAGGGCATCCACTGCGTAAAACATATGCTGGATAAGTTGGCGGTTCATTCCGCTGTGGCGACCCCAGATTAATAAAGGGACTAAGCCGAAAAGAAAATGAAGAATGAACATCGAGCAGCTGAATCTGAATTTATCATCATGTTGGCTTTAAAAAAATAAAAACATTGGCAAGGAAAGCTTGTGTGTGCAGCCCAGAATGGCAAGCATCTGCTTAAGTTAGTTAATGCTTCTATTTATGGCACACACTTTTATTTACGAAATATTTATGAGTGGTGTTTCAACATGAACTAAACAGAAACGGGTTTACAAATTATATAGTACATTTTAGGACTTCAGTTTTCAGAGTATAAGAACAATCCTAAAATCCTGGAATATATATATTTATTTATTAATACTTTCTTTATTGTTTCTTTTAAACATTCAAACACAACCACTTACAAATTTGGTCCAACAAACATTCATCCAACAGCTGACAATAAAACATGCAACACACAAACGATACAGAAGTAAAATAATAATAGATAAATACAATAATAATAATGAAAAAATACAAAAAAGAAAATTAATAATAAAATCAAAACAAAATACTGACCAATTAGTTTGAATCTAAATTAGTCTAATCCTCTTCAATTTTTCAATGTCCTTAAAATAATCCAGGAAAAGTTGCCAGATTTGATAGTATTTGTCTTCTTTCTTTTGTTAGGGAGAATCCCAGGAGGATTTGAGGTATTCTTAAGATGCTGTGTTTGTTAATCCTGGATTATTTTTTATATAATATTGTGAATAGAGTTTTTTCTAGAGAGGATTTGTTTTGTCAGATTCAGTCACAAACTCTGTAATGAAAAATCAATATCCATTTTAAGATAGACCCAAAAATCATTATTTACTCGTCCTTTACTTCTTCTGTGGGCCTCATGGTGGCGCAGTGGGTAGCACGATCGCCTCACAGCAAGAAGGTCGTTGGTTCGAGCCTCAGCTGGGTCAGTTGGCATTTCTGTGTGGAGTTTGCATGTTCTTCCTGTGTTGGCATGGGTTTCCTCCGGGTGCTCCAGTTTCCCCCACAAGTCCAAAGACATGCGCTATAGGTGAATTGGGTAAGCTAAATTGTCCGTAGTTTATGGTGTGAATGGGTGTGTTTGGATGTTTCCCAGTGATGGGTTGCAGCTGGAAGGGCATCTGCTGCGTGAAACATATGCTGGATAAGTTGGCGGTTCATTCCACTGTGGCGACCCCAGAATAATAAAGGGACTAAGCCGAAAAGAAAAGGAATGAATGAATGAATACTTCTTCTGTTGAACATAAAGGAAGATATTCTGAAGAATGTTGGAAAAACATGCATTTTTTTTGTCCTATGAATGTCAATGGCTGCTTTTCCCCAACATTCTTCAGAATATCCAATCCTCTTCAATTGAACTATTTACTGCAGATTTTATGTCCTTAAAATAATCCATGAAAGGTTGCCAGATTTGACAGAATTTGTCTTCTTTCTCTTTTTAGGGAGAATCGGATTTTCTCCAGTTCCAAAGGTTTCATTACATCCCTCATTAGATGTCTATATGTAGGAGCAGCTTTCTGTTTCCAGTTTAATAATATTACACTTCGTGCTAGTAGACTGACAAATGGAACTATATTTTGTTCTGTACTGTTTTTAGCTATCTCGAAATCAGTAATACCTAGAACTGCAATAAGGGGATCTGGATCTATCGGCTTTTGACATATTCTTGGAAATATTTTCCCAGTAAGATGATCATTTTGGGCAGTTCCAAAACACACAAGTCAGTGATGCCGGTTCTAGCCCACACCGATCACATGCAGGGTCCACTTCTGGAAATATCTTACTAAGTTTTTATTTGGACCGATGTAAACAATGTATTGCTTTAAATTGTATGAGGCCATGCCTTGCACATACAGATGACCTGTAAATCTTTTCAAGGGCTATCTCCCATTGCTCATCAGTGATTTCAACACCTAAATCTTCCCCTCAGGAGGATTTTAGGTATTCTAAAGTTGCTCTGGCAGCAAGGTGGCGCAGTGGGTAGCACAATCGCCTCACAGCAAGAAGGTCGCTGGTTTGAGCCCCGGCTGGGTCAGTTGGTGTTTCTGTGTGGAGTTTGCATGTTCTCCCCATGTTCGCGTTGGTTTCCTCCGGGTGCTCCGGTTTCCCCCACAAGTCCAAAGACATGCGCTATAGGTGAATTGGGTAAGCTAAATTGTCCGTAGTGTATGAGTGTGAATGTGTGTATGGATATTTTCCAGTGATGGGTTGCTGCTGGAAGGGCATCCGCTGGTTAAAACATATGCTGGATAAGTTGGTGGTTCATTCCGCTGTGGCGACCCCAGAATAATAAAGGGACTAAGCCGAAAAGAAAATGAATGAATGAATAAAGTTGCTGTGTTTGTTAATCTGGAATATTTTTTATATAATTTTGTGAATAAAATAGATTATTTTTCTTTTTATAGATGATTTTTTTTTGTCAGATTCAATCACAAACTCTCGATATCTATTTTAAGATCGCCCCAAAAATCATTATTTACTCGTCCTTTACTTCTGTAAAACATAAAGGAAGATATTCAGAAGAATGTTGGAAAAAATATGCATTTTTTTGGTCCTATGAATGTCAATGGCTGCTTTTCCCCAACATTCTTCAGAATATCTTGTTTTTTGTTCAACAGAAGAAAGAAATACAAGTTTAGAACCACTTGAGTGTGAGTAAATAATGGAAATTTTCATTATTTGTTAAATCGTGGACTGTCCATGATCTCTGAAGTGTCTTATTAATACAGTTTAATTGGGTTTGAATGGTGCAAATGATGAGGATTTTCAGTTGGTGTTTGTCATCTTGCTTTGGTGACCTGTAGTGCCAGTACCCGCAGGAGACGATTGCTTCTGTGTGTAGGCTCTGTGTTTGTGTGAGAAGCGGAAATAAAGATGCAAAAGGCGTTCACAGGAAAACACCATCTGTGTCCTGGTGCGCTGTGGGTTACATAAATAATAGCAGCTCACCTGCCCGCTCCAATGTTTACGTCAGCCTTTTGAAAAGCACGCAGATCCTCTCAAACACTTATTTTTCGCCCTATTTTGAACATACGAAACATAATTCTCCAGCTTATTTACAATTAAAGAAAGTAAATGAAAAGATTATTTCATGTTTTGAAAAGAAATTATAACATCAATTTGAAATTAGAGCCTAGATGCATGTTGAAATGCCCCTATTGTGCTATTTTAAAGGTTATTTCTTGTTTAAAAAGAATTAATAAAGAATAATTTTAATGAAATCCTATTTTAATGATAACTCATTTTGTTTGGAGGACTCTTAGTATAGGTTTACAGGCATCTGAAGTCAATAACATGTTCATTCATTCATTCATTTTCTTTTCGGCTTAGTCCCTTTATTAATCTGGAGTCGCCACAGCAGAATGAACCGCCAACTTATCCAGCATATGTTTTACGCAGCGGATGCCCTTCCAGCCGCAACCCATCTCTGGGAAACATCCATACACACTCACTCATTCACATACACTACGGACAATTTAGCCTACCCAATTCACCTATACCGCATGTCTTTGGACTTGTGGGGGAAACCGGAGCACCCGGAGGAAACCCACGCCAACACGGGAAGAACATGCAAACTCCACACAGAAATGCCAACTGACCCAGCCGAGGCTCGAACCAGCGACCTTCTTGCTGTGAGGCGATTGTGCTATCCACTGCGCCACCGCGTCGCCCATAACATGTTCATTTTCTCATAATACAAATTTCATGTCACCTTATTTGTCAAAGAATGTGATTTGAGCTTATAAACGCAGTTGTCGATCTGAAGCGTCAGGAAATTCTGCTCTTACACTGCAAAAAAGGCTCAATTTTTGTCTCAATTCTAGTCCAAATATTTAAAAATTCTTAAATCAAGAAGCATTTTATAGACAAGCAAAAAATATTGTCTTGTTTTCAGAAATAATATGCCAATAGTTGCTTAAAACAAGCTAAATAATCTGCCAACGGGGTCAGCAAAATAACCTTATGTCAAAGCGAAAACAAGATTATTTATCTGCCCCCATTGGCAGATTATTTAGCTTGTTTTATGAAAAAACAAGCTAAATAATAGCAAGTTTTGCTATATTCTGAAAATGCTCATGCATTCATTTTCTTTTCGGCTTAGTGCCTTTATTAATCTGGGGTCGCCACAGCGGAATGAACCGCTGAAAATGCTGTTTTATTTAAGTTATTTTTAGTTATTGGGATTTAAGACAACAAAGCTAAACAAGAAAACCTTTATTGCGGTGTACAAATTTTGATCATGAATTACAGATATGATGTCAGTAAATATATTATTTTGCTACTTCTGTAATTATAACTTAGGTTTTTGTAAGAGCATAGCAATAAAATAAATGCTTGTTCTCAACACGATGTTGATAACGTACCAAATATAGTATTTGAGTGCAGGTCTATGAAGAGAATAGGCTGGCCTTATCCAAATTTAAGAGATAATTACTTTATTTGTTGTTCATTTTGATCATTAAGACTTAATTTTATATTATTTTTATATTCACAAATGGCTACATTGCATAAATTCATTCATTAATTTTCCTTTCGACTTAGTCCCTTTGTTAATCAGGGGTCGCCACAGTGGAATGAACCGCCAACTTATCCAGCATATGTTTTACACAGCGGATGCCCTTCCAGCTGCAACCCAGTACTGGGAAACATCCATACACAACGGACAATTTAGCTTACCCAATTCACCTGTACCACATGTCTTTGGACTTGTGGGGGAAACTGGAGAACCCGGAGGAAACCCACACCAACACGGGGAGAACATGCAAACTCTACACAGAAATGCCAACTGACCCAGCCGAGGCTCGAACCAGCGACCTTCTTGCTGTTAGGCGACAGCGCTACCCACTACGCTACCGCGCCGCCCACATTACATACAACATAAGGTAATGCTTGAAAAAGCATAATAGGGGCACTTTAGGGAACACTGATTCTCAGGTCAAACTGTTCGTTTCTAATATTTACAAAGCAAATATGGGAGATATGACGATAAAGACAATTAAAGAAACTTCCTTTCAGATTCATTAAAATTTATGCTGAGAAGGTCATGAATATTTAACTAACTTTAAAGTGCAATGACCAGATAACTGACCCATGCCTACCAAAGTTTTCCTACATTCTTATGCACAGGGTATTGTGTGAATTTTCCATTCAAGTGGTTTTGCTCCACATAAAATGGATGCGTCATCGTGTTTCTTTCTCTCTTTTTCAGTTCCTGTCTAAACTAAACAGGAAGCATTAGACGTGTAACTGATGCTGGAGAATTATAAGATGGGTAACAAGGCTGAAACTAAATTCTCCAGGAAGGTAAAGATCTCTGGGTGAAGGACTGACAGTTCCTGTGATTTATTTATTTATTTTTAATATTACGCAAATGATGTTGAACAGATTCAGGAATTTTTCACAGTATTTCCTATAATATTTTTTCTTCTGGAGAAAGTCTTGTTTGTTTTATTTCGGCTAGAATAAAAGCAGTTTTAAATTTTTTTAAAACTATTTTAAGGTCAATATTATTCGCCCCCTTAAGCAAATTTTTTTTTGCCAGCCATGGTTTTTTAAAAAAAAAATTTTTTAGAGAGCTAATAATATTGACCCTTTACATTTTTTTTTAATTCCTAATCAGAATGTGACGAGGCAAGAAATCTTACATTTTCAACATACTGTATAAGGCATGCATATAAGAATTTGTACTTACTTAAAATATTACTTTCAAATAGTTCTAAATGATTCATTTCCAAATACATTCATTAATTTTCTTTTCGGCTTAGTCCCTTTATTAATGTGTGGTCGCCACAGCGGAATGAACCGCCAACTTATCCAGCATATGTTTTACGCAGCGGATGCCCTTCCAGCTGCAACCCATCACTGGGAAACATCCATACACACTCATTCACACACATACACTACGGACAAATTTATTTTACCCAATTCACCTATACCGCATGTCTTTGGGCTTGTGGGGGGAAACCGGAGCACCCGGAGGAATCCCACGTGAACACGGGGAGAACATGCAAACTCCACACAGAAATGCCAACTGAACCAGCCGAGGCTCGAACCAGCGACCTTCTTACTGTGAGGCGATTGTGCTACCCACTGCGCTTTCCAAATACAATGAATATAATTTATGAAACAAATTGTCCTCCAATATGCAAGACATGGTTACTGCTTGACATGGTTACATAAACAGCGTCTACAAACTATTGCATTTCTGTGATTTATCGCAAGTATAACAAGATATTCAATCAGTAAAACATGCAGGATTTGACTTCGATTGATCAGAAAACCTCCTGAATCCCCACTGCAGACATTTGAAGGGGACTGGTAGCTAAAGGTCAAGTTAATTTTCATTATTTTTTTATAATTGTGTTGCTTTCTATCATTTCCATATCTAACATAAAAAAAACAACAGTTCTTACTATTGGCTGCTTCTAGTATTAAAGCACTGCGCTGTTTATGTTAGCCAATCATTATCATCATCCCAGGCCTGTGAAAGTAATCTAAATCTAATCTTCATTTTGGAACCGAGATCAACATCTTGACAGCAGCGAGGCATAGAAATGCACCTACAATTGATTTCTGTGCAAAGCTAAAGTGATTGAATGTCCTATACAGGTGAATAAATCTCCTATTAATTCATTTTGCCCAGTAATTTAATTTCTGCAAAGACTGACAGGAAGTCATCATCATACGCCGAGCGCAGCCATCAGCACTCAATGTCTTTGTCTTGACATCTGAACAGAAGGATATCAGACTGTCCAGCAAATATCAGCTGATTGATGGAGATAAACTCCTATTGAAGCATTAAAGATACGTTTTCAGGTTTGATTAGCATGTCAGAAGAGAAACCAATAACAAATGTTGTTGTAAAATAATTTCTGGAGCCACAGACACATTTGGAGTATTATTCATTTGGCTTTTCATTCCAAGCAATTGCATTTTTCGCCAAATAGTAGACTTCAGTGGTGCTCGTTGGATCAAATTGCTTTTTCAATTCAGCTTTAAATGATCCCAAAGGGCTTAAAATAGCTCTTACATAGCAAAACTTTGTTATTTTCCAAAAAACCCCCTCTAAAATCTACTTTTTAACCAAGTTTGTCTAGCATTCCCACATGGAAAGAACCTATATGAGGATATATGCGCATATATGAAACCTATATGCACTATATATGCACATATATGATAATATATACGCTGCATATATGCATATATATGCTACATATAGGCAAAATTGAGGTGCATATATGTGCATATACAGGCCATGTAGGTCTCCTGTATTGATTCTTTATATCCACATATAAGCCTTATATGCACATACAAGATATGTCTCCTATATAGCTCATATCTCACTTAGACAACAAGTCATACATGATGCCTAGCTCATATTTTCTATTATCAAGGCAATAACCAAGAACTAAAAAAAAAAATCAAAACACTTATGTATGTGCGAACACTTGAAATTGGTATCACATGTAATTGGCATGTTATGTAATTTAACTATGGCAAATAAGTGAGAGCCCACACGGATTGGCTGTTTTCCTATATTATATGTACATATAGGAAAACGGCCAATTTTATATGTCACATATATTAAAAACCTATATTAAAACATATATTTTTATATAGGTTCTTTCCGTGTGGGTTAATTCTGGTTAAAAAGTGCATACATTTTTATTTTTATTAAGAAAACGATTGACCGTTTAATCAGGTAAGACACTTAAACTTCATCCAGGATCATTTAAAGCCCTTTGAAACTGCAATAAAACTGTAGTTTAGAAGTTAAAATCACTGAGCACCACAGACGTCCACTAAATCAAGAAAAATCCTGCATGTTTTCCCCAAAAACTGTCATTTATTTAAAGTAAATTATCAGGAAATTTTCATTCTGGAAGTGAACTAATGCTTTAAAGGGATAGTTTACCCAAAAATGAAAATTCTGTAAGCATTTACTAATTTTTCAAATGTGTTTGAGTGTCGTTGTTGAACACAAAGGAAGATATTTTGAAGAATGTTGAAAAAAAGAAAAACAGCCATTGACTTCCATAGCATTTTTTGTTCCTATATGGATGTCAATGTTTGCTTTTTTCCAAAATCCTTCAGAATATCTTGTTTTTGTGATCAACAGAAGAAAGAAATTCTTGTTTTAAGAACGAATATTCCAAACTTAAGCACCTTTATCAATAAAACAAGCAAAATAATCTTATGTCAAAAGGAAAAACACGATTATTTACCCCATTTGCAGATTATTTAGCTTGTTTTAAGGACGAACCTGCTTAATTTTGGCATATTATTTCTTAAAACAAGACAATATGTTTTGCTTGTCTAGAAAATGTTTCTTGATTTAAGAATTTTTAGATGTTTGGACTACAAACAAGACAAAAACTCTAAGTAGGAAAAGCATTTTTGCAGTGTATAACCACTTGAGTGTGAGTAAATGGTGAAGAAATGTACATTTTTGGGTGATCTATCCCCAATTTTGGTTATAAAGCTCACTATATTTTGGAGCAGGGCTTTATTTTGTGTCACTTCTGTGCATGCAGTTAAAAAAATGCATTTTTTTTTGTGTAGTTGTTCCTGATTTAGTGTGACAGCTCAGTGGTGACTTCACATGGGAGTTAGCCATCCTATTCACTCAAGCGCAGGTTTAAAACAGTCCAACCCACACAGGTATAACCAGACATGGCCTAGTTTAAGCTGACCCTGCAGGAAGGGGCACATCCACATTTTAAAGGGAGATATTTTATAATGTCAGCCACTGAAATACATCAACTAAATGTCCTAAATGACCAGCTCGTCCTCAAGTGACTTGAGTTTTGCCAAGACATACCATTTTGCAATTGGGAAAACTGCCAGGACTGAACACTGTCGCCATAAATAAATAGATAAGTGTAATCAGTGTTAAGGCGCAAAGAACCTAATCTTTGTTCCTTCGCAAACTCTCACACGTTTTCTCTTAAAGAGTTGGATATTTTCAGACAATTCTGTTGCTCTTAAGCATATATTAGGGTTTTTAATAATATGTTTGTGTCTTGCATCTAGCACCGACTCTTCAGAATGGCAGAGATGGTGTTCGAGAGGCTTTTTCAGTGAGGTAATTACAATTCATCCTCCACACAAGACATTATATAACATGCTAAGACTCCCTCTCTCTCTCTAGTTGCCTCAATGACTGTATGCAGAGTCCATTACTGAGGAGTCTGATACAGCTAGATATCATGTGCACAGTAATTAATTTCCATCATCTACTTATTTGTGCATATACCTCAGTCAAAAATATATCATATAGCTAATAACATTAATTTTATACACCGTTGGGAAACGGCATTCCCAATTTTAGTGTCTGTAAGTTAAAATATCAAGCGTAATACATTTGTGCAATGCATTTTTCATATTCATAGCCAATGGTTTACATAAATAATCTTTAATTAGCCTACAGCTTACCGAATACAAACGATGTTTCATCATATCACTAACAGAACTAATTAGTTAGGAGCATTTAAAAAATATTTTTCTTATTTTTAATGTTCATTGCTGGTCCAACAGGTATTATTAAATGTATCCATTCGGGTGAATTTTATAACAACATTATCAGAATAACCAAATACAGCCTGCTAATACTACAAAACGACTCTTTTGTAGAAGAAAACAAGTAGATAATGATTTATATCGACTGCCAATCTGTCGCCGAACCCTTCGCTGTTTTGTTATTGAGGATTTCACATCGAGCTGTCGCTTTTCCAACTCATACGTCATTTTTATATTTAAATGTCGGCTCTGATAAATGTAATTAATTATTAAAACCAATTTGACACACATATATTCGCCTTTGGAAGGAGAAAAAAAGTCGCGTTGTCGTAGACGTTCATCAGATGTGATAACGCGTTAACAATGCACATCAACATTTGATGCAAGTGAATAATTGAATGACCAAACTCTCGTTATACATCATGCTAATCCGCAGTTTTCGCCAGTGACACTCACCCTCAGGTCTTGAATGCGGCTCGAAAACGGTCGCGTCCAGCTTCGACCCTCCAGTCCAATGAAACCATCGTCTATTACGGACACATTTTGCTTTTCTCGTCGCTTTGTGGTGAGTCACAGTCAATCTCGAGGTCCCATCTGTCCGACCACAACTGCTACATCCCCCTCATTGCGGTAATGCTACAGCATCAGAAGCTGCACGGATTTCTCCTCAGTGGTTGCTGTGGCAACAGGAGCCAGCGCGAGCTCCGACCGGTGTCCGCTCAACTAACTAGCTAAATAACTAACTAGCTAGCTAACTAGGTAACTAACCAACTATCTTACTAGCTACGTGCACGTGAGCAACTTAACTGTGACTGACAGGTTAAATTTAACAACGCCCTTATGAAAATTAAGCTCAGTGGTTAGCACTGTCGACTGTTTCTGGTTCGAGTCCCGGCTGGGTCAGTTGGCATTTCTGTGAGGAGTTTGCATGTTCTCCCCGTGCTGGCGTGGGTTTCCGCCGGGTGCTCCAGTTTCCCCCACAGTCCAAACACATGCGCTATAGGTGAATTGAATAAACTAAATTAACCATGGTGTATGTGTATGAATGAGTGTGTATGGGTGCTTTCCAGTACTGGGTTGCAGCCGGAAGGGCATCCGCTGTGTATAACATATGCTGTATACGTTGGCGGTTCATTCCGTTGTGGCGACCTAAGCTGAAAGAAAATGAATGAGTTTGACTGCCATGTCTTCTCTCCAAGTTTATAGTCTCTCTCTCTCTCTCTCTCTCTCTCTCTCTCTCTCTCTCTCTCTCT
>CAIGQW010054109.1:758678-773844 GCA_903798125.1 Danio choprae
CTGTTTTTCTCTCAGTCACTTTCTGTTTTCTCCTGCCTCTCTCTATCTTTCTTTCTTTTCTCGTTCCTCCTGCCTCTCTTTTTCCCTCTCTCTCTTTGTTTTCTACTGTCTCTCTTTTTTTCTCTTTCCTCCTCCCCCTCTCTCTCTCTCTCTCTCTCTCTCTCTCTCTCTCTCTCTCTCGTTTCCTCCTGTTTCACTAAAAATGGTACTTTGTTAATATTCTCCCATAATTTAAATCAAAATCAAATCAGTTTTGGAAAATCAAACCTCTCTCCTCTTTCTTTGTTTCCTCCTGTTTCTCTTTCTCCCTCTCTCTTTTGTGAAATTGTCGAAAGAGTTGTATTTTTCTTTTTTCTTAAGATGAATATAATAATAATATAATAATATTTAAAAAATAGTAACTTGTTCACATTTTATCCCTTAATGCAATTCAAAATAAAATTTGTTTTTGAAAACCAAACCTCTCTCCTCTCTCTTACTGTTTCCTACTGCCTCTCTTTCCCTTTTCTCTCTCTCTCTCTTTCTGTTTTCTCCTGCCTCTCTCCCTCTCTCTTTTTTTCTCTTTGCTTCAGCCTCTCTCTCTCTCTCATTATGGATTCAGCTCACACTCGGCCGATTGCAGTGCACAACGCCCTGAACCGCTGCTGGAGGACAATCTCTGCTGATCAATATGTAAAATCGCCCACCCCCCGTTGAGGACGTGGTGCGTGCTGATCTGTTTTACTGTCATGGGGAAACTGTCCAGGTGTGAAGCGAAACTTGTGCTGTGTGTATGTGTGTGTGGAAGAGAATAACAAAGACAATACAACGCAATTCCTTGTGCAAATCTCAGGGGGACGGTCTGCAATAAAGCAGGAGGAGACGTGCGGCTCACAACCCTGAGAGGAAAAACAAAATGAAGAAACTTAAACTACGTGTGGCGCAGTTACTGTCAACCGGCTGACATTTGGGAAGACAGCTCGGCATTATGCGTCACATTATTATGGAAATATTCATAAAAATAGCCATGGTTACAGCCAGTGCTGAAATTTTAGGTGAGGGCAATAGTGTTGGCAGCACAGGCAGTTATGTCTGTTTTTCAAGTAAATCATTATTTATGCCTAAACATTAAGATGATAGTTTTTGTGGGGCAAGAACGCTGTGTTCTTCTGCATTTTAAAGCACAAATTGGCTTATTTTGTACAAACTGTTCTGGGCACTTTGGCGAAAAAATGTAATGTTTAGCAGGCAAAACATGCAAACTACTATACAGTGTAAAACATTTTGGTGTTTGCATTAAATTAAATTGATAAAAGTGGTTTTATAAGCATATAAAGTGTATGAAATGCAAATAAATTGTCCATTTTAACCCTTGTTTGCTATTGGGTCGTTTTCATCCACTCTGGAGTCATTTTGAATCTGTATTTGGCCACAAATTTATCTGTGTTTCAGCAAATGGAATGGATTTTGGTGACCAATCTTATTTTGACACATATTTTGGGAAATGCTTTGAAAACGTACAAATACAACAATACACTCTGGGCAAATTGACTACCCTTTTGTTATGTTGGTAGCTGTTTTTGCCCCATTGACTTCCATTATAATCACATTTTTTGATTGCAAAGTTATGACAACAAACAATTATGCCAACATAGGCTCATTCTGAAAACGTAGCCCTATATACATTTCTGGAGATCGTGAATTATGTAGCCAGAAGTACGTATGGCTGCATTTTATCTTTAAAATGAACGATACAGGGCGGTATGACGGCATTCCTTTTTGCGCTTACCAGTTGACCGCTTACCTCCGTGTGGATGGCTTTCCCGTTGTTATCAGTTTGTCTAGTGGCTCTACGCATACGTCGGAGGATTTGCGATGCAGAGAGGAGTTGAAAGTGGGTAAGACAAAAACAAAAGCCAAAAAATAAAATAAACAAGTAAATAACAGGGTGAGAATGTGTTAAAATCTGAAATCTCAAAACTTTTGAAAATACTATCGGTTGGGTTTGGGGAAAGAGGCCGGTGGGTCAGTCGATCAATCAGCCGACAGCGACCTCTAATGGATTTCGAGAAGAGCAGGCGTGAATTGCACTTGCGAGAAAAAATTAAGATCTCAAAAAGACATAAACAGCAGCCTCTGGTGGATTCGCGAAAACCTCCTGGGACTTATTTGGTGCTCTCCAGAAATGTATATAGCGGTACGTTTTTAGAATGAGCCTGGGCTGGATCATGCATTCTTAATTGTTGGTGGTTTTCCCTGTTGGGAAGGGATATTTTGGTATATATAAATAACCATCAACAATCAAGAATGCATAATTATATGTTGTCATGGCTCTGCAATCAAAAAATGTTGTTATAATGGAAGTCAATAGGGCAAAAACAGCCAAGAACAAAATGAAAGGGTAGTCCATTTGATTCAATAACTTTCGTGACATATAATAACAAGTGATCAATTTAAATTGTATAGTTTAACATTTTTTTAAAAACCTCTTGGTGACATATTCATAAAAACTAGCTTAAGTGATAGAGGTAAAGTATAAAAATTAAAAAATATATATTTTGTGGCTCTGTTGTTATCTATAAATCATCAAATTGACCAATTATTCTTCTTTGAAACATGCTTTACACAATTTCATGCTTATAAACCTGTGATTCTGGCGGCGCGGTGGCGCAGTGGGTAGCGCTGTCGCCTCACAGCAAGAAGGTCACTGGTTCGAGCCTTGGCTGGGTCAGTTGGCGTTTCTGTGTGGAGTTTGCATGTTCTCCCCGTGTTGACATGGGTTTCTTCTGGGTGCTGCGGTTTCCCCCACAAGTCCAAACACATGCGCTATAGGTGAATTGGGTAAGCTACTGTAATAGTGTATGAGTGTGTGTGAGAATGAGTGTATGGGTGTTTCCCAGTGATGGGTTGCAGCTGGAAGGGCATCCGCTGAGTAAAACATTTGCTGGATAAGTTGGCGGTTCATTCCGCTGTGGCGACCCCTGGGACTAAGAGACTAAGCCAAAAAGAAAATGAATGAATGAATGAAACCTGTGATTTTCATGTTCTTCGCATTTTCTAGAAAAAAAAATGCTAGGATGTTTTAGGAGGTTGCTAAGTAGTTGCTAGGAAGATTTGCATGGCTGCTAGGCTGTTGCTAGGGTGCCCTGAGTGATTGCTAGTGTTTTGCATGGAATATCCTGCACTTATGTGAAATGTTGCTTTCTAGAAGTGACTTTGCATCTAGAGGATTTTGTTTTTGGATTTTCTATATCATCTGCTAATCTAGGTGAAAACTGTACATACAAATAAAATAATATTTGAGATGTGACACAATCTAATTTGTCATTCACGCTTGTAAACAAATGGCACGGGATGAATTACGTGCCGTCATGTAATACCTGGATACCTAACACATGAGCAGTAATAGTAGTAGTAATAGCAAACACTACTCATCAGATTCTGTGGCAGCAGTGTTTCATCAGCTCATTTGAGTCCAGACAATGGGGAAAAAGGATGAATAAAAAAATATGCATGAATATAGATGGATATGAATGAAAGATTCATTGCCCAGTGGGCTGCAGTGCCCTGTGATCTCCTACAATAGAGAGCTGACAGCGCAGCAATAGAGCCCATGTCAATACTGATTATTCAGATAAATTAACAGCGGCGGGGGCGAGAGAGACGGACAGACAGAGAGAGAGAGAGAGAGAGAGAGAGAGTGAGAGAGAGAGAAAGACTGATGGGCAAAAACTCTGGCTCCAGGGACTAGAGCACTGACAGCACTGATGAAGATCAGAGAGCAGCAAATTCACAAAAAAGCAAAAAATACTCACATTAGAGGTCAACGATACAGTTTTGCAGCCGATGATCGTAATAAAGAGCAGTGTTGTCATTAAGCTATTAATAAAAACTATAATATTCATTCATTCATTCATTTTCTTTTCGGCTTAGTCCCTTTACCAATCTGGGGTCGCCACAGCAGAATGAACCGTCAACTTATCCAGCATTTGTTCTTCGCAGCGGATGCCCTTCCAGCTGCAACCCATCACTGGGAAACACCCATACACTTCTATTCACACACATACACTACGGACAATTTAGCTTACCCAATTCACCTGTACCGCATGTCTTTGGACTTGTGGGGGAAACCGGAGCACCCGGTGGAAACCCATGCAGACACGGGGAGAACATGCAAACTCCACACAGAAATGCCAACTGACCCAGCCGAGGCTCGAACCAGCGACCTTCTTGCTGTGAGGCGAGAGTGCTACCCACTGCGCCACCGTGCTGCCCCAACTATAATATTATATAAACAATAATTAAAAATACAAAGCAGGAGGTTGATATTATGCTTAAGTATAGTAGCAATGATTTAAAGGTGCCATGGAATGAAAATCTAGATAATAAGAGTCTCAAAAGGCACGTAAAACGTGGCCCAGTAACGTATTTGAGATTGTCAAAACCGTATGCAGCGCCCTCTAGTGGATTTGTTAAAACAAAAACTGCAGCCATACGTAACCCCAGACATATATTTCCCAGTTCTCAAATATGTAACCCTGGAAACATATCTACAATGAGCCTGGGTTGGATCATTTATATGCCCGCTCCAGGCTGCATTTG
Source organism: Danio choprae (assembly GCA_903798125.1). Lineage (NCBI taxonomy): Eukaryota > Metazoa > Chordata > Actinopteri > Cypriniformes > Danionidae > Danio > Danio choprae. The sequence continues at coordinate 763,260 of CAIGQW010054109.1, forward strand.
GCTACCAAAATGTGTCACAAATACTGCAGAAGACATATTGGAACCCACATGGAGCCAAGATTCTCACAGAAATCTGTCAAGTTTGGTGAAGGAAAAATCATGGTTTAGTATGGGGGCGTGTGAGAGATCTGCAGACTGGATGGCAACATCGACAGTCTGAGGTATCAAGACATTTGTGCTGCCCATTACATTACAAACCACAGGAGAGGGTAAATTCTCCAGCAGGATAGCAGCGCTCCTTCTCATACTTCAGCCTCCACATCAAAGTTCCTCAAAGCAAAGAAGGTCAAGGTGCTCCAGGATTGGCCAGCCCAGTCACCAGACATGAACATTATTGAGCATGTCTGGGGTAAGATGAAGGAGGAGGCATTGAAGATGGATCCAAAGAATCTTGATGAACTCTGGGAGTCCTGCAAGAACGCTTTCTCTGCCATTCCAGATGACTTAATTAATAAGTGATTTGAGTCATTGCAGAGATGTATGGATGCAGTCCTCCAAGCTCATGGAGTCATACACAATATTCATTCTGTTTCCACTGCACCATGACTTTATATTCTATACTGTACATTATTTCTGTTAAGTGACAAGACTTTTGTCTAAGCAGTCAGACCTTACTGTCCTAATTAAATAATTAAAAATCAAGACATGATCATATTTTATTTTGGTAAAATAAGCGTAATCTAGAGGCCTTTGCCTTTCATATAAGCCACTTCTGATGCCAAATGATCAACTAGAAGTCGACAAGGCTTTTGTCAGGTAGTGTAAATCATATACCTGCTGTGTAAATATCAGAGAACAATTTAACATATTGCATTAATGCATTTTATGGCACCTTTAAAAAAAAGATCAGCCAATGCTTAAAAATGGCCTGTGAAAAATGCCCACAAAATTGGTATAAAATAAAAAGGCTAAAAACAATCAAAAGTGGGCGGAGCTTGAAACGGAAGCAAGATTAAAAAACTCCCTTGTTAATCGATCAAGATGACAATCTCAAAAATAGGCAGATAAATCAAACTCTGCATATTTATTAAATCTAACAGCAAGTTTACAGCAATGTTGTCGTAGTTAGTTTGAAGCAGGTGAAGAACGAAGAGGATTTTGATTTCCTGTGGACTTTAAATACAGCATCAAAACATGTACTGAATACTAATATATCAGCCAATACATTTAATAAATATGATTCCTGCATGTAATAAAACCCGCAGTCCGTTGGTTCTTAGAAAACCCTTGTGTTTTAAATCTTGAAGTGGCACATGGCCATACATCATCAACACGGCCAGATGGGGTCTGTCATCCTGATCCAGCGGTCTCAACTCATACAAAATGAGCAGCATTTCCAGGCAGTGCTTCTTCTGCAAAACCCCATGGTCACACGCCAAAGCTGAATCACCAATTTGGTGTGTTGAGTATTAAATTCATAAAGATGTGCTCAGAAAGCAACGGTTAGTGGAGGCTATTAAATGTCAGGATATATAATAACCTTCTATTACCGCTGTAGACATTATAAAGATCAGCACATCCCAGAAGGAAGAAGTGAATTTCCAGACAATAATCTAACCTACATCCAGCCGCAAAACTGCCCTATATAGACAACAACACATGAATCTAGCAGCTCGAGTCTATCTAATTAACCCAAAATGAAGCGAATGTCCCAATTTTAGCACTAGAGAAGACGTGACTTAACAGTAAGTGTCACATATTCATGGGTTATGTTTAATTGCTTCCATTCAAAATAATGAGACATGGTTATATAACACAACTGACCATTCATTCATTCATTCATTTTCATTTCGGCTTAGTCCCTTTATTAATCTGGGGTCGCCACAGCGGAATCAACCGCCAACTTATCCAGCATATGTTTTACGCAGCGGATGCCCTTCCAGCTGCAACCCATCTCTGGGAAACATCCATACACACCCATTCACAGTCATACACTACGGACAATTTAGTCTACCCAATTCACCTGTACCGCATGTCTTTGGACTTGTGGGGGAAACCGGAGCACCCGGAGGAAACCCACGCCAACACAGGGAGAACATGCAAACTCCACACAGAAACGCCAACTGAACCAGCCGAGGCTCGAACCAGCGACCTTCTTGCTGTGAGGCGAACGTGCTACCCACTGCGCCACTGTGAGGCCCCACAACTGACCATCATTAGTATATTTAGTCATGAAATGACTTGACACATTATGCTGAAAGTATTAGTTCACTTCCAGAATGAAAACGTCCTGATAATTTGCTCACACTCTTGTCACCAAAGATGTCAATTTCATTCATTCATTCATTCATTCATTCATTCATTCACTCATTCATTCATTTATTCATTCATTTTTCTTCGGCCTAGTTTCTGATTTATCAGGGGTCGTTACAGCGGAATGAACCACCAACTTATCCAGCATATGTTTACACAGTGGATGCCCTTCCAGCCACAACCCAGTACTGGGAAACACCTATACAAACTCAAACACACCCAGCCGGGACTCGAACCAGCAACCTTCTTTCTGTGAGGAAACAGTGCTTACCACTGAGCCACCATGCTGCCATGTAAGCTACCTCTTCGCACATATTTTTGAGCAACTGTTACAATGTTTACTAGTTACTACCAATGTTTGATGATAGCAAATTTGTTTAGAATTGTTATCAAAACTGACTGGAGCTACCTGTGCATTAAACTATTTTAAAGCACACCCTTCAGCCAATCAGGATCAAGCATTTCAACAGACTGTGGAATAAGAACTGTTTAACCGGCACTAGCTCTGGGATGCAAGGTTGTGGTTAAAAAAAGCACTTTGTTTTAAAGAAAATGACTGGAACATTCTGTAGGAAATAATCTGTACTGGTCTGTGGAGCCGATCATACATGGGTCACTCAACATAACCGCATTTCCAGTCATGACCAAGACACAAAACTTGTCATTGTGCCAGAAGCTCTTTCACTGATTGTGACATGATTTACACACAGAAACAGAATGGCTGTCTTGAGCCGGGCAGATTTACAGCTACTCTTGAGCATTTGGGTGACGTGTGCATTACTGATCCAATCAGCATGAGTTGAGGAAGAACAAATGAAAAGCTCCATTTAGTCTGCCGTGCTCCCTACACTGCAAAAATGCTTTTGTTTCTTGTTTCTAGTCCAAATATCTACACTTTCTTAAATCAAGAAGCATTTTCTAGACAAGCAAAACATATTGTGTTCATTCATTTTCTTCATTTTCTTTTCGGCTTAGTCCCTTTATTAATCTGGGGTCGCCACAGCGGAATTAATCGCCAACTTATCCAACATATGTTTTACGCAGCGGATGCCCTTCCAGCTGCAACCCATCACTGGGACACATCCATACATACCCATTCACACTCATACACTACGGACAATTTAGCTTACCCAATTCACCTATACTGCATGTCTTTGGACTTGTGGGGGAAACCGGAGCACCCGGAGGAAACCCACGCAAACATGGGGAGAACATGCAAACTCCACACAGAAACGCCAACTGACCCAGCCGGGGCTCGAACCAGCGACCTTCTAGCTGTGAGGCAATTGTGCTACTCACTGCGCCCCCGTGCTGCCTACATATTGTGTTGTTTTAAGAAATAATATGCCAAAATTAAGTGAGTTTTTCCTTAAAACAAGCAAAATAATCTGGCAATGGGATAAGCTAAATAATTCTATGTTAAAAGGAAAAACAAGATTATTTTCCTCACCCCATTGGAAGATTATTTTTCTTGTTTTAAGGAAAAACACACTTAATTTTGGCATATTATTTCTTAAAACCACACAATATTATTTGCTTGTCTAGAAAATGATTTTTGATTTAATGATAATAATAACAATAATAATAATGGGACAGCGCAGTGGTGCAGTGGGTAGCGCTGTCGCTACGAGCCTCGGCTGGGTCAGTTGGCAGTTCTGTGTGGAGTTTGCATGTTCTCCCCGTGTTCGCGTAAGTTTCCACCGGGTGCTCCGGTTTCCCCCACAAGTCCAAAGACATGCGGTATAGGTGAATTGGGTAAGCTAAATTGTCTGTAGTATACATGTGTAAATAAGAAGGTATGGGTGTTTCCCAGTACTGGGTTGCATATGCTTGATAAGTTGGCGGTTCATTCCACTGTGGCGACCCCAGATATTAATTAAAAGTGACTAAGCCGAAAAGAAAATTAATAAATGAATCAATAACAATAATAATAATAATAATAATAATAATAATAATAATAATAATAATAATAAAATATCATCTTGCTATTGCTAGTAACATTATGTACTGTGAGCTACACAATAAAAATATGGCAGCAAATGTAATTCCTATACAATGCGTTATTGTTTTTGCAATTACATTTTTGTAGGGAAAATCTATTTAACTTGATTTATGACATGCATTCAACAAAGCTCAATATATAAAATATGAATTTATATTGCATCAAATTTACAATCCATGTTTAACAGTGACATTACATTAATTAAAATAGCTAACTCATGTTCAGTAAAGGACAATATTAAGCTGACGTTGAATATGTGTGTATAAAAATTCAAAATACTCCAAGGTATTTCAAGAGAAAGAGGAAGCAATATGCTTTTCATCCATCATACTCACAAAGCAATTACATTCAGTTCAGCTGGATTAATTGATGTAATTTGTTTAGTGCAGAAGCCCTTAGGTGTTGAGTTTTCTGGTTCAGGCGTCAAGACGTACTGTGATTATACCACAAACACCCAGTTTAAACTGCACCTGTGTTTCATAAGGTGCACATTATAAAAAAAAGATGCAGAAATCCAAATCAAATTGCACAATAACACAAGAGATACCAACAAACAAAACTGCAATACTCACTGTTGTCAGGGGCTTTATTCAAATCCATAGCCATTAAGTTATGATGTTTGCTTCAACGAGCACTACTAACAAAACATTTATCACTGTTTCAGGCCCACAGGACACATTTGATGGTGTAAAGCTTCCATGAGTTTTACAGTATAGTTCTGTACTTATTTTGGACAGATGTTGCATAAGCACAAAAACACCCTATAAGCATTTAGACATGGGCATGGTCTAGTTTTACATATGTAGTGCACGTTCCTGTGTCAATGTGGTAGCAACAAACCTCAATACAGTCTCAAAGAGACGACAGAGTTTCCTACAAATGTTACACACTCATTCACACATACACTACGGCCAATTTAGTTTATTCAATTCACCTATAGCGCATGTGTTTGGACTGTGGGGGAAACCGGAGCACCCGGAGGAAACCCACGTAAACACGGGGAGACCATGCAAACTGCACACAGAAATGCCAAGTGACCCAGCCGCTATAGGTGAATTGAATAAACAAAATGGGCCGTAGTGTATGAGTGTGTGTGAATGAGTTTGTGTGGATGTTTCCCAATACTGGGTTGCAGCTGGAAGGGCATCTGCTGCGTATAACATATGCTGGAATAGTTGGCGGTTCATTCCACTGTGGCGACCTCTGAAATAGAGACTACGCCAAAAGAAAATGAATGAATTTTTGCCTGAAGAATACTGCTAGACTGCCAGAAAAGATGCACATTTGCATCTATGCTCCACTGTATTTATCAATGCTTGTGATTTGGTTTATTACATTTTTCAGATAAGCTAAACTACAAAATCATCCCAATCAATCTAAAAATCATTAATTATTTCCAAATTTAGCCATTCATTTCATCTTGTGAAATCGCAATATGTATCTCAAAAAGGTAAAACATTGCAAACTCATTTGTTTTCCAATATCGTCCAGCCCTACTGGATTCCATAAGTCAACAACTAGATGTGGCCAGAATTGTTAGTGCTCACCTAATTGTGTGTGAGTTGTGACATTACATGTTTACGTGTGAAGACGCCGTGGTGAGGGGTCACAGTAAAAAAAAAAGCTGGAACCGCAGGGGAAGCCGCTGAATTATTGATCATCCTGAAGTCTCTCTCACACACATACAGACCAGGAGGTAAGCAGATGCCCATACATATTAACTATATTCAGAAAGCATACAAGTTCACTCAGCCTGGAAAAACGATTTGAATATTTTATGCATGAATCCAACAAGGGCTCTAAACTACAGCTTTTTGTAAGAGAGTGACTGTGCAGGAGTCCAAACACAAACAGCCTGACGCGGAGGTTAAAGATGTGCACTGAAATGAACCACAGCAGAGCTCACAAATGAACAACTGGACTTTTGATTTGACCAGATGTTGACTTTTAAAGGGGACCTATTATGCAAAAATCACTTTTATAAGGGGTTTAAACACAGTTGTGTGGCAACAATCTGTGAATATAACCAGCTTCTAATGGTCAAAATTTATTAATTCTATTTTTTTATAATGACACTTGATAAAAACAGTCTGCAGAAACACTTTGATTGACATTCTCCCTTTGTACGTGTCTTCAGAGGGGGAAAGCCCCGCCCACTAGTGATGATCTGTCCCTCATTAGCATATGACATTAGTCTTGTTTTTCGAATCTGCCACTATGCTGACTATAGGCACTATGCTGCCACTATGCTGCCACTATAGGCATTTGTAGCTCCACCCTCTTTTGAAAAGAGCACAATCTCATTTGAATTTAAAGCGACAGTTAACAAAACGGCACAATTAGGATCACAGCCTAAAAGGAGCAGTTTCTCATGCTGCGCTCACACCAGATGCGGATGAAGCGTCAAGCGCGAGTGATTTACATGTTAAGTCAATACAAAGACGCGAATAGACATACTGCGGCACGATACGCCTGAATGAGGTGGCGCGAATGACACGATCCGTGTGAATGAGGAGGCCCGAGTGGAGCGTTTTTGCGAGATTGACACGCGTTTAAGACACGTATCGTGCATTTCACGCGAATCGCTTGAGTTGGAAAATCTGAACTTCAGCAGACATTCGTGCCGCTTTAACCAATCAGGAGCTTTCTCTTGTAGGGGAGTGATTATGACGTAGCGCCTGTTGCATGAATCCTCATGCTATCACCAGACAACAGTTCATTAAACTGGGCTCGGCTCAGTCGGTAGCACCACTGAAAGCTTCCATCATCCAGCTATAGTTTCTGGAGAAGTTTATGAGCTCACAGAGCTAGCTGGGTGCACCTCTGAATGGATCTAATGGAATCAGACACGGCTCCAATTAAATCGACGCTGTTTTTCAGTCTTCCTAAACACATAAACACAGCTATTCTTTTTAATAAAATCCATGTTAGCCATTTAGCAACGAAGCTAAAGTCACCGGGCAGACAGAAGCCCCGCCCATGACGCGAATCCGCATCTGTTGTGAAGTGAATTTGACGCGCGAATGAATCACGTAAACTCAAAATGTTCATGCGTCTATTTACGCGCGAATATCGTGATTTATTCGCACGCTCCGCGTCCGGTGTGAACACAGCATAAGAGTTATAACATTATCTGTGAGTTATACATTATCTGTGTGGTATATTGAGCTGAATCTTCACACACACACACACACACACACACACACACACGCACACGCACACACGCACACACACACACAGACTTATTTTACATCTTGTAAAAAGGGGCATAATAGGTCCCTTTACATTAATTTTAATTTTAATTCTGAAATTCTGTCAATTTGTCTTCCTGTCATCTTTTAAAAATAAAATCAGCATGCAATTAGATGAGATAAACTAAATAATGAATCAATAAATCCTACCTAAGGTGCAAGTCTACAATGTCCTATAAAAAGAAGAATGTTTTTTTCTTTGTGTTTCTGTCACTGTTACACAAAATCACATATAATGGATAAAAATAATGGTAAACGTGCATTCAAAACCTATTGCAAAATTGTATATTTTGGCCCCCAAATTGCTATTACTCTGTAAACGAATAGAGAAAATTGTTACAAAATACAAAACTCCACACAGAAATGCCAACTGATCTAGCCGGGGCTCGAACCAGCGACCTTCCTGCTGTGAGGTGATTGTGCTACCCACTGCGCCACCGTGCTGCCCCCAGTAAAAATACTATGAACATAATTATATATATAGCCTAGTCTCTATTTCAGAGGTTGCCACAGGGAACCGCCAACTATTCCAGCATATGTTTACGCAGCGGATGCCCTTCCAGCTGCAACCCAGTACTGGGAAACATCCATACATTCTCACATTCACACACACACTCATACACTATGACCAATTTAGTTTATTCAATTCACCTGTACCGCATGTCTTTGAACTGTGGGGGAAACCGGAGCACCCGTAGGAAACCCACGCCAACACAGGGAGAACAAGCAAACTCCACACAGAAATGCCAATTGGCCCAGCCGGGACTCGAACCAGCGACCTTCTTGCTGTGAGGCAACAGTGCTAACCACTGAGCCACCGTGCCGAAGCTGGGTTCCACACAATCGATTTGTGTTGGGGAAACACAAAGGAATTAAGTTAACTTTTTAGTATTCACAAATTTGAGTGGGTTGAACATAAAACAATTAAGTTGTCCCTAAAAAACCCTCAAGAATAGTTTTGTTTCAGCTCATTTTAAATAGGTAGCTTGAACAAACACCAAGCATAGTTTTTTGAGTGTAATTTATTAACAACAATACAATATATTATTAAAAGTGAAACATTACATTTAAATTCAACAAATAGTTCTACATCCTATTTGGCACCTTAATTAAATTCACATTTAGAGAGCAAACTGGAATGAAAAAGGCATTGTTAACTTAATTGTGATGGTCCCAGGACTTCAGTTGAGTAAGGGTTTCTCTCTGACTTGTACCAGGTTTTCTCTCTCTCTCTCTCTGCTTCACTCACTTCTGCAAGTAATGCTGCAATGCAGGGGTTTAACCGGAAGTGTAAAAGCTAGAGGGCGCATCGAGCATGTAGTGATTCACTCACCAGCTCACACACACACACACACACACAATCACACACTCATGCATGCACACACATTATTTTTTTGTGAATTGTGGGGATACACTCCATAGGTTTCCATTGTTTTTATATTGTACAAAATGTATTTTCTATCTATCCCTATCCCTAAACCCAACCCTCACTGGAAACCTTTTGTGCATTTTTACTTTCTGTAAAAAAATCATACTGTATGATTTTGAAAATGCTGACATAATCAATGTCCTCACAAGTCACCATCTCCAATTTAAAACCTGTCATACCCATTTTATAATACATGTTTGTGTCACACACACACACACACACACACACACACACACACACACACACACACACACACACACACACACACGCACACACACGCACACACACGCACACACACACATGTACAGCTATCTTTACGGGGACTTCCCATAGACGTAATGATTTTATACTGTACAGACTCTATATTCTCTCCCCCTTTCCCAACCCTACCCCTAAACCCTAACCCTTACATAGACTAATCTGCATTTTTACATTTTCAAAATACTTCATTCAGTGTGAATTATGAGCTGTTTTCCTCATGGAGCCCAAAAAATGTTCCCACAAGGTCAGCATTAACTAGTATTGCTGTTTTTGTGGGCACATTTGATCCCCACAATGTGATAAATACACGGTACACTAGCGTAAAAACTGACCAGTGTGCCTATACTTGTGGGAATATTCGGTCCCCACAATGTGATAAATACAAGATACACACACACACACACACACACACACACACACCCACATGCACACACACACACACACACACCCTCACTCACTCACACATACACACACACGGTTCATTAACACAGTCAGCAAGGTAAGCAGCAATCACGTGTAGCATCACATGCTGCATTCAACAAAAACATTTTCCTAGAAATATCCAGGAATTTCTGCTTTTAGGAAAAGTAAAAGTACATTTTAAGTATATTTGCATATACCATAAATACAATATGACATAAAAAGAAATAGCATAATCACTCCAGCATGCATTTTCTGCACAAATATCCAATCTAAAAAAAATCTCGACGCAGCGTCCTCCTGCTTATCACAGCCATTACTTCACAATCAAACACACAATCAGCCACGCTCGCTGAGGTCATTTCCTAATTAATATTCATTTAATCAATTTCACACTTCAATATGGTGAGCTTGTACTAAAGCAGCCTCACATGCCCTCTAAAATGAGGGTGTAATGGGAGTCACGTGCAGTACAATTCCCCATTATGAGTCGGCATCAGAAGGTTTGGGTGACATTTTTATTACTCTGACTGGTAATTGAATTGGTATGAAAGGCTTCAATCAGTCCCGGCCACTGGAGTGCCGCTTTTATCGAGAGAATACTGTGCTTTAGCATCTATCACGCTGCGCCAGAGCCCAGCCATTGTTTCTTAATCAAAGCAATTAGAATCGATGAGCTTTCGTTTCGTGTGCAATTCAGCCTGTTCAGTAGCAGGGCTAACCTTAAGAGATTTAGCCACAGATTTACTAACAGCTTAAACCAGCACAAACATTCTTTTGGCAATACAAATATACATTAATGCTCTAAAAGGGCACAGATTGTGATTTTTGTGTCTGAACTTGTGGCATACAAAAGTTTCCATTATTCATTCATTCATTTTAATTTCGGCTTAGTCCCTTTATTAATCTGGGGTCGCCACAGCGGAATGAACCGCCAACTTATCCAGCACATGTTTTACACAGCGGATG
>CAIGQW010054109.1:832419-843220 GCA_903798125.1 Danio choprae
AGGGAATGAAGTTCATGCAGGATATTTATAGTAGTTTTGGAATGATCTGATAGGCCAGCTAATGATTAGCGATAAGGATCAGATGTAGTCGATCGTATCACGTGCTCCTCTCGAAATTAGTTTGTGAAACTTCACTTTTGGAAAGTCTGTCTTTGAAGTTGCATTTATTAGTATTTGTATTGTAGAATACTGTTAGAATATAAAATTATAAAACATCTACATATTTAAACTATGAATTTTAAATATATTCTAATTAAATATAAATATTAAATAAATTAATATTAAATAAAACTTAATATGGCTGCACGGTGGCGCAGTGAGTAGCCTGATCGCCTCACAGCAAGAAGGTCGCTGGTTCGAGCCTTGGCTGGGTCAGTTGGCATTTCTGTGTGGAGTTTGCATGTTCTCCCCGTGTTTGCGTGGGTTTCCTCCGGGTGCTCCGGTTTCCCCCACAAGTCCAAAGACATGCGCTATAGGTGAATTGGGTAGGCTAAATTGTCCGTAGTGTATGAGTGTGTGTGGATGTTTCCCAGGGATGGGTTGCAGCTGGAAGGGCATCCGCTGCGTATAAAACATATGCTGGATAAGTTGGCGGTTCATTCCGCTGTGGCGACCCCAGATTAATAAAGGGACTAAGCCGAAATGAAAATGAATGAATGAATAAAACGTAACATTTTACAATTGTACAGTTTTTACTGTATTTTTCTGACATTGGTAAGCATAAGTCTTTCAAAAAATGTCAAAGAAAAGAACAATCTAACAATTGTTTACATAGTAATGTATGTAGAGATGAAAACCAGACATCCCAGAAGACTTCTGAATGCATATATTGCATTTAGCTAAAAGCTGTTAAAATATCATATGAATGAATAAATAAAAAAAGTCTTAAAGCAAAACTTTGCATATGCACTGCCTGTCCGAGTTTTGAATAATTATAGCTGCTTAATTGTTTTTAAAAGTTGCATTCATTAGAAATTGTATTTTAGAATACTGTCAGAATGTAATATGTATATACATTCGAAAGGTTTATTCATAATATGTGCTGTATAAACCTTTAAGTGCGCAGGAATAAATTACATTTTTAAATATATTCAAATAAAACTGTATTGTTTTTATTTTTAATAGTTTTTACTGTGTTGTTGAGACTTTTTGCCACATAGAAAGTTTTGCAAATGCACATTTTATATAGAGTATAGAAATAAATAAGAGAAATAAATAATTAATTGTTTTTCTTAGAGTAAAATTTTACACACCTGTCAAATGAATGCAAAAATTTCTAATCATTAACCCTGTTATAGTTTTTGGTAAGTTATTTATTATTTAATTATTTAAGAATTAAGAACATTTTCAGAATATTCATTCATTCATTCTCATTTCGGCTTAGTGCCTTTATTAATCTGGGGTCGCCACAGCGGAATGAACCGCCAACTTATCCAGCATATGTTTTACGCAGCGGATGCCCTTCCAGCTGCAACCCATCTCTGGGAAACATCCATACACACTCATTCACACTCATACACTATGGACAATTTAGCTTACCCAATTCACCTATAGCGCATGTCTTTGGACTTGTGGGGGAAACCGGAGCACCCGGAGGAAACCCACGCCAACACAGGGAGAACAAGCAAACTCCACACAGAAACGGCAACTGACCCAGCCGAGGCTCGAACCAGCGACCTTCTTGCTGTGAGGCGAACGTGCTACCCACTGCGACACTGTGAGGCCATTTTAAGAATATATATAATTAATTCATTCATTTTCCTTCGGCTTAGTCTTTTTATTAATCTGGGGTCGCCACAGTGGAATGAACCGCCAACTTATCCAGCATATGTTTTATGCAGCGGATGCCCTTCCAGCTGCAACCCAGTTCTGGGAATCCATACACACTCATTCGCACTCATACACTACGGACAATTTAGTTCATCCAATTCACCTATTGACCTTGTTCTTCAATGCGGAACCGCGCTCGTTTTTGCGATTGTTTTAGAACTTCCGATTCAGCTGCCTATGGGAGAAATAACCAGGAATAATAAACCGTAGAAAATGGTCAAACTACTGCTCTACAAACAAATGTTTGCATGATTATGCAGACAAAACTGAATCCTATAAAATGAAAATGTCGGTTTGCAACATAAAAACAGCTCGTTATGCTGCCTGAACGTCTAAAAAGTGAATGAGACTGGAAGTCTCGAGCCAAAAAGATTCAAATGGCTGCGCCTGCTCTTACTCGAAGATTAAGGTGAATAGCGCATGTGTTTGGACTGTGGGGGAAACCGGAGCACCCGGAGGAAACCCACACCAACACGGGGAGAACATACAAACTCTACACAGAAATGCCAACTGACCCAGCCGGGACTCGAACCAGCGACCTTCTTGCTGTGAGGTGACAGTGGTAACCACTGAGCCACCATGTCGCCTATATAATTGCATTGCATTGAATATATAAATATATATATATAAATTGTAAAAAAGAGATTTGACAGATTTTTATTTTATTGTTCAGAATTGGTAAGCAAAACAAGTCCGTCAAGTAGTTTAATAGTATTGTAGTGCTGAAACATTTCATGAACATAACGCCACTAGGCCACTAGGTGTTCTATTCACTCTCCAAAGCCATTTTTACTTGCATTTGGCCCTTGGCGAGTGTTAAGTTTGGATGCTGATCTTTGCTATGCACACTTTCACTGTCATGGCCTCCGCATATCAGTGTTTGGAAGCTCATCCCTTCATAGTGATGCAGGAATCCCACTTATCCCGCTCACGCTGTCCCCCGTCTAGTTATCTTTCCCACCAGGAGTTGCACTATCCGTGCTGGTATGCTAGTGCTGGATTCCTACACTTCACTGCTCGCTTGCTCAAATCCAGACTGGTCAACAGCTCTTGATGGATTGATTCATGCACATAAACCATCAGCACCATATCTGCATTCGTTTAACGCCAGCATGAGGCTGGTCGGTTCATTATGATTAAATGATTATAACAGTTAGACCTGGAGGGGGTTATGCGGAAATAAAAAGTAATAGTAGTGCAAAAGGTTTTGTGATGATCAAATCTTTCTACATGCAAAATAAGAATGAAATAAAACAAGTGTTTAAAAATGTTGGCATGCAAAGTAAGCACTATAAACCTTCAGACTATCTAGTGAAAGTGTATTTTGGCAGATTTGTTTGACTTTTTAAATGGTCATGAAATCCATTTTAAGCTCTCATCACAGTTTTTTTTTTAAATACCACCTTCAGATTCAGACAGATAGATCAATGCTTCCTACAAATGCATGCTAAACTTTAGCATGTGATATTTATGATTTGTGAAGTCATACAGCTCCGGATAACTCAAAACAGTGCTCTCTCCCCCATCTTCGTAATGATCTTGACAACAGAAACACTGCTGTCACCTCAATGGAAACCCCGCCTCTGCTTTCATTTGATTGGAGAATGACAAAAGATGCGACTGACGTAGCATGCTTTTTCCGCTCAATGTTGACTTCAGGCATTTAGTAGGCGGTTAAAACACGAGCACGGAGTTTGCATGTTCTTCCCGTGTTGGCGTGGGTTTCCTCCGGGTGCTCCGGTTTCCTCCACAAGTCCAAAGACATGCGCTATAGGTGAATTGGGTAAGCTAAATTGTCCGTAGTGTATGTGTGTGAATGAGTGTGTGTGGGTGTTTCCCAGTGATGGGTTGCAGCTGGAAGGGGATCCACTGCGTAAAACATATGCTGGATAAGTTGGCGGTTCACTCTGCTGTGGCGACCCCAGATTAATAAAGGGACTAAGCCGAAAAGAAAATGAATGAATGAATGAAAAGAAATCTGCCAGAGGGCCTCACGGTGGCGCAGTGGATAGTGCACGTTCGCAGTGCACGTTCGCCTCACAGCAAGAAGGTCGCTGGTTCGAGCCTCGGCTGGGTCAGTTGGCGTTTCTGTGTGGAGTTTGCATGTTCTCCCCGTGTTGGCGTGGGTTTCCTCTGGGTGCTCCGGTTTCCCCCACAAGTCCAAAAACATGCGGTATAGGTGAATTGGGTAAGCTAAATTGTCCATAGTGTATGAGTGTGAATGGGTGTGTATGGATGTTTCCGAGAGATGGGTTGCAGCTGGAAGGGCATCCGCTGCGTAAAACATATGCTGGATAAGTTGGCGGTTCATTCCGCTGTGGCGACCCCACATTAATAAAGGGACTAAACCGAAAAGAAAATGAATGAATGAATGAAATCTGCCAGAGCCAGAAACAAAATAGTTCTTATATTAAATCATTTGATTGGAGAATGAAAAAAGATGCGACTGACGTAGCATGCTTTTTCCGCTCAGAGTTGACTTCAGGCATTTAGTAGGCGGTTAAAACGCGAGCACAGGACGAAAAACACTCGCAACCATTAAAAAAACATTCAAAAAAGGTGCCTCTTAAAGCAAAAAGCACGTTTAGTGTGATGAAGGCGTAATTTAACACAGAAACTACCAGAATAGCTCACTCTGACCACTCATCATTCAATGCAGAAACTCTCAGAAAGCAGAAACAAACACTCCCTTGTGATCATGAATGCATCTCACACTGCATGATCTCATAATCTGAAGTGTGTGTAATAGTATTCATTCACTAGTGTGTGTCGCTGTAGTCATTTACCTCATCACAATACATGACGCTGACACAATATAAAATTTAAACCTGTAAATTAGTTTTCTCCTATTATCTTATTTACACCATTAGCAGACACTTTATACCATGAAACAAATAAATGAGGACAATATTACATCAAACCAACTTTCATTCATTCATTCATTTTCTTTTCGGCTTAGTCCCTTTGTTAATCTGGGGTCACCACAGCGGAATGAACCGCCAACTTATCCAGCATATGTTTTACACAGCGGATGCCCTTCCAGTTGCAACCCATCTCTGGGAAACATCCACACACACTCATTCACACACATGCACTACGGACAATTAAGCTTACCCAATTCATCTATAGCGCATGTGTTTGGACTTGTGGGGGAAACCGGATCACCCGGAGGAAACCCACGCCAACACGGGGAGAACATGCAAACTCCACACAGAAATGCCAACTGACCCAGCCGAGGCTCGAACCAGTGACCTTCTTGCTGTGAGGCGATCGTGCTACCCACTGCGCCACTGTGCAGCCCAAACCAACTTTCAAAAAGAATAAATATATAAATATAAAGATGGTTTTAGAGGGTCAAAAAGTGAACAGATGATGTGGATAATCCCGAACGAATATATAATACTTAATAATAAGTATATAATATATAATAATTATATAAATTTCCTCTCCATTTTAAAGTGGTTGAAATAATCTTTTATTTTAGTTTTGTTGATTATAATTAAATGTATTTGTTTTTAAATATTTAAATATTTTTAAGTGTATGAATAATTCAATGAAATTTCTGAATAAATCTCTGTTAAATATAGAAAAATATAGAAAATGGACTTTAGTTGTTTATGACTTTAAATTCAACCAAGTGAAAAAAATCGGGCCTCACGGTGGCGCAGTGGGTAGCATGATCGCTTCACAGCAAGAAGGACGCTGGTTCCAGCTTCGGCTGGGTCAGTTGGCGTTTCTGTGTGGAGTTTGCATGTTCTCCCCGTGTTGGCGTGGGTTTCCTCTGGGTGCTCCGGTTTCCCCCACAAGTCCAAAGACATGCGGTATAGATGAACTGGGTAAGCTAAATTGTCCGTAGTGTATGAGTGTGAATGAGCGTGTGTGGGTGTTTCCCAGTGATGGATTGTAGCTGGAAGGGCATCCACTGCGTAATATGGGCATCCATATGCTGGATAAGTTGACGGTTCATTCCGCTGTGGCGACCCCTGATTAATAAAGGGACTAAGCCGAAAAGAAAATGAATGAATGAATGAAAAGAAATCTGCCAGAGCCAGAAACAAAATATTTCTTATATTAAATCCCTGTAAACATATCTCAATGTTGTGTTTTTTCCTTCATCCACAATGTCAAGTTTTATTTTTGGAATTTTCTTTCCAATTTTTATTTATTTGTTTACCTGAAATCTTCACAATCTCATGAAGACTTTAGTTTAGCTAATGCAGAAGTGCTTTTGCTAGTTGCACGGGTTGATATGGTTGCTGCTAGAAGGGATACAGCTGCAGCTGGAAGTTAATGAGAGTTATTTGTATTATTTATTAAATTAACCATTAATTGTATTTTATTAACATCAAACCCCTACCCCAAACCCCAAACCCAACCATCACAGTGCTGTGAAAACAGTAATTATAAGGAGAAGTATTTATATTATTTATCAAATTACACATTAAATAGTATTTTATTAAAGTCTAGCCCTACGCCAGCCCTAAACCCAAGCCTCACAGTAATCTAAATACAGCAATTATAATGACAGATATTTATATTATTTATTAAACTACACATTTAATTGTATTTTATTAACATTTACCCCTACACTAGCCTTACACCTACCCCTCACAGTAATGTAAAAACAGTAATTATTCCAAGTATTATTCATATTATTTATTAAATTATACCCATTAAATTGTATTTTATTATGTCTACCCCTACCCAACCCTAAAACCAACCATCACAGTAATCTAAAAACAGTAATTATAACAATTATTATTCATATTATTTAATAAATTGCCCATTAAATTGTATTTTATTAACGTCTACATCTATCCAAACCCTAAATCCAACACTCACAGTAATGTAAAAACAGTAATTATGCCAAGTATTATTCATATTATTTATTAAATTACCCATTAAAATGTATTTTATTAACGCTTTCATCTACCCCAACCATCCCAGTAATGTAAAAACAGTAATTATACCAAGTATTACTTATATTATTTATTTAATTACCCATTAAATTGCATTTTATTAACATCTACACCCATCCCTACCCTCACAGTAATTTACAAATATGAATTATTGTTGTACAGTGTCACACAAAGGATGCTATATTGATGTGAGTATCCACAGCTGTATCCCTTCTAGACTTTACTTGTTGACACCCTTGTACACTTTTTGTCTATATTCCAGCCTAAAGGTGAATTTCTTTACAACGATAGTCACAAATGGCTATAATAGAGTTATAAAATGGTCCTGCTAATGAACACCCGTACCTTAGGGAATCCCCTGACAGCGCAAAGCAGCTTGGTGTTGTATCCGACAGTAGTGCTGCGGTCCTGCATGGGGGCGGTGAATTTGGGGGCTTCGCTAAAGTCGTGCTCCTTGTACACTGGAGGCTTGTAGTCAATGCCTGAAACACACCATGAAGATCAGTTTAGTAACAATCAGTTTGACAGAAAAACGCGGCATTTCTGTGTCATTTCTGTGTTTCTGTAGAAAAAGGCACCAACAATCATGACTTTGATTGCCAGAGAATGCAAGAACTGATCAAATGACAGTAGAAGTCAAAATGATTCGCCCTCCTGTGAATTTTGGTATCTTTACAAATATTTCCTAAATGGTGTTTGACAGATTCAGGAATTTTTCACAGTAATTCCCATAATGTTTTTTCTTCTGAAGAAAGTCTTATTTGTTTTATTTCGGCTAGTATAAAAGCACTTTTTAATTTTTTAATAGCCATTTTAAGGTCAGTATTATTAGCCCCCTTATCAATCGTGAGCTTGATTCACAGAACATGCAAGAACTGATCAAATAAATAAATAAATAAATAAATAAATAAATAAATGGAAAAATTTATGCTAATTGTCTTGTAGATTACTAAAACTGCTAAAAAAGTTCTGGTTAATTCAAATAAGGCTGAATAAATGGGAAAACATTGAATAATTAAAAATAAAAGTAGCCATAAACCTGTAAGTGACTGTCAGGAACACACTGGGAGTGCAAATTGAGTGCGGGTACAGTATAAAAATATTTATTATTATTATTCTTTTCAAATATTTACCAAATGATGTTTGACAGATTCAGGAATTTTTCATAGTATTTCCTATATTATTCTTTCTTCTGGAGAAAGTCTTGTTTGTTTTATTTTGGCTGGAATAAAAGCAGTTTTAATTTTTTTATAATCATTTTAAGGTCAATATTATTAGCCCCCTAAAGGAATATTTGTTTGATTCTCTACAGAACAAAATATTATTATACAATGACTTGCCTAATTACCCTAATTAACATAGTTAAGCCTTTAAATGTCACTTTAAGCTGAATACTAGTATCTTGAAAAATATCTAGTCAAATATTATGTGCTGTCATCATGGCAAAGATAAAGAAATCAGTTATTAAAACTGTTATATTTAGAAATGTCATGAAAAATATTATCTCTGTTAAACAGAAATTGGGGGGAAAATATACAGGGGGGCTAATAATTCAGGAGGGCTAATAATTCTGACTGAAATATTCAACTGTATATTAGAAGCTGGTTTACCTGTCTTCTGGATGGTGGCTGAGGACTTTGTAGCGGTGGCGTCTTGGCTGATTCCACACTTGTTCTCAGTGAAGACCCTGAAGATGTAGGTGTTTCCCATGATCAGGTCTGAAACGGTGGCATTCAGTCTGTGATAATGCTCCAGTACTGTGAACCAGTCCTGAGGAGAGACCACAGCACAGCTCAGTAAACTCCACCACTCCACAATGCACTTCTTTATTTGCTTGACTATAGAAAAAAGCTTAATAAAGAGACATTGTTTTGTTTTTTAAATCCCCCATTGGTTAAACCAACACACAACTCACACCACTAGTAGAGTCAGACCTCTGTTCTATAGAATTACACTGCAATAAATGTTCCCCAGCAGGACTGAACTCCAATGCTGGTGTCGCATGACACATTCAGAGGTATCGCCAGATAACCAATCATTCTATAGAGTAAGAAAATGAATGCCTATGAGTTGGCAGCACGCAGCTCTTGCAGATGATGGCAGTTGCAATTAGCTGAGTATAAAGCCAGCAGCCACAGAGAGCTTTGCACACTTCGCTTCAGAAGCCTCAGGTACACCTGAAGAGACAACATCCGCTAAGCTGAATCCAAATAGAGATCAAGCTCCATGTAGAGAGCGGCAGTCGAGCTGGGTGATTCTCCCGTGCCTGGGCGTTTCACTGGGTACTTCTAAAAGAGCAGTCTAATAGATTTCCCCTAAGAGAGCAACATGATCAGATGCTGTTCTGACCGTGTATGTCTGGATGCGGTGGTTCCTATCTACGGGTGATGGGCACGGGTACTGCGATGGGCGAGGCTCAGCTGCTGTGGCGTTTTCCAGACACTCCTTCAAATGTGTCATGCGACACAGCATTTGAGTTCCATCCCACTGGGGAAAGAAATGGTTACGAATGTAACACATGTTCCCTGAGGGAGGGAACGGAAATGCAGTGTCCCACTGCCCGCTATGTCCCGCTGTCCACTATGTTCGGCTTCTTCAGCATAAAAGTGTGCAAAGCTCTCTGTGGCTGCTGGCTTTATACTCAGCTAATTGCGATTGCCATTAGCTGCGAGAGCTACATGCGGCTAACTCATAGGCATTCATTGGCCCGTTTTCTTACTCTTCAGAATGATTGGTTATCTGGCGATTCCTCCAAATGTGTCATGCGACAGCATTTCCATCCCCCCTCGAGGAACGTGGGTTATGCTCATAACCATTTAGTTTTCTTGCTTAGTCCATTATTAAATTAAATATTTTTGTGGAGATATCTTTAATTGAGAAACAAAATCACTTCAAATATGACGTCTTGTGTTGTAAATGTTACATTTATCTTGCTTTTCTAAATTCTTAAAACAAGAGGTTTTAAGGGGGTGGGGTTTTCCCCCCACTAAACAAGACTGAATCTTCATGTCAGAAATGTTTAGTCAGCTTTCATGAAATTGGGAAAATGTTTGCAGTGTGTAAAATAACAGCTTGACAGAACACAATGATGAGTAGCTCAGTTATAGTTTCTACTGGGATAAGAAATACTTTAACACAGAAAACAAATCTGCTTTAATATAACATGGTATTAACATGGTACTTCAGGGCGCTTTCAAGAATGTCATGGTGTCCTTAACGTGGTGCTGAAAAGCAATTGCAGTGGCACAATTTTTTACAAATGTTATTAAATTTGTGAATAAAACAAAGAATGTTTGCACATTTTACAAATATTTTATACGTTACTTTTACAGTCCAGCATGGAACCGCTTGATGATGAGTAAATAATGTGTTGATTTTCATTTGGACTGAGATTTTCATCATTTTCAACTATATATCACTTATATTTCAAACTTAATTTGTAATATCAATTACAGATAGACAGCAGCTAAATGAATATGTAGGGTAATTAAATGAAAATGTTGACAATTACTTTAGTTGAAAAAATGTTATATTTACATTCCCAAACGTTAGGCTAACATCCGGCATGGTTAAAAAATCATAAAAAACGGGGACAAATCATAAAATGCACCTCTGTCTCCAGTGGAAGTGTACTTCATGCTAAAATCAATGCTATTTGACAATTTTTGTTATTGTTTTGTACATATTTGTTGTCCCCTTTGTGCATAAACTGCTTCTACGCCAATTTTTTGTGTATTTGCTTGAGCTTGTACCCCTGTCTTTTTGTCGGCCTTCTGGATGGTGTATCCAGTGATTGTTGTGTTTCCATTATCCTTGGGTTCGGTCCATTCTAGAGCAGCATTAAAGCCCCAGGTGTCCACGATCTTCACGGTGGCAGGAGGTCCAGGCAGCTCTGGTGAAAGGGTCAACAAGAAAATTGTTAAAAAGAAAGACACAACAACAACTTTTTTCTTAAGATCCAAAAAATATTATGCCAAATTTAAGTGAGTTTTTCCTTAAAACAAGCAAAATATGGGGTAAGTATAATTATCTTACGTCAAAATAAAAAACAC
>CAIGQW010054109.1:849160-861742 GCA_903798125.1 Danio choprae
ATACATTATTTAATATACACTATTTAATATGCATTATTTAATATACACTATTTAATATACATTATTTAATATACATTATTTAATATGCATTATTTAATATGCATTATTTAATATACATCTCCATACACATTCTTCTGTAAGGTTGGAAATATATTTTCTCTGCCCCAAAACATGCTTAAAATATAGAATTTTCTTTTCTAAACTAATATTAGAAATAGATTTAGTGTGAAATGATTTTCAATTGAAAAATATCTAACATATAATTAACATAAATGCCAAGAAATAATAATTTTTTATTATATGGGATCCAAAAGGCTACAGCAGAACACCTGAATTTCCAATAAAACCTTTTAAATGCTAGAAGAAATATAAAATCTGAATGCAGAATTTGTGTGTTGCACAATGCAATGCAAACTGCTCTCTTAATGTGTTAGCCGCATGCTAACTCCAATAAGCATCAGCATTCCCCTAAATAAACATAGCATCTCCAGTGAGCTAAAAAGTCTCATGGGGTAACCTTATATGCCATTCCACTCCTTATGCGGAGCGAGAACATTCAGGAATGTATCCCACCCTCCGACTCCAACCATTCACACTTGTCGCCGTCGCTCTTAAAGGAAGCGGCTTGACACCGGCCCAGGCGGCTCGCTGTCAATGGCTTTGAAACCATGTCAAAACCTCTATGCATAATCCTTGCTAATGCACAGCGCTTACCGACTAACTATTTCCTAAGGATGTGCATCAGAGATTGTTCTTATTGGAAAAGACCATCAACGCCATGCATTGCAGAGCAATGATGACGCAGCATGAAGAGCTTCATACGAGATCGCACAACATTTCCCTCCCCCTCTTTTAGCGTCGACTGGATTCAAGTTACATTCCAATCCTGCTCCACTTTCCATTCTGCATTTATGATTTCTTTCTTTAGACGCTGCCGGACACTCTTGGAGTATGTAAAGTGACTGCAAGCATTTGCACTAGAAAACTGGTTTGCATAACATCAGCGCTTATAGGATCGGTGGCAGTATGTTTGACATTTAACTGTCTGCTTTTGCATCTACTTTATCTATATACAGAATTATTAAACCTCCTTTGAATAGTTTTTTCTTTTTCAAATATTTCCCAAATGATGTTTAAGAGAGCAGGGAAATGTTCACAGTATGTCTGATAATATTTTTTCTTCTGGAGAAAGTCCTATTTGTTTTATTTCGGCTAGAATAAAAGCAGCTTTTAATTTTTTGAAAAACATTTTAAGGTCAATACTATTAGCCCCTTTAAGCTATATATTCTTTGATTATCTATAGAACAAACCATCGTCATACAATATCTTGCCTAATTACCCTATCCTGCCTCCTAATTAACCAAGTTAAGCCTTTAAATGTCACTTTAAGCTGTATAGAAGTGTCTTAAAAATATCTGGTCAAATATTATTTACTGTCATCATGGCAAAGATAAAATAAATCAGCTATTGGAAATGAGTTATTAAAACTATTATGTTTAGAAATGTGTGGAAAAGATCTGCTCTCCGTTAAACAGAAATTGGGGAATAAATAAACAAGGGGGCTCATAATTCAGGGGGTTTAATAATTCTGACTTCAACTGTATAAATCAGCCTTAAGCAACAAATGTTGTGGTGATGAGGAAGCAATTTGTCCCAAACTTGCATAAAAAAAGTGCATAATTTTAGGATGCAGTACAAGCAAGCGAATTGGGATGAGCATTACTGTCTGTTGTTGAGACAATCTGAAGAAAACGTTGTATTAAAACGTTATGCTGCAAAGGTTTCTGGCGCAAGCAAGAACATTACCTTGACTTTTGTGCAAACACGCAAACAACATTAAATAGCAAACACATAATGAACTTTTACTGTCTGTTGACTGTAAATCTGAACAATCTGAAAAACGTTGTACTGAAACTATGTAAAGTTACACAACGACAGTTTATTTCCTAGTAAAAGAAAAACGTTACTATGACTTTTGTGATACTAAATCCAGCGATGTGCTATTCTGTAATAATACAATAGCGATAATTATTCATTCATTCATTTTCATTTCGGCTTAGTCCCTTTATTAATATGGGGTCGCCACAGCAGAATGAACCGCCAACTTATCCAGCCTATGTTTTATGCAGCGGATGCCCTTCCAGCTGCAACCCATCTCTGGGAAACATCCACACACACCTATTCACACACATACACTACGGACAATTTAGCTTACCCAATTCACCTATACCGCATGCCTTTGGACTTGTGGGGGAAACCGGAGCACCTGGAGGAAACCCACGCCAACACGGGGAGAACATGCAAACTCCACACAGAAATGCCAACTGACCCAGCCGAGGCTCGAACCAGCGACCTTCTTGCTGTGAGGCGAACGTGCTACCCACTGCGCCACCTAGTGATAATTATTATAATGCAAATTTTCTTCATAAAACAGCTTCACCTCCTAAACTCTGGGACCTGGTACCGGGTCCGTGACATTATTTACTTCCGCATTCTTTAAATTTTAAAGGTCCGTACTGGCCCAATACCCCCATAAGTGGTTCCGTTCTCTCATCAGTTGGAATAGAATAACTTTTGCATAGATTATGATAGAGACATTTTTCTTTTTTCCTATAATTACTGACATGTCCAGGGACCACCAAAATTATTTACAGCAACCTAGACCACACAGAACCTGAAAGGTACACTTTCAAACTGGAGTTTACAATAAAACATAAAAAAACGCCCCTTTTTGAAGGGGTTTATTATGACACAGACCACACATACAATTATTTTAATCACTTTCAACAGTGTTTTATGAGAATTCATAAAAATGGATGGAAATGATACCAAACTTGTGCATTTACACCTCTGCATGTGGATTTGGGAAGCTTTTTAATTTGGGTAGGCAAAATCCAGACGGAAACCTCAAAACAGCACTTGACTTTATAATGATATGCATAATCTAAACAAAATAAACAGTTAAATAATACAGTAAAATCATAATGAACATTTTGCGTCTGTTGTTGTGATAATCTGAAAAAAAAAGTCGTATTAAAACTATTTAAGGGTGCGCAACAACTGCTTTCCTTCTAGCACAGATAAAAAGCGTTGCTATGCCTTTCATGATACTGAATCCAGTGATATATTATCTAGCGATAATACAGTAACAATAATTATCATGATACAAATTTTCTTGATAAAACTAAAACTGTTTTTGTGCAATATGTCATTTTGACATATAACAGCCACTGATTATATAAGAGCATAATAATGCACATAGCCATAAACACTTTCATATACGTATCATTCTCAAGGCTATTTAGATTCTATAATCTGATGTTAAGGCCTCACAGTGGCGCAGTGGGTAGCACGATCGCCTCACAGCAAGAAGGTCGCTGGTTCGAGCCTCGGCTGGGTCAGTTGGCGTTTCTGTGTGGAGTTTGCATGTTCTCCCCGTGTTGGCGTGGGTTTCCTCCGGGTGCTCCGGTTTCCACCACAAGTCCAAAGACATGCAGTATAGGTGAATTGGGTAAGCTAAATTGTTCGTAGTGTATGATTGTGAATGGGTGTGTGTGGATGCTTCCCAGGAATGGGTTGCAGCTGGAAGGGCATCCGCTGCGTAAAACATATGCTGGATAAGTTGGCGGTTCATTCCGCTGTGGCGACCCCAGATTAATAAAGCGACTAAGCCGAAAAGAAAATGAATGAAGGAATGAATCTGATGGTAAAAAGGTAAATGTCCTATTATATATACTATTAAATGCCCTAATATGGTAAATACTGTAAAACGGCTTTAATGTTATTTGTGAATTTGTAAATATATATTGCAATGGCAGAAATGATTGAGGTCATCTCCGAGTATTGCACCATAAGTCAATATATTGATTATTGTGATAGGCCTAATCTCAAACATTTTTTACTATGCAATAAAATAAATCAGGCCTCACGGTGGTGCAGTGGGTAGCACGTTCGCCTCACAGCAAGAAGGTTGCTGGTTCGAGCCTCGGCTGGGTCAGTTGGCATTTCTGTGTGGAGTTTGCATGTTCTCCCCGTGTTGGCGTGGGTTTCCTCCGGGTGCTCCGGTTTCCCCCACAAGTCCAAAGACATGCGGTATAGGTGAATTGGGTAAGCTAAATTGTCCGTAGTGTATGAGTGTGAATGGGTGTGTATGGATGTTTCCCAGAGATGGGTTGCAGCTGGAAGGGCATCCGCTGCGTAAAACATATGCTGGATAAGTTGGTGGTTCATTCCGCTGTGGCGACCCCAGATTAATAAAGGGACTAAGCCGAAATAAAAATGAATGAATGAATAAAATAAATCAATAACATTCAATATAATGCTTATGTACGCTGCGAACAAAATTAAACCACTAAAGCAACATTTACTGTCTGTTGTTGCGACATAATCTGAACGTAAGGTTAAGCAACATCTGTTTTTTTTCTGCCAAAACCAATATCATTACTAAGGCATTTATGATTTTATTGCTTGTTCTTGTTCTGTGTAAGTCTGCAAGGCCACACGTCTCCACACTGAAGCCAGAACCGTGTCAGGTAGATTTATTTAGATGTATTTTTTTCCCAGCTGGCAGTTACTCCGAGCCAATTAGAGGGCCTGTAGGACAGCAGGAGAGGTTTGCTTGATGTGGCACTAATTTCACCTCTCGGGATAGCTCTGAGGTTTGGGATACTTGAGACTCCAGAGACCCCTGATCTTTAGAGCTGCTACATGTCCAGATCTGAGCTCCAGCATTTAAGCAATAATGTCCAAAGTAAGCTGGCGTGGATGCAGGACAGAAAGTACAGGCCAACTCTAAGCCATTTGGTGGTTATCTTAGTGGTCACACGGTTTATTAGTTAATCTATTTACTAACATGAACTAATAATGAACAATACTTGTACAGCATTTATTAATCACCGTTCAACATTTACTAATGCATTATTAACATCCTAATGTATGCTTGTTCACATTAGCTAATGCATTGTGAGTTAACAATGAACGACTTCATTAACTAACATGAACAAATACTGTAATAAATGTATTATTCATTGTTTGCTCAAGTTAGTGATTGCATTAACTAACATTAACTAACGCAACCTTAATGTAACGTGTGACCATCTTAGTAATACGCAAAGCTTCTCGTTTTTGCTTCGTGTTTGTGCACATTTATGTATGGCCAAACCAAATGAAAGATCATCATCATTTTTTATGATCGTCCATGTGGGCAGACTGCCTCTTTAGGTATAGTATAGCTCTTTTTGATGGATTATGTTTTGGAATCGGTGTGAATTTGATATGCATTTTAAAGCATTGTATTTATTAAATATTAATTAACATTAACTGTTATATATTTTTACCACAGTCCAGAGACTACAGATGGAAAATTGCCTTTTGGATAATTCTGGAACATTGTCACTTACTAATTAACTAACTAACTAACTAAATAAAGTGGGTAGCACAATCGCCTCACAGCAAGAAGGTCGCTGGTTCGAGCCCCGGCTGGGTCAGTTGGCGTTTCTGTGTGGAGTTTGCATGTTCTCCCCGTGTTGGCGTGGGTTTCCTCCGGGTGCTCCGGTTTCCCCCACAAGTCCAAAGACATGCAGTATAGGTGAATTGGGTAAGCTAAATTGTCCGTAGTGTATGTGTGTGAATGGGTATGTATGGATGTTTCCCAGTGATGGGTTGCAGCTGGAAGGGCATCCGCTGCGTAAAATATATGTTGGATAAGTTGGCGGTTCATTCCGCTGTGGCGACCACAGATTAATAAAGGGACTAAGCCGAAAAAAAAGAATGAATAAATAAATAAATAAATAAATAAATAAATAAATAAATAACATACACTGCCTACACAAGTGTTAGGTCAGTAGGATTGAAAAGGATTGAAAATGTGACTGTGAAAACTTCTATAATGTTAAAACATCTATTTTTGTTATTAAATATATATATTGGGGGCGGCTCGGTGGCTCAGTGGTTAGCACTGTCACCTAACAGCAAGAAGGTCACTAGTTTGAGTCAAGGCTGGAATAGTTGGTGGTTCATTCTGCTGTGGCAGCCCCTGATAAATAAAGGACTAAGCCGAAGGAAAATGAATAAATATATATATATATATTGATTATATGTTTTGTCTTAAAAAGTTTTTCCTTCTTGTTTTTATTTTTTACTCGCTCAAAGAATCCTGTTTCCACCAAGTATAAAGCAGTGCAAATTTCTAAAAATAAGAAATGAAATGAACAGTCTAGACGTACCCACAACCTCTCTGACCAGGACGGTGTCGGCCAGAGCGGCAGGAGGGCTGCGGCCGCCGGGGTTCATGGCCACGACCCTGATGTTCAGGCGGTCACCGGTGGTCTGGTTCTTAATCACATAACGGCAGGACACGGTCAGCTCCTCGTTAGCTGCTTTCCAGTCAGAGGCTGGATGGAGAATCAAATCAACAATTAATTCTAATAACAGTCAGAAGTGCCATACATTATGTCACAGCTATGTCACCAAAATGATCCAACATCTGCATCCTTTTAACTGATATAAACGGATGACTGAATGTACATTCGTTGTAAAAATTCATCAATAAGTTAATAATAATGATGTTTCAAATTAAAAAAAAAAATGTGTTGGAATGGTAGTATTTTTAATTAATAAATAATATAATTATAATTAGGGCGACGCGGTGGCGCAGTGAGTAGCACAATCGCCTCACAGCAAGAAGGTCGCTGGTTCAAGCCTCGGCTGGGTCAGTTGGCATTTCTGTGTGGAGTTTGCATGTTCTCCCGTGTTGGTGTGGGTTTCCTCCGGGTGCTCCGGTTTCTCCCACAAGTCCAAAGACATGCGCTATAGGTGAATTGGGTAAGCTAAATTGTCCGTAGTGTATGTGTGGGAATGAGTGTGTATGGATGTTTCCCAGTGATGGGTTGCAGATGGAAGAGCATCCGCTGTGTAAAACATATGCTGGATAAGTTGGCGGTTCATTCCGCTGTGGCGACCCCAGATCAATAAAGGGACTAAGCCGAAAATAAAATGAATGAATGAATGATTTAAAAATGTACAAACAAATATTATTATTTTAAATAAATACACCGCCTAGAAAACCAAAAATGCCTTTTGAAAGAAAATATTCAACAAATTAAGTATTATTATTGATATTAAGTGTTAATATTATATATATATATATATAAAAAACTAATTGTTGATCAAAACCTTACATTCTATTAACAATTATAAAATGCATCCTTGAATAATTAGGTAGACATTTTAATAAGTGACATTATAATAAAATTAGTAATATTATTGCATTAAAAATATCAGCAAATAAAAGTATGCATACAAATATTAATATTTTAAATACACACACTGCTTAAGAATCCAAAAATGCATTTTGAAAGAAAATATTTCAATAAATTAAATATTATTATTAATATTTAGTCTTAATATTATAACTGAAAACAATAAAATACAATAAAAAAACACAATTGTTGATCAAAACCTTGCATTTAATTAACAACTATAAAAATGCATTGCTGAATAATTAGATGGACTATTTAAATAAACATTTTAAATTAAATTAATATTAATATTGCATCAAAAATACTAATATTTTAAAGTATACATAAAAAATACTATTAGTTTAGAAACCGTTTAATCAATTCAGATTTTGAAATGCATTCAAATACATGTTTACAGTCTGTATTAGCATTTTAACTGCTGGCTCAGCAAGTGTGAAGCTGTTTACAGTGCGTCTGCCATGACGGCTCTTCTAGAAATGCTTCAGTCCATATAGGGCCAGAACTGAGCTGCTGTACAGTACATGCAGCCGTTGACAGATTGAAGACAGGTGCAGCCCATGGGTTTGACCAGCTAATAAAACGCTAATGAACATTTGAACGCTGTGTTGGGTTTCATTTAAAGGGGACCTATTATGCAAATATCACTTTTAATCACAGCTATGTGGGAACAGTCTGTGAATATAACCAGCTTCTAATGGTGTTAATTATATTTTTTATAATCACACTTGATAAAAACAGGCTGCAGAAACACTTTGATTGACATTCTCCCTTTGTACGTGTCATCAGAGGGGGAAAACCCCGCCCACTAAAGACCATCTCTCCCTCATTAGCATAGAACATTAGTCTTGTTATTGAATCTGCCACTATGCTGACACATAGGCATCTTTGGCTCCGCCCTCTTTTAAAAAACAGCACAATCTCATTTGAATTTAAAGCGACAGTCACCAAAATGGCAGAATTTGGATCAAAGACTAAAAGGGTCAGCTTCAGAGAGTTATAAAACATTATTTGTGTGGTATTTGGAGCTGAAACTTCACACACACACTCTAGGGACATCAGAGATAGCATTTAAAGATACAAATGAACACAAGTACTTGGCAGTACTTATATTGGACGTGTCTGAAATCGATTTGTTATCTAGTCAGTCGATGCATAAAAATACATTTATGACGGTACAACAGTGTCACCACATCAATAAATCTAGTAAAGACATTTTAGTAAGTAGGGTGTTATGTAATATTTGCACTCGTCTTGTTGACTTAGTATCTCTGTATATAACGCTGTCAACAATAATCATCATTTTAATTTCAACTGTTACTGTTAAAATCTATTAGTTGGTTAACTTTTAGCTTTTTTACAGTATATGGTGGAAAAGCTGTAATAAATATAGCAGAATATTTCTGACATCACATATAAAACAAGTTATATAATAACTTAGAGCAATAGAAGAGATGCTAATATTCACATAATTGTCTGTGTAACACATTTGATTTGATTTAAATCTGATTTATTCATAATTATTAGTCATTCATTCATTCATTCATTCATTCATTTTCTTTTCAGCTTAGTCCCTTTATTACTCTGGGGTCTCCACAGCGGAATGAACCGTCAACTTATCCAGCATATGTTTTATACAGCGGATGCCCTTCCAGCTGCAACCCATCACTGGGAAACACCCATACACTTCCATTCACACACATACACTACGGACAATTTAGCTTACCCAATTCCCCTATAGCGCATGTCTTTGGACTTGTGGGGGAAACCGGAGCACCCGGAGGAAACCCACGCCAACAAGGGGAGAACATGCAAACTCCACACAGAAATGCCAACCGACCCAGCCGGGGCTCGAACCAGCGACCTTCTTGCTGTGAGGCAATTGTGCTACCCACTGCGTAACCAATTATTAGTCATGTGAGTCAATTCCCATTTCAAGAATCCTATTTTAGTACGTAAAAAGCATATTAAATGTAGTTTACACCAATGTTTAAAATAATAATAGTATATAATATATAGTTTTATATATGAAATTAGTAGTGTACAATAACTATATATATATATAGTTCCATAATCATAATTTTTTTAGATTTTTCAATAAATGTATTATATTTTTTAATTATTAAAAACTGATAAAGGACTAAATCCTAGTAGTTTGAAGGATATTGGTAAAGTATAAAGATGACAAATAATATCTCAATACAGTATTTCGTATAATTAAATCTTTCTTGTTCTAAATATGAATATTTATTGGAATATCAATTATTGCAACTTTGGATGAAAATTGAAAGAATACTATCATGAAATAAAAACGCACAACAGTATAATAATCGTAATAGTAATAATACAAAATAAGAGTTTGTCTTTACATAATATTTGTGCATCTACTGTGTATATATATATATATACATAATTAATATAGACAGTAAACTAAATTTATGGAAAAGCAAACTTTAATTTTGCATGCGATTAATAAAAGCTTTTATTTGAACCGTCTCATTAAATAAATATATTTTTAATGAATTAAACATTTAATAAATCAAACTAAACCTGTCTCGATTTATATTTCATATTATTAAATAATTGCATTATTTTTGTGCCAATTATGCAACGAAGATGGTGTTTTGTATTTATTTCTAAGCACTTACTTCCTTCCTTGCAGATTTCCACAACGTATCCGTCCAGGCCGGAGTTCCCGATGGTGGCTGGAGGTCTCCATGAGATGGTGACGGAGGTGTCATTGACGTCCTCCACGCCGAGCTCCAGGGGCTCGCTGGTGGGCTCTGCAGGACAAACACACATTTAATACTTCAAACTATGATCAGGCACTCCATCCAATGCTTCAGCTGGAAAAAAAGACACTTAATAGAAGAGTAATACTGTTGATCTGAAGAGCTTTAGATTTGTGTGTTTACCTGGGGGTGGTGGAGGTGTAGGAGCTTTGATTTCCTCGGCTGGTGGAGCTTCAGCATCAGCTGGTGTTAAATAAGCATGGCACATTAATAAAAGCAGCATATAATAGAGCGTCAAGCATTGCTTTAGTTCAACATTATCAAATCAGAGCTCAGGTGAATGTTTGGCATAATTCCAGCAAAAAATTAAAAACTCAGTATATTTTAATATGTATGCATTTATGACGGACTTTACTGTAAAATGCATTTTAAAGTCAACTTGAAATCTTCCTCCTGCATTGTTTAGTCACTGCTTTGTATTCCACTAAACCAGTCTTATCCAAAAATACATTGTATGGGTCAAAATGTATTTACTTTATGCCCAAAACAATTAGAATATTATAATGTAATTACTGACAACACTTTGACAGCAATTTACTGTAAATCAAACTTACAAAAAACACTGTAATAATATTTACAGTACTATTTATCTTGCTGGATGTGTATTTACAGTATTGTTTATATTTACTGTAAAATATACAGTATTTTTTTGTCTTCATTCATTTTCTTTTCGGCTTAGTCCCTTTATTAATCTGGGGTCTCCACAGCGGAATGAACCGCCAACTTATCCAGCATATGTTTTACACAGCGGATGCCCTTCCAGCTGCAACCCATCACTGGGAAACATCCATACACACTCATTCACACACATACACTACGGACAATTTAGCTTACCCAATTCACCTATACCGCATGTCTTTGGACTTGTGGGGGAAACCGGAGCACCCGGAGGAAACCCACGCCAACACGGGGAGAACATGCAAACTCCACACAGAAATGCCAACTGACCCAGGCAGAGCTTGAACCAGCGACCTTCTTGCTGTGAGGCGATTGTGCTACCCACTGATTTACTGTAATACAGTCCAAATGGTAAATTACTGTATTTCCTATGACTGATCAGGTTTCACGCTCATTTACTTTTTAAAGTATTTTAATTCACAGCAAATGAAAAATACTGTTTAAACTATTTTAAACTATTAATGTTTAAATACTGCACTCCTAAAATGCAACTTTAAAACACAGTAACATACTGCATAGCTGTCATACAATAAAATACAACTCATATTACAGTTAAATACCGTATAATTGACAAAAAATCATTAAGAGTGTATTAAAAGGTCCTGTTTCATAAAGATACTTATTAAAGTGCATTTCTAAGCACTTAATTTGGGAAATTTTTACAGACTTTACAGTATTTAGATATTTCTGAAGCCTCAGATTTTGGATTTTCTCATATTGAAGTCAAATGCAAATGTATGACTGGTTTTGTGGTATTAAGGAAGCTGAAAGTGTTACAAACCTTTCCTCTTTCATGTTGACTTTGAGCATGCTTTAGACAGCAAACGCATGTTTATCATCACTGATATTAATATCAGCGGGGCCTCAGCAGTGTGTGCAGCGGCTCCTGCAGCAAAACCACTTTGAAATGTTAGTAAAAGGTTAGAACGGGCCAAACGTTTGAGCTTCTGCATATATACACGATATAACTCTACATAACAAACCAGAATCACACTGTAAAAAATGCCGGCTTCCAAACAATTCATTTGTGTTGGGACAACATGAAGGAATTAAGTTAACATATTCATCATTCATTCATTTTCATCTCGGCTTAGTCCCTTTATTAATCTGGGGTCGCCACAGCGGAATGAACCGCCAACTTATCCAGCATATGTTTTACGCAGCGGATGCCCTTCCAGCTGCAACCCATCTCTGGGAAACATCCATACACACCCATTCACACTCATACACTACGGACAATTTAGCTTACCCAATTCACCTATACCGCATGTCTTTGGACTTGTGGGGGAAACCGGAGCACCCGGAGGAAACCCACGCCAACACAGGGAGAACATGCAAACTCCTCACAGAAACGCCAACTGACCCAGCCGAGGCTCGAACCAGCGACCTTCTTGCTGTGAGGCGAACGTGCTACCCACTGCACCACTGTGAGGCCAAGTTAACATATTACTTTTTACAAATTTAAGTGAATTCAATATAAAACAAATAAGGTCGTCCCCAAAAAACCTCAAGAATTGTGTTGTTTCAGCTCATTTTAAATAAGTAGTTTGAACAAACAGTGCGTGTAGTTTTCTTAGTGCAAGTAGTCACCGAGTGATACATCAGACAATATTTGGTCATTTGGAGATCATTGACATCCACAGATAATGACATCATCCCATTTATTCATTCGTTTTCCTTCAGCTTAGTCCCCCCTATCAGGGGTCGCCACAGCGGAATGAACCGCCAACTATTCAGACCTATGTTTTATGCAGCGGATGCCCTTCCGGCTGCAACCCAGTACTGGGAAACACCCATACACTCTCGCATTCACACACACACACACACACACACACACACACACACACACACACAC
>CAIGQW010054109.1:873489-883507 GCA_903798125.1 Danio choprae
TCTGGACCACAAGATGGAGAATTTGATGCAGTCTGGACAATAAGATGGAAGAATTGATAAAGTCTGGATCACAATATTGAGGAGTTGATGGAGTCTAGACCTCAAGATGGAGCAGCTGATGGAGTCTGGACCTCAAAGTGCTGATGGAGTCTGAATGACAATACTGAGGAGCTGATGAAGTCTGGACATCAATATTGAGGAGCTGATGGAGTCTGCACTTCAAGATGGAGGATTTAATGGTGTCTGGAATACAATATTGAGGAGCTGATGGAGTCTGGGCAATAAGATGGAGGAATTGATGGACTCTGGACCTTAAGATGGAGGAATTGGTGGAGTTTGGACAATAAGATGGAGGAATTGGTGGAGTTTGGACAATAGGATGGAGGAATTGATGGAGTCTGGACCACAATATTAAGGAGCTGATGGAGTCTAGACATCAAAATGGAGGACCTGATGGAGTCTAGACCATAACATGGAGGAATTAATGGAGTCTGGACCTCAAGATGGAGAAACTAATGGAGTTTGGACTACAATATTGGGGACTTGATGGAGTCTGGAACTCAAGATGGAGGAGCTGGACTTCAACATTGGCTACAGGAGAGATGGAGGAGCTGATGCAGTCTGGACCTCTACTTGAGCGATGGATGTTCAGAGAGGAGGGAGTTTTGGGTCTGTTTCTTTCTCTGGTGACTCGATGTGATTGGCAGCCTCTTGTAGTTTTAACAGCATCGCCATCTAGAACAAAAGAGCACAGATTGCAGGAACATGAGCTGCAGTGAGCACTGACATTAACTTAACTCTTTTACTCTCTTGCATAAAACAGCAATTGCTCAAAATAACAACCAAAAAGATCTTTGTAAATGAATCTGCTAATAATGCTGTCAGTCCACACACTGACCAGTGGATCGGCCTCCACAGAGCTGGGCGGCGTCTCTTTATGTGTCCGCTCGTCCGCTGGTTGGCTGGGGCTGCCGGGGCCAGTGCTGGGCGGAGGCAGGTGGAAGAGTTTGGCCTGGTCCTGTTGAGCAGAAGGCCACGGCAGGGACCCTCTGACCCACTCCACCGGGTCCTCCCATACAGACTTCTGCCCATGAACCTGCAAAAACACACAACACATGGAAGGAGTCTCTAAATGGTTTTGCCTTAACCCTTGTGTGCTCTGGGATGATTTTGAGTCTTAATTTGGCCACAGCTTTCTCTGTGTTTCAGCAAAAGGAATGATTTTTGGTGGCAAAACCATATTTTGACACATATTTTGGGAAAGTGCTTTGAAAATGTTCAAAAATTCAACCGTACACTCTGAGCAAACTTACTATCCTTTCGTTATGTTGGTGGCTGTTTTTGACCCATTGACTTCCATTATAATGACATTTTTTGACTGCAAAGCCATGACAGCATATAATCATGCATTCTTGATTATTGATGGTTTTCCTGTTGGGAAGAGGTCAAATTTGTAATTTTTACTGTTGATCATCTGTTGCAGTTCAAAAAAAGCGTAGTTTCTGCCTTCTATGTGGAGTACAGTGTGTGTGTGTGTGTGTGTGTGCGTGCGTGCGTGCGTGCGTGTGTGTGTGTGTGCGTGCGTGTGTGTCAGAGAGACATTTGCACACTTATCTTGATATGTTTGAGAAAATAAAAAATAAGCAGCTCAGCTCTCAGAACATAGTAAACATAGTAAGTGTATTTATGGACACACACTATAATCTGATCTTTTACTCTATAGACCTGAGCCAGAAACTCTTTCGCACAGGCCTATCTAAAGGGGTAATGCTGCCAACTGATGATCAGCAGTAAAAATTACACATTTTATATCTTCCCAACTAACCATGTCCATATTGGTGTTTGCCCTAAGTTCCAGAAAAGATCTCTATCTACTGTATATGGCTGAAAACTCACACAGAAGCTAAAAGTATCTATATTATATTAGAAGCTGAAACGGTCTGTATTTGTTATAAACAGGTCTGTTATGAAGGCATATAAACGTCTTGACATATTTATTTAAAACAAAACAAAAGTCTCTGATTAGGGGACAAACGGAATAGTTTTCATACTATTCTAGCCATCAAATGTTGCTTAATGAATATTTTAATGGAACAAATGCTTCACTGCCAGTACCCACATAAAACATGACATACAAAAATGCATATTTTACAATATACTGAAGACATTATTTCTGTAAAATAATGTGAAACGTTTAAATGCAATAGATAACAATTGGTTCTGTCAGTAATTGTGGTTTAAATGATTATTAAACCTTTTAACCCCCCTTGACAATTACAGATTTGACATTTTCTACCATTTTGTGCTTTAGCTGAAGATGCTAACCTCGAACCAGACACCACATGGCATGACTAAAAGAGAATTTTGTGCAGTTTCATCATATTATTGTTTTTAAAATGTGAATGCAATTTTCAGGCAACACAGTGGCGCAGTGGGTAGCACGATCGCCTCACAGCAAGAAGGTCTCTGGTTCGAGTCCTGGCTCAGACAGTTGGCATTTCTGTGGAGTTTGCATGGTTCCCCTTTGTTGGTGTGGGTTTCCTCCGGGTGCTCCGGTTTCCCCCAAAGCCCAAATGCATGCGCTATAGATGGATTGAATAAACTAAGTTGCTGTAGTATATGTGTGTGAATGAGTGTGTGTGGGTGTTTCCCAGTACTGGGTTGCAGCTGGAAGGGCATCCGCTGTGTAAAACATATGCTGGATAAGTTGGCGGTTCAACTTATTTGTTGGATATTTTCGTCCTCTTTGTACCACGGTAAATGCCTTATAACAGATTCAAAGCGTGCTATCGTGTTCTCTCCTCGTCCTGTAGAGGGCAGGGTCGAACATTCATTCATTCATTTTCTTTTCGGCTTAGTCCCTTTATTAATCTGGGGTCGCCACAGCGGAATGAACCACCAACTTATCCAGCATATGTTTTACGTAGCGGATGCCCTTCCAGCTGCAGCCCCAGAGTTGAAAAATCTTCACTATTTAATGGCACCTCTCTCTTTTGGCGGTCGTTGTGGCGACCCCTGATGAATAAAGGTACTAAGCCGAAGGAAAATGAATGATTGAATAAATGAATGAATGAATGCAGGGCCTCACGGTGGCGCAGTGGGTAGCATGATCGCCTCACAGCAAGAAGGTCGCTGGTTCGAGCTGGGTCAGTTGGCATTTCTGTGTGGAGTTTAATGTTCTCCTCGTGTTGGCGTGGGTTTCCTCCAGGTGCTCTGGTTTCCCCCACAAGTCCAAAGACATGCGCTATAGGTGAATTGTGAACAACTAAATTGTCCGTAGTGTATGAGTGTGAATGGATGTTTCCTAGTGATGGGTTGAAGACACATATGCTGGATAAGTTGGCGGTTCATTCCGCTGTGGCGACCCCAGATTAATAAAGGGACTAAGCCGAAAAGAAAATGAATGAATGAATGAATGCAATGTTCACTGAAATAACACAATAACACAGTTGACAAATAATGAATCTACTGTTGGTTTATCCTAAACCTTTTTTGGATGACCGTAGCAAAAGTCTGTGTTTTAAAACAAAAACACACAAGTGTAAATTTACATGTATACTCTGACCAATTAGACTGTTAGGAAATGGCAATCTATGTACTAATTGAACAACAACCATTCTTGACAATTTTGAAAAACTCCAAATGTTCACTATTATATATTTTCTTTCCCTCAGGATCGTTTTACCAACCTTAATGCCATCTTTGGCTCCTTCCTGCAGGTACGGGATGATGGAGTGATTCCACAGATCGATAAACCATGTGCGGAAATCCTCTACTGTTACTGGACAGGACAGGAAGAAGCAGGGACCTGAAACACAGCATGGATTTGATTTATTAGCTGTATAATTATTGTATAATTCATACATTGAATTAATTAAGGCAGCCTACAATTAAATCAAAACTAACCGCCACATATAGACTTACCAAAAGGTTTGGATTTGTTGAATAAACATGAGCCCTGCTTCAATGTTATATGAATGTGTCTTAAAGTAGACGAGCTTCAATGTCATTTTCATTTGTGTAAAAAAGTATTTCATGATATCTGAAGCCGAATGTGTGATTCAGGAGGTAGATACTGTCAGAAATACAGGGTCATTCAAAAAAATAAATACCACATCTTTGAAAATCTGTATTTAATCAAAGAAACATGATGGAACCGTGAGTAACGAATCAATGTGAAGAGTACTTAAAGTTTTATTTCAGTAGAAAACAAGTTTACAGATGTTCAATATGACCGAGTGACAACAACACGAAAGTTGTGGTATTCTTTTTGAATCACCCTGTAGTATAGTGGCAGTCTTTAAGTCAATATTTTCAAGACTAAATGTCCCTGAATACACATACAAGCATTATTTTAGAGATAAGATAATCGTGAAGACACTACATGTGGAGACACGCGTTTATCTTGAAGACACAACATGCTTCTAGAATCACCTACAGTTGAAGTCAGAATTATTATTCATTCATTCATTTTCATTTCGGCTTAGTCCCTTTATTAATCTGGGGTCGCCACAGCGGAATGAACCGCCAACTTATCCAGCATATGTTTCACGCAGCGGATGCCCTTCCAGCTGCAACCCATCTCTGGGAAACATCCATACACACCCATTCACACTCATACACTACGGACAATTTAGCCTACCCAATTCACCTATACCGCATGTCTTTGGACTTGTGGGGGAAACCGGAGCACCCGGAGGAAACCCACGCCAACACAGGGAGAACATGCAAACTCCACACAGAAACGCCAACTGACCCAGCCGAGGCTCGAACCAGCGATCAGCGACCTTCTTGCTGTGAGGCGAACGTGCTACCCACTGCGCCACTGTGAGGCCCTCAGAATTATTATCTATTATATATTTTCCTCAATTTCTGTTTAATGGAGAGAAGATTTTCTTCAGCACATTTCTAAACAATAGTTTTAATAACTCATTTCTAATAACTGATTTCTTTTATCTTTGCCATGATGACAGCACATAATATTTTACTAGATATTTTTCAGGATGCTAGTATTCAGCTTAAAGTGACATTTAAAGGTGTAACTAGGTTTATTAGGCAGGTTCGGGTAATTAGGCAAGTCATTGTATAACAGTGGTTTGTTCTGTAGACAATCGAAAACAAATATTGCTTAAGTGAGCTAATAATATTGACCTTAAAATGATTTTAAAAAATTAAAAACTGCTTTTATTTTAGCCGAAATAAAACAAAAAGGACTTTTTCCAGAAGAAAAAATATTATAGGAAATACTGTGAAAAATTCCTGAATCTGTTCAACATCATTTGGGAAATATCTGGAAACAAAAGCGAATAATTCTGACTTCAACTGTATTGTAAGCCTGTGGGAAACACTGTACTGAAGTACAATCCTATCAGGTATGATGCTGATAATGAAGATGGAGATTACCGATGAGGAAATCGGAGGTGCTGTGTTTCTCCAGGAAAGCGTGAAGGTGGTACCAGAGTCTGGGCACCCAGTCGAGCACCCGCAGCAGATCTTCATTGGTCACACTCCTCGGGTCTTCAGCCTCCATCAGTTTTCTGTGCAAGTAACGCACCAGGAACCCGTTCGCTGGCTCCACGTTATTGGAAAACGTCACCATCCTGTATAGGGAATATACATTAACATTTTTTTAGTGGCAGCATAGACAATTCTAATCTTGCCTAATATCAAATAAACACCGACTATGTAACTTTACAACACATCTTCAACTTCACATCAATATTGATGATGATAATAATAAAAATGTTTCTTGATCCTCAAATCAGCATATCAGAATTATTGCAGAAGGTTTCATTGCATCATAAGAATAAATAGCATTTTAAATAAATTGAAGTTATTTTAAATTGTAAAATTACTTCACTATATTAATATTTAACATATTTTTTTAAACACATGAACGCTTGCACACACACGTAAATATATACACATTGAAATATATCAGACATTTTAATTTTAAATAGTTTGCGCAGTGTTTGCTAACATTAATCCATACTACGTTATAAATGTGTGTATAAAAAGAGTCAGTAAAGCCCCGGTCAGATCACACGAATTGGTCACGATTTCGGCACGATTTCCTTGACATAGGGTGTCGTGGGGATTCGTAATCGACAAATGAGCGTAGTGACACAAGACTCAATATATAAATATATATATATATATAAAAATAATGTAAATATATATTTTTTGTATATTATGTATACTGTAGTATGTGTGTGCATTTATACATATTGTTTGACAGCACTACTTTTATAAACATAAATATATTCGCAAATATATTTCTTTTGTATTTTTTTCTATTTTTTGTACATTAGGTGTGTGTATATATATATACATAAAGAAAAACACTTATCTTTGATGCGATTAATCACGAATGATCATTTGACAGCACTACTTTTAAAAATAACTTTACCCAACACTGCTGAAGACTACAGTGGCATGTGTCACCCAAAGAAACAACACAAACACAAGCACAAGATCCTGAAACAGGACGGAGCAACACGTCACAGCTGTTCGCTCAACAACACGCCGAAAGCAGCTTCAATAATACAGAATTAAACCAAGACCCACCTGAAGCTGAGGTGCAGACCGTGATTCGGGCTCATCTTCACTGGCTGATTGGTTGTTCCTATTATATACGGACTGAAAGAGACAAAACAGCTCTTAGCATGCCTTTAAAATGACTGTCGTATTCACTAGTCCTGTTAGTGTACAGTACAGACTCACCATTTATGATATTTACAGGTTAAAGCACCATTTACAAGTTCACTGAGGGATGTCGGCTCGTGCACATCATCTAAGATCACAACCAATGGGATTTCAGCAGTGCTGCTCTCCCGGTCGATCTGATTGGCCAGATTGGCCAGATAGAGCTGAAGGTCCTGATGGAAAAAAAATATATAAAGAGAGTAAGAGAGATTTATACTTTATCTAAAAGCTATATAAATAAGCTTCCCATTGATGCATGGTTTGTTAGGATATGGTAATGTCTGGCTGAGATACAACCAATTGAAAATCTGAAATCTAAATATTGAGATAAGTCCAAAGTAACTCTTAACAATGCAATAATTCAATAATTGAGTTTTTATATATTTAGGGTATAAGATATCTGTATGGAACTTGATCTCTGCTTTCTATCTTTATAGATGCTATTTATTTTCTAATGATTTCTGGCATTAAAATAATTGATAATCATCATTTTGAACCATACAACGCATTTCTTTTCCCCCTTTTACCACAGATATACCTGTGCAACATAAGTTTTGTGGTTCACGGTCACATTTATTTTATACAGCCTGTCTCAAAGCAGCTTCACAGTCATGAACAGGAAAATAATAGTGTTAATGTTGTAAAATGCATCAGTTATTAAATGATAACGATTATAAAAGTCAAAAAATATAATGATAACGATTATAAAAGTCATTCTTCAGCTCATGCCATTGTCATGGATTAAATACAGTTTAATAGCATTTTGAACTAGAATTAGAAATGCCAAAAAATGAATAATCTCAGGAGGTTCATTGTGTTTTTGATTTGTATATTGTGTAATATGTGCATTTGCAAGCTTCTAAAATATTATTTACAATATACAAATGTGTTGCATACTTTAGTTTTTCAAAGTCATCTCTGAATACTAAAGTCAAAACATGTTTTGACCCCCCCCTCCTGTATATTTCCCCCCATTTCTGTTTAACACATTTCTAAACATAATAATTTTAATAACTCATTTCTAATAGCTGATTTCCTTTATCTTTGTCATGATGACAGCACATAATATTTGACTAGATATTTTTCAAGATACTAGTATTCAGCTTAAAGTGACATTTAAAGGCTTAACTGGGTTAATTAGGCAAGTCAAAAAAAATATTGCTTAAGGGGGCTAATAATTTTGACCTTAAAATGTTTTTAAAAAAATTAAAAACTGCTTTTATTCTAGCTGAAATAAAACAAATAAGACTTTCTCCAGAAGAAAAAACATTATAGGAAATACTGTGAAAATGTCCTTGCTCTGTTAAACATCATTTGCGAAATATTTGAAAAGGAATAAAAACCTGACCTTGCAGGACTGGCGGTGCATGTTGAAGGTGTTGGTGATGGCCGGCGTGACCTCGCGGGCGCTGCGCTCCACCAGATACTCCGCCAGCCGGTAGGTGAGGTAGGTCTTCCCGGTGCCGCTGGGACCTGACAGGATCAGCCGCCGGTGCTTCAGCAGCAGACTGATGTAGTGCTGCATCATGGGCTTGGGCACGAGCGTTTCGAACACCAGCACGTCCACACACTTCTCCTTTAGCCCTGCACACACACACCATTGCAGATCAGTGTTTCACATAGAGAGACAGTGAGCAAGATTTACAAGAATTTACAAATCGATTAATTTATTAATTAATATAAGTAATAATAATGAATAAATAAAACAAAAAGTCCAAAAAAGGCAGCACAGTTGCGCAGTAAGTAGCACTTTCGCCGCACAGCAAGAAGGTCTCTGGTTCGAGCCTTGGCTGGGTCAGTTGGCATTTCTGTGTGAAGTTTGCATGTTCTCCCCGTGTTTGCCTGGGTTTCCTCCGGGCAAGTCCAAAGACATGCACTAGGTGAATTGGGTAAGCTAAACTGTCCGTAGTATATGAGTGTGAATGGGTGTGCATGGATGTTTCCCAGTGATGGGTTGCAGCTAGAAGGGCAATCGCTGCGTAAAACATATGCTGGATAAGTTGGCGGTTCACTCCGCTGTGGCGACCCCAGATTAATAAAGGGACTAAGCCGAAAAGAAAATGAATAAATGAAAAAGTCCAAAAACAAAACAAAATATATATACTGTATTCATTCAACCTTCTTGCTGTGAGGCGAATGTGCTATCCACTCCGTCACCGTGCTGCCCTATACTGTATTAGTGCTGGGCAAAAGTTTATCGCGATTAGACACATCCAAAACAACACTTAGTTTTGACATATATATATATATATATATATATATACACACATATATTATATATCAAATATATATTTGGTATGTAAAACAATATGATTAATGTTTGTCCAGCACTAATATATAATATATTATATCTTTCTTTTTTAGATTATTTTTGCTTTACTAAATGAAAATGGACGGTTCATCCCGCTGTGGCAACCCCAGATTAATAAAGGGACTAAGCCGACAAGAAAATGAATGAATGAATGAATGAAAATGAGAAATATTTACCTGGCAAGTACCTGAAATAAAACACATTTTTATATATTTTTTCTTTCTTTCAGTTAACATTTTTCATTATTTTATTCTTGTTAACCATAACACCCCTAATAATAGTATTAATAATAACAACAATAATTGTATTATTATTAATAATGTTAACAATACAATTACTCATCAAATATAAGTTGTACAATTATTTTACACTTATTAATATAAATTGTACATAATTATATATAATTACACATTTTATATGCATAGTTTAATAAAATATAAACTTAAAAAATAAAAACATACAAATAAAAAATGCATAAAACATTTATAATTATACAATTATATAAATATATAAATACTGATCTTACTCTTTCGCCTAAGCAGATGCTTTATTATTATTTATTATAACTTTATTATCT
The DNA here is from genome assembly GCA_903798125.1 of Danio choprae. Lineage (NCBI taxonomy): Eukaryota > Metazoa > Chordata > Actinopteri > Cypriniformes > Danionidae > Danio > Danio choprae. The sequence goes on from CAIGQW010054109.1 coordinate 883,083, forward strand.
CAAGACTTCTGGTCTCATTCACTTTTATCCCTTTTTAGCCATAAAAACAGCTTGTTATGCTGATGTTTGTTTACTGTGCTCTAGTTTACCCAACTATGAAGACTTCTGCTGCTGAGGAACCCGGAAATGTGTCCATAAAAAAGTAGCGTTGTGTGAACGGCCGCTAAGGTGTGTATTGACTGACCCTTGAGGGCCACAGTGATGCAGGCCTGTCCTCGGCTGTAGAGGCGCACTGGTGGCGTCTCCGGCGGCTGCGCACCCAGAACCCTCTTCAGGTGACTGAGGCTGTAGCTGTAGATGGAGTCCTGAGAGAGGCCGAGGCTAGAGCCTGGGTCCACCACCGACAGATACTCCTGCGCACGCACGCACACGCACACGCACACACACACACACACACACACACACACACACACACACACACACAC
>CAIGQW010054109.1:910608-923749 GCA_903798125.1 Danio choprae
TTCACCTGTACCGCATGTCTTTGGACTTGTGGGGGAAACTGGAGCACCCGACTTCTTGCTGTGAGGCGAACGTGCTACCCACTGCGCCACTGTGAGGCCCTAGGGACAATTTAGCTTACTCAATTCAACTATACCGCATGTCTTTGGACTTGTGGGGGAAACTGGAGCACCCGGAGGAAACCCACGCGAACACGGGGAGAACATGCAAACTCCCCACAGAAACGCCAACTGACCCAGCCGAGGCTCGAACCAGCGACCTTCTTGCTGTGAGGTGAACGTGCTATCCACTGCGCCACCGTGAGGCCCAAATTCGCACTCAGTTACTTTTATTTAACCAGCTAGTTTGTTTTTGATCAGAAATAACACAGGCTTCTTCTAAAAGATAATACAATGATGTACAAAAGACATCATTGTGGAAAAAAATATGTCTCACTTTTTATCTACATTTGAACAAAAACTTTAATTCAGAATTTGAAAGGGTTTGACTGTAAATCTACCGCAAAATCCTAAAGCCACTGATCATAACCAAGAGAATGGCGGAAAACTGAAGCTTCTCCTTTTCCCTCCATCCCATCGCCATGGTAACCAGATCCAGATTCGTCTTCAGTGAAATAACTTGCGCAGTTCTTCTGCACAAATCTCCAATAATTTGCCACTCGCTGACAAAAGGCACAAAACAAAGCAGCCAACGCACTCAAACATCCACTCAGAAGATATAAAAACACTCTGGGCTTAATTTGTTTATTAACAGAAAACTTCTCCATGCAATTAAATCGAGCCCTTAAACAAAATAATTAGTTAGAGTGGATTTTTCTCTTCTTGTTCAAACTTTAATTAATGTACTTTGCTGCTAGTCGTGATGAATTTGAGACGTTTGCTGCTTGTTGTCAATGTTGGCAATGATTTTTCAGATTCATTTGGGACATAAACCCACGTTTATGGGCATACATGATTATAAAGTACAGATATAAATATACATACAGGTATTCTCTTGTCCTGATAACATCTTTGTAATCAGCGTCTTTAAAAAAGTGTGGTCCCACTTTATATTAAGTGGCCTTAACTACTATGTACTTACATCAAAAATAAATACAGTGTAGTTACTGTGTTTATAACGTATTGCAGAACACTTCTGGTGGTCTTGAGGTGGGATATGGGTAGGGTTAGGGACAGGTTTGGTGGTATGGGTGGGTTTAAAGGTAGGTAAAGGTGTAAGAAATGGTCAATGGTGTTATTATAAACGTAATTACAGAAATTAAATAGATGCAATTACATGCAGGCATTTATTCAATTATAAGTACATGTAAAAACATGTATTTACACAAAAAGTACATTGAATCAAATGATTAATTTCAATGTAAGTACATATTAGTTAAGGCCACTTAATATAAAGTCGGACCAAAAGGAATAAAGAAATAACGCACTGTAACGTCAAGAATTGTCATATAAAATGGTTGTATTTACACTTTAGAATCAAATTGGTTGCATTTACTGCACACTTTTCCAATTAAAATGCTTGCATTTAGACTATAGAATTGAAATGGTTGCATTTACACTTTATAATTAAAACGGTTTCATTTAGACCAGAGATGCCCAAGTTAGGGCCTGCGGGCCAAAGTTGGCCCATGGTAACCTTTGATTTGGCCCACCATCCCATCTGAGAAGAGAGGGATAATGATGGGGATGGTTTAGAGACTGTAATTTCTCATTTATTTGTTTGTTTGCTTTATTGCTAAGCTACAAACGGCTAACTGAAATGAAATGTTTCAATTTGATGTTGTAAATGAATGATTTTTAAAAAATTGACATACTGTCACCCGACGAATAGAGGACAACGCAGAGACATCAGTGAGCAAATGAAGGCAAAGGCAGATTCTGCTCGACTAGTGTATTCATCACTGAACTCCACTGTGTAATAAATTGTTTATGTTTTTATTGTATATAATTTATTTTAAAAAATTATTTAAAAATACATACACACACACACACACACACACACGCATACATATATATATATATATATATATATATATATATGGCATTAGTTAATACGATTTAAAGTAATGTTTTCTATTTATTTTTAAATATTAGGAAATAAATTAGTAAATTACCTATGACAACTTTAACTTTCGGCCCACAGCTCTCGATGATATTTGGTTTTTGTCCCTTCATACGTAAAAGTTTGGCCACCCCTGATTTAGACTATAGAATTGAAATGATAGGATTTACACTTAACAATTAAAACAGTTGCATTTACACTTTAGAATCGAGATGGTTGCATTTAAACAGACCCAATATGTGTGACACTTCCTTCAAATGACCTAAAACTCTGAGCTCTGTTGTTTCATATGTCATTTCTTCTCTCTCTGCACTGAAGTGAGAATGAGAATGAGGGCTGGGTCTGATCAGCCCACCGTCATGCGGCACTCGCTAAATCCCTCTGCATGAGCTTCCCAGATAAAGCCCAGATTTACGCCCAGGAGAACTGGCCTGGATTTCATCATCTCAGTACGCATACAGTGTGTATCTGAGGGTGTGTGTGTGACCGAACCATCAAATACAGCAATTATAGAAAAAGAGAAATTAGAAAGACAATCGAGGGTAGTAGAGGAGCATATCATCATCAAATCTGGAGATCTGACACCTGCTGTGCTGAAAACGTATCTGAATAATCTGAGACCCAGCAGATGGCTCGACCTTGCGGAAGGACACATATGGCGAGTAGGTGCAATTCAATGCTGGAGGTTCACTGTTTTACAGTGGAAGTCAAAATTATAAGCCCCCCTGAATTATTAGCACCCCTGTATATTTTTCCCCAATTTCTGTTTAAGGGAAAGAAAATGTTCTCAACACATTTCTAAACATAATAGTTTTAATAACTCATTACTATTAACTGATATTTTTTTTTCATCTTTGCCATGATACATAATATTTTAATAGACATTTTTCAAGATACTAGTATTCAGCTTAAAGTGACATTTAAAGGCTTAATTAGGTTAATTAGGCAGGTTAGGGTAATTAGGCAAGTCATAAGCGGTTGAAAATGAATGAATGAATGAATTGTATAACAATGGTTTGTTCTGTAGACAATTGAGAAAAACATATTGCTCAAGGGGGCGAATAATATTGACCTTAAAATTATTATTTTTTATTTAAAAACTGCTTTTATTTTAGTCAAAATAAAACTAAGACTTTCTCCAGAAGAAAAAAAATATTATAGGAAATACTGTGAAAAATTCCTGAATCTGTTCAACATCATTTGGGCAATATTTAAAAAAGAAAAAAATATTCACAGGGATAATAATTTTGACTTCTAGTGTATACTGTACAGTAAGGTTGGCATTTTTAATTTTATGCCTTGTGCATTTTAATCATTACTAAACGTTGATGACATGACAGTGACTAAAAATCAAAGGGTCAGAAAGTTGAGTTCAAGCCATCACAATTGTGGCTTTAAATGAGGCGTTTAAACCCATGGTGCTCCACTGTCACTGTCATAAATGAGCTGGATAAAAGCATCTGCTTAATGCCTACTTGATTGCTATTATTTTGGTGTGAGTAAGCCCATTAGCGATAAAATGACTGCTGAAAAAATACCAAGCATGACCAACGTCAAAACTGTATTTAAGATTTTTTTACACATATCCAAAATGATAAACGCTGTTAATATAGGCTAAAAACAACTTGCATTGAAACATGCAAACAAATACCATATAATTGAAAACATGGTTCTTCACAAACTATCAAGCGTAAAGATATAAATGTCAAGCACTATGCAAAACAGGAAGAATGCAAAATATAATACATGCATGATTACATTTGAAACTTAAATGCAAGCTTTATTTCTGAATGCCTAAAACATCCAAACATTCATTCATTCATTCATTCATTTTCCTTCGGCTTAGTCTCTTATTTAACAGAGGTCGCCACAGCGGTATGAACCGCCAACTATTCCAGCATATGTTTTACCCAGCAGATGCCCTTCCAGCCGCAACCCAGTACTGGGAAACACCCACACACTCTCACATTCACAAATGCACTCCTATACTATGGCTAATTTTGTTTACCCTATTCACTTATAGTGCATGTGTTTGGAGTGTGGGGGAAACCGGAGCACCCAGAGGAAACCCACGCCAACACGGGGAGAACATGCAAACTCCACACAGAAATGCCAAATGGCCCAGCCGGGACTCAAACCAGCGACCTTCTTGCTGTGAGGCGACAGTGCTAACCACTGAGCCACCATCCCATCCTACACATCCAAACATTTGTAATCTAATTTAAAAACTTATATCAGAAGTATACTAATATACCAATGATATTTAAACACTAAACTTTACTGTTGACAAATTTAGACTTCAATTTAAACTAGAACTTTACCATAATGCAATCTGAAACGTCATCTCTAGTTTGTATAAAGTTAAACATTTCCACAATCTTTGACATTCTATTTCACCACCCTACAAACTTTATTCATTCATTCATTTTCATTTCGGCTTAGTCCCTTTATTAATCTGGGGTCGCCCACTGCTACCCACTGCGCCACTGTGAGGCCCCCTACAAACTTTAAAACTGAGCAAAAGTAAAAACAAAGATACGCAAGATTTCTCAAATAAAAATCAAATAAACACTGTTAGTTTGAGCTTTCTATTCAAGGAATTTTCCACAAACACAGTTTTCAACATTGCTAATACTCACAAATGTTTCTTGAGCATCAAATCATTACTGTATATCAGATTGATTTCTGAAGGATTGTGAAATTGACTAGAACAACAATGCTGAAAATTCAGTTTTGCATCAGGAAAAAAGCGGTTCATCATTGCATACCTTATTATCAGGATAATTATAATAAGAAAAACTCGGATAAACCATATGTAGTCGTGGTCATGTATTTATTAATCCCGCTGAATCAAATGAAAGCAGTTTTACTGTATGTTTACCAAACATTATAAGGATTTCCCATAGACTGGGATTGTCCTTTGGGGCATATTTTGTTGTTCTGTGTGACTCACGTGAGAGAGAAGTGCCGTCTGGTCTTCGGAGGAGATTTACTACTGATCACATTACCATAAAATTACAGTAAAATTACAAAATCTCACTTGTAATTTAGCAAAAGCTGCGATTATGTCGATATACAATATCATTCAGTCCTACAACAAACCGTCCTGCATAAACTAACACAGGCTCGTTGGGAAAATGTGCCCAGGGATCATTCATTCATTCATTTTCATTTCGGCTTAGTCCCTTTATTAATCTGGGGTCGCCACAGCGGAATGAACCGCCAACTTATCCAGCATATGTTTTACGCAGCGGATGCCCTTCCAGCTGCAACCCATCTCTGGGAAACATCCATACACACCCATTCACACTCATACACTACGGACAATTTAGCTTACCCAATTCACCTGTACCGCATGTCTTTGGACTTGTGGGGGAAACCGGAGCACCTAGAGGAAACCCACGCAAACACGGGGAGAACATGCAAACTCCACACAGAAACGCCAACTGACCCAGCCAAGGCTTAAACCAGTGACCTTCTTGCTGTGAGGCGATTGTGCTACCCACTGCGCCACCGTGCTGCCCTGTGCCCAGGGATACATTTCTGAAAACCGAGGATTATGTGCCTCGAATGGCTGCATTTTGTGTGTAAAACGAGCGCTACAGGGGACGGTACTGCTTACATGGTTTGCTAGTTTTCTCGGTAGCTCACCACAAATGGCCCCAGACTTGAGAGGTAGAATGGAGCTAGGTTCGAATCCGGTGAAGGATGGTTCCAGAAACCAGGTAAAACAAATCCCAAAACAAAGAGCAGTGTGATACCGTGGTGGAAGCACATGGCCGCAATGGCTTTTCTCTTCTAGTTTGCTTTTGAAAACACTATTGGGTGGATTTAGGGAAGGGGGTGTGTAGGTCAGTCCATATCAGGCTGATATATACACGACAACAAGCCGGCCAGCTTCTCTCAGACGCATTCCAGAAGGATGTTGAAAGATGGCCAAAAACATACACAGCGGCCTCTGGTGGATTTACGAGAAATGGCTTGTATGAGAAAACATATTTGAGATTGTCAAAAATGTACACCGCACCCTCTAGTGGACTCATGAAAGCAAAAACTGCAAGAAGACGTAGTCCAGGGAACATATTTCTTGGCCACATTTTGCACTGAGCCTGTGTTGGTACGAACATTTGAACACCCTGTATTAATGTTATAAAGCTACTGACAGAAGCTGTGCCAGAACCAGGAGGTATTTCATCATCCACAGCATCTCTGCAGGTCTCTCTGCTAATGTGGATAATTAGCATGACCCCTCTTTGATGCTCTACTCACTGTTGCCTATTTAATCTAGTGTACATACACGCCAGGTTAACAGCCACACTGTGTCTCCTGGTCCATTTCTTGACATTATAGCAGTACAAACACTTCAAATGATACGTCGTGAGACAAATGATTCGTCGTTTATTGCTCCAACTAGAAATTAATTTGGAGAGGATCACGTGCTTATGATTGCTGCGGCTGGTCCCGCATTATCCAATTCATGATTCACCAATCAGACGATTCCTAAGCCACTATAAATACCCTAAGTTCCATATCACAGCCATCTTCGTTTTGAAGAATCCCCCCTTCCACCCCTACTCCTCCTTTCCTAGATGGGTGGCACGGTGGCCCAGTGGTTAGCACTGTTGCCTCACAGCAAGAACGTCACTGGTTCTAGTCCTTACCAAGCCAGCCGACATTTGTGTGGAGTTTACACGTTCTCCCACCGTCCAAAAACATGCAACTTAAGTTAATTGACTAATCCAAATGGGCATCATAGACATGCTCCTAGTAAGTAGTCATCTCAAGAGCAATCACTATCTGTTCATTAGCTACTACAGCAGGGGAGTTCTCCAGATCTACCTGAGCTCAAACTCCCCTCTCGCCTTGCAAACGGGAGGGAGCCCCGGGTTCGAGGATCTATGAGCTCAGGGCTCTCTCCCAGGACAGCATGCCAAACAAGCTTTATAACCAATCATCAGCTAAGTGTGAACTCTTGAATTTGCAGTATGTAAAGCAGCTGTAATTCAATGTAAACAGTATGGATTTGTTAAACGCTTATCCAAAGGCTGCAACGGTACACTTGGATGTTCGGAATTTTTCCAGTCAGGGTTTTTGAACTAAGATATCAGACTCAAAGATTTCAAAGAAAAGTATAAGTCGCTTGAAGTCAAGTTTGCTACGAGTCCGCCATAATAGTAACCATGGCTGTGCAATTAATCCAACTTTAGTTTCAATTTCAGCCTCCACAACGATTATAAAAAAAACAAGCAAATCTACACCCTTGGATCCTCTATTGCATTGCCACAAAAACCCATGTTTGCAACTTTTAGTTTAAGACTGTAGGATCATGTTTTCCTCTTGTGTTAAAGTCCACATGAACTGAATGCTGCCCCCGTTTTTTTTCCTATTGTGACACAGTAGGCGTGTCACATGCACAAACAGTGGGCGTGGTTTGTTTTTCTACTGCGAGCTGATTGGCTGTAGTAAAGTAGGCATTCCATTCAGAGAGATGGGGAAAAGAGTTTGGGGAGAGTTATTACAACCTAACAGACTCCTCCTGCTCACCATTTCTGTTTGTTGTCAAAACTGACAGTTGGAGGGGCGTGGTTAAGTATGTTAGCCACACCCCCAATACCTCAAACAGACCTAATCTGAGAATTTAACTGAAAACAAACAGGAAGTGCATTTGCAGATTTCTGTTTTAGATTACAAACATTTTCTTAATGACACGCACGGATGAATGGTTCACCACAACACTAGCAATGTGAGCTAACAAAATCAGTATGGTTAGTTTTGATTTCATGTGTACTTTAAAACTGAAAGACTGAAAATACTTAAGACACTCACCCATTGGCCAGATTGTCGTCGTCGTCTTCATCATTAAGGCTCTTGCACAGAACATCAGAATCGCTCAGGTATCCAGACTTGAGGTCGCTGTCTCCGGCATCCAGGAACTCGCTGCGGGACGTGTGGCTGAGGCGGCTGGAGCAGCGGGCAGGCATGGTCTGAGATGTGTATTGAGACGAGGCCTTGGTGCCTGACAGATAGCTGCTGCCGGTGGAGGAAGGAGCGTCTCCAGCTTGCATTCGAGGACTGGACTGACCGTGGCGCCAGGAGAGAGGAGACGAACGGTTGGAGAGGCTGGAGATGCTGCGAGCGTTGGTTTCATCGCTGTCGTAGCAGACGCTGCTCTCCAAACAACTGCAGATGGAAAGAGACAAGAGTGCACTGTAAAGAAATGCAGGGTTCCACACAGTATACCTTCATGTTGTCCCAACACAAATCAATTAAGTTAATCGTTTTTACAATTTTAAGTGGATTTAAGTGCTTAATAAATGCTTAATTTTTGTAGTTTTTTTAGGAAAACACTGTAAAAAATACAGGGTTTCACACAATTCCTTAAGTTAACTTAATCATTATGGCAGTACAGTGGCTCAGTGGTTAGCACTGTCGCCTCACACAGCAAGAAGGTTGTTGGTTCGAGTCCCGGTTGGGTCAGTTAGCATTTCTGTGTGGAGTTTGCATGTTCTCCCCATGTTGGCGTTGGTTTCTTCTGGGTGCTCCGGTTTCCCCCACAGTCCAAACACATGCGCTGATGAATAAAGGGACTAAGCTGAAGGATTTCAGTGGATTTAAGACTTTTTAAGGCCTTAAAAAATTATTATTTTTTTTTTTATTTAAGACATTTTAAGGCTTTTTAAGTCCCAGCAGATACCCTGATACTGCATGGGTGCCCAATACTGAACCTTGAGATATACCTACCTGCGCACATGAACAAATACCATGGTATTTTACAACAGATACTTTTTTTTTAAATCATAAAATAGTTAAGTACTTGAATTAATCTGTTTATTATAATTATAATAATTAATTATATAGTTGCCATGGTAACACACCAACAATAGTAATATGAACAAATAGCATATCACACTACAATACACCTCAGATGTGTAAGTTTTTGATAAATCTGGCCAGAACTAAACAGAGTGTATTTTTCGTGGGTTGCTCGACCTGATGAAGGCCCCAGGAACTCATGACCTACTAACGAAAAGGATGCATGAGAATCTGCATTCAGATGGAGATTGCATAACCAGATGCACCAGCTCAAATGAATAATATAACAGCTTTTCCCAGCGCATGAGCACAGAGTAGCTATTTTTACCCATTTCTCTCAGGATAACTCAACAGACAGCTGTGAAACACCAGAAGATGCACTTGTGGTTTGAAACATTTGGACGCGCTCAAGGCTTTAAACATGTTGGTGTTGGATTATTTGGTTCGAGTCGTCCAGTTTGGTCTGTTATTCAGTCCCTTGGTCAACACAACTACCTTTTTAACCCTTTAACTACCCCACCAAGAAAAAAAAAATGTTGGATTGCATTTCTTAACTCCTAATGCTGCTAGTTAACACACTCAATGCAGACATCCCATCATTTCTAAAATATCAGCCTCTACCAAATGGTTGATATGTCGGTTTATGGTAAAAGTACCGGAATTAATACATATACTATGAAAAATCTGAAAATATGAAATGTAAGACCAATTTATTAAAAAAATATTAAAAATTAAATAATTTTTGTATAGTAAATCATCTTTACTTTTTGAAGTTTGCCATAAAATATTTCAGATTCTCATTTAACATGCTTTCTTGTTGTTGTTTTTTACAATAAAACCAAAATCAAGTGTAACAGGATTATGTTTTTCTTTTATAAATTTATTTTGTAAACCAACAATGCTGTGTGTGTAAGCCATTATTTAAAACAGTCGTTCTTTAAATGACTTTAACTCATTATTTAAAACAGTAAAAGCATGGTCAACCATTTGGTAGAGCCAGTCAAAGGGTTAAGGTGTAATTGCATTAAAAATGTACATTTAGGCCTGAATTTAAGATGCATTTGAACTGCATGTAGAATAAGCATTAATTTACATTTCACAATGAGTTTATAGTGTAAACTAATGAAATGTATATACACTGCCAGAAAAGGGCTTTTCTTAATTAGAGTGTTTGTCTTGTTTCTAGTCCAAATATCTGCAAATACTTAAATTAAGAAACATTTTCTAGACAAGAAAAAAATTATGACCTGCCAATGGAGTAAGCAATATAGTCTTTTCTAAATATATATGTCTTTACTGCATTTTAGGCGACACGGTGGCTCAGTGGTTAGCACTGTCGCCTCACAGCAAGAAGGTAGCTGGTTCGAGGCCTGGGTCAGTTGGCATTTTCTGTGTTGAGTTTGCATGTTCTCCCCATGTTGGCGTGGGTTTCCTCCGGGTGCTCCGGTTTCCCCCACAGTCCAAAGACATGCGCTATAGGTCAATTGAATAAACTAAATTGGCTGTAGTGTACAGGTGTAAATGAGTGTGTATGAATGTTTCCCAGTACTGGATTGCAGCTGGAAGGGCTAAGTTGGATAAGTTGGCGGTTCATTCCACTGTGGCGACCCCTGATGGCTTAGTTCCTTTATTCATCAGGGGTCGCCAAAGCGGACTGTGGGGGAAACCGGAGCACTCAGAGGAAATCCACGCCAACACGAGGAGAACATGCAAACACAGAAATGCCAACTGATCCAGCCGGGACTCGAACAAGCAACCTTCTTTCTGTGAAGCGACAGTGTTAACCACTGAGCCACCATGTCAACTAAATTCCAATGTATTAATTTGCAAATATTATAAAGCAGGTTGATAAATCTATTCAAATGCAATGTTGATTTCCTTCTGATGATTTTCTTAGTTCTAGGCTTTTCTCTTGCTCCAGCAATTGCATCATTCAGAAACATAGTTCAGGTTCATGCATATTTGTTATTTATATTATCTGAATTACATCCCACAGTTGAGCTGATTATAAAGGAGAGATCTGGACTTGAGTTTGCATGGGACTATATCTGTCCTACAGGCTGCTGGCATTAGGTAGACCTGGACTGAAGATAAAGGTCTGCATGGGAGTTTTTAGTAAGACGAAGTTTCATTTCTATGCGTTTCCAAAAAAACGTCTGAAAATAACACGCAGGCTTATTTCATTGCACTGGATGGCTCAACCACTCCCAAACCTCATGACCAGCTTTTCCATTCGCTTTCACTGCCACATCACATCCTTCTGTAAGCCAAAGCGAAGTTCCTGCTATAGTGAAGTCCAATGTGTGGCAAGAACATTTATAGAGAATTTTGCATTACTAAAAGGACAAAGGCAGACTTCAAATAGGCCTCCCATGATCTGAAATAAGTTGGAAAAGCCATAATCTCAATGCCATAGTGTTGGGAGTGGTTGTACAGATGTTGGTTTTTATATTGCTTGGATGTTGCCAGGTGCTTTGGGTCTGCTCTAATACATTCATTCATTCATTTTCTTTTCGGCTTAGTCCCTTTATTAATCTGGGGTCGCCACAGCGGAATGAACCGCCAACTTATCCAGCATATGTTTTACGCAGCGGATGCCCTTCCAGCTGCAACCCATCTCTGGGAAACATCCATACACACCCATTCACATACATACACTACGGACAATTTAGCTTACCCAATTCACCTGTACCGCATGTCTTTGGACTTGTGGGGGAAACCGGAGCACCCGGAGGAAACCCACGCCAACACAGGGAGAACATGCAAACTCCACACAGAAAGGCCACCTGACCCAGCCGAGGCTCGAACCAGCGATCAGCGACCTTCTTGCTGTGAGGCGAACGTGCTACCCACTGCGCCACTGTGAGGCCTGCTCTAATACATTTTTATATTAAAAAAATCAATTACGGAAATTCCATAATTACAATTCACATGTATATCTGATAGGCGACGCGATGGCGCAGTGGGTAGCACAATCGCCTCACAGCAAGAAGGTCGCTGGTTCGAGCCTCGGCTGGGTCAGTTGGCATTTTTGTGTGGAGTTTGCATGTTCTTCCCATGATCACGTGGGTTTCCTCCGGGTGCTCCGGTTTCCCTCACAAGTCCAAAGACATGCGCTATAGGTGAATTGGGTAAGCTAAATTGTCCGTAGTGTATGTGTGTGAATGAGTGTGTATGGATGTTTCCCAGTGATGGGTTGCAGCTGGAAGGGCATCCGCTGCGTAAAACATATGCTGGATAAGTTGGCGGTTCATTCCGCTGTGGAGACCCCAGATTGATAACTAAGCCGAAAAGAAAATGAATGAATGAATCTGATGACAAAATTTATAATAAATGCAATAAATATTTTAATGCATCTAATTAGTTATTAGTTAGTTACTTAGCAAGTACCTTACTTAATTTAATTAATATTATTGAATAAAAAAAAATAACATATGTTTGTCTTTATTTCCAGCAAAATAATTACCTACATGTAAATGTTTTTAAATAATGTTAAATGTATAGTGATGAAGAAAATGAGGATATTAAAAGTGTTAAAAAGGGTTTAAAATTAAATGAGTTTATGACTAATACAATACCAAATCTGCCTGAAAATATCAAATATCGGTCTGAAAATAATCTTGTTGTCTCTTTGAATTATGCTTTTTGTTGTCTGACCCCAAATGGCAGACGTTTGTTCTTGCATTAAATTAAAATTTGCAATAAAAGAGTCATTTTCCACTTAAATGGAGAATTTTAATTTTTACTGTAAGACAACTAGATCAGAAAATCAGTTTTAGAAGTGTGAGAGTTCGGTCGAATCATCCTAAAAATGGGCAATGATGCTGGCAGCGATGCTATGACAAATGTCACTAAAAACGTGCTTTTGATCAAATACTCATTGCATATCTTAAACATAACACACTGAAGTGATAAAACGCTTGTTTGTGCAAGTATAACACGCATTAAAACTATTTTCCGAAACAAAAACAGGATACCAAAACTTAAAAGCATCCATGTGTCTCAGTAAGTAATCACATGTTCCTCTTCAAGCTCACATCTTGACATTAACGGACTCAGAGATCAGTGCAGCAGGTGTATAATGCGAATCGACATGTTAAGAAAAATCAAACGCCGCACCTCACTTTTGTGCATCTCTGTTTCTTGAAGGAAAACATCATCATGTCATGTTACAGAAAAGCTCATCGGAACTGGGCTTTACACACACACACACACACACGCGCACACACACACACACACACACACACACACACACACACACACACGCAC
>CAIGQW010054109.1:1004408-1024982 GCA_903798125.1 Danio choprae
AGACAAATTCAGAACAATAAGAAAACCATTTTAGTGGAAAACCCCAGAATTTTAATCAGATCAAATGAAAGCCTTTGCTAGTCTGAAAAATGTTCATTGTTTTATTATTCATTAATGATCATTTCCTTCTTTTTTCCATTTCATTTTTATTCAAAATATTATTCCTTCTGGAAAAAATGTACTTGCTTCTTAAGTCATTTCCGAAGGAAAACAAGTCAGAAATACTACGCTGGAATTGTTTTGGAGGGAAACCACCATTTTGAAAGTACAGCGAAATGACCTGACACACTGTAATATATCTTAATTCAATCATTCATTTTTATTTCGGCTTAGTCCCTTTATTAATCTGGGGTCGCCACAGCGGAATGAACCGCCAACTTATCCAGCATATGTTTTACGCAGCGGATGCCCTTCCAGCTGCAACCCATCTCTGGGAAACATCCATACACACCCATTCACACTCATACACTACGGACAATTTAGCTTACCCAATTCACCTATACCGCATGTCTTTGAACTTGTGGGGGAAACCGAAGCACCCGGCCGAGGCTCGAACCAGCGACCTTCTTGCTTCTTAAAGTTTTATTTTTAAAGATGTAAATAAAATGTATTAAACCTTCAAATTCATTCACTCATTTATTTTTCTTCGGCTTAGTCCCTGATTTATCAGGGGTCGCCACAGCAGAATGAACCGCCAACTACCGCAACCCAGTATTGGGAAACAAACTTAATAAATATATATTAGAGTAGGTTTTACACAAAAAAAAGTCCCTTTTCTTTGTACTTCTTTGTGAAATGTACTAATTTCCGAGTAAACATTGTAATCTGTTTTAGGAGCCTATAAGAAATCTGTAAAGTCCGGCAAGAGAAAGCCAGAAAACCTTAAATACAGATAAAAGCATTGCTGTGGAACATCTGAATGCATTTTTATCTCCAGGTATTGAAACAGCTTTAAATATCTCTGAGTGGCAGTATCAGCTGTCTAACGCTCTATGTTTAGCAAAGCCGATGTATGGGCATCCTTACATTCCTGACATTTTCTGTCAGAGATTAATGTTGTCTGCAGTTAATATTTTAATCAGATATGGGGGTCAAGCGCAGAGCATCGTCTCACTGAGGAAACATACGGCACATCAGTCTGTCAGAGCAAATTAATATCTAATAAAATACCTTATGCCTTTCCAACAATATCACATGTAAAGTATATAATAAAATATAATATAAATATAGTCATAATAGGAAAAATATATATATTTATAGGTGCAGTATGTAAGTTTGACACCCGGTGGTTGAACTAGGTATTGCATTCCTGGATCAAAACAAACGCAAGCTCAGGTTGCCAGATTGAGGACCAAGGAGCGAGTCTGACGATCGAGCCTAAAGGCTGATTTCAGTCGCGTTCTAACTAAAAGCAACAGCACGCGATAGAAGGAATATTCTCCATATTAAAATGAGTTGTTAAAAGGAGATATACATTTTGATATGAGTATAATTTCACAAGATGACTCTTTTTGGAAATTATTCATAATTTTACATTGATTGGGAGGATTGGTTTAGGGGTTTGTGCATCTTTTTTATTCATAATTAAAGATGAAAAGGTGTAACAAACAGCACTTCTTGGGTTTCGGTGGAGTCTAACTGTATTAGACACATTAGAGGTACAGAAATTAAATGTATTCAATCAAATGTAAAATGACACTCTACGGTCTTCATTATATAAATGAACAATTAATCTTTGTTAAAGTGGCAAACTTTTAAATTTCTTGTGTCCAAACGGTTTAAACAAATTGCTTGACATCCTGTGATGTGACTGTTGCAGATTTGCACGTTGCAGTATCGATGCTGATACGGTATATTGTGCAGCCCGAATTGAGATCTCATTGTGGACACATTAAAAAGATGGGATTTACTTCTAATGAGAGGCTAAATGAGGCTGTGGGAGGCTGACGCATGGAGAGGAAGCACAGGCCACAGCTGTCTGATAAGAGCTGCTCACGGCCTATCAACAACAGAGCTGCTGGATAAAAGCTGTGTGTGTGTGTGTGTGTGTGTGTGTGTGTGTGTGTGTGTGTGTGTGTGTGTGTGTGTGTGTGTGTGTGTGTGTGTGCGTGTGCTAATAATATCATCCAGTAACCGGCCGAGGATGAACAATAAGAGGGTGTCTTAAAAAGTAAGGCATTGTTCTAGAGCATCATTTTCAAGAAGATTTCTCTGACCATCTGAGCACTGCAAGGTAAGTTCATTCTGTTTGCTTCCATGTTAAGGAATGTTGTTTTATAAAGGTTCCTCATTGGCATCTATGGTTCCATGAAGAACCTTTAACACCCAAAGAGCATTTACATTCCACAAGAGGCTCTTTAAATTGAGAAAAGTTATTTAGATTAATAAAATATTCGTCCAATAAAGAAACTTATGCTTGTTTCTCCACCATGGAACTTTTATTTAAAAATGTTTTAATAGCTTTTTTCGGACCCAAAGGATTCGTACGCACTTTATATTAGGTGGCCTTAACTAATACGTACTTAAAATTTAGCATTTGTTACAATGTACTTATTATGTAAATACATGTTTTTACATTGTACTTACGATTGATTACCTGTATGTAATTACATCTGTAACTATTTTCTGTAATTACATTTATAATTACATTATTGACCATCCCTTACACCTTAACACATCCTTAAACCTACGCAGACCACCCAACCTGTCCCTAACCCAACCCGCATCCCACCTCAAGTATTTTGCAATACATTATGAACACATTAACTACATTGTTTTTATTTTTTGATTCAAATACATAGTAGTTAAGGCCACCTTATATAAAGGGGGACCAGAGTTTCTGCAATGCCATTGAAGAACCATTTTAAGGAACTTACACATTCTTCAAAGAATCATTTTTATAGTGAACATTTCTTAATTTAAAAACTACAATGAACCTTTTTGGGGCCTAAAAACGATGCTACAGGTTCTTAACCACTGATGCCTATTAAGTATACTTAATATACTCATACTTTAACAAATTTTACAAATCATTTTTTTTCATATCCTAACCCTTTATAGTGCACTCATTAAAATACTCATTGGAAAAACCCTATAGAGTGATACTGGGGGTTATTATAAGACCTTTTATTACAAAGTCTGTGACAAATAAATAAATAAATAAATAAATAAATAAATAAATAAATAAATAAATAAATAAATAAGTAAATAAATAAATAAATAAATAAAAGTAATTCATTTCAATGAAGTTATCATACGATTATTCACCCGCACAGTATAAAAGCACTCAAAAAATTACTTTTGCTGCTTGTTCAAACCACTTAGTTTAAATTAGTTGAAACAACACAATTCTTAAGTTTCTTTGGGACAACTTAGTTGTTTTATGTTCTATCAACTTAAATTTGTAAATACGATTAAGTTAACTTAATCAATTTGTGTAGGGACAACATGAAGGAATTGTGTGGATCCCAGCATTTCGCTAAAGTGAGGGTTAATATTGGATGCCATGTCTTTTTTTTTGTTTGTTAGCTTTTGTCATTTAGGTCCTTAATAAATGCAACTGCAGTAAATATTCACAATTATTTTCCTAAATTAACGAATTTTAAAAAGAAATCAATGCAAATCAGCTCGTTTCAAGAGACGTCGACACTTTAGTTCCTCCAGGCCTGAATAGAATCATGTAATATATAAGACTCTCCAATAAAAGTCATGTCTCCCCGATCACTTTGATATCATCTCTCAGATAATTTAATTAAAACCTTATCGCTGTATGGATCTGATTGCGATGCATTGCTGGCTTTTTGCAGATGCATGAAACCTCATTTAAATTGGATGACGCATTTTAAACCAAAAGCTCATAAAAGCTTTACTTTGGAAACCACCTTTTGGTGTTTGGCTAAATAGACCTCCCGAATTCCAGATTCATGATGGCACGCGCTTTGTTCTTTATTGCACAATTTACCATCATAGTTTCCCTGAAGTGCACTAAACGGGTTTGACATCAATGAGCGGAAACTTGGGCAGGGTTAAAGCCTCTGAAGCCCTGACGCGGGGCTATTTCTGGTGCATTGCAAGTGGATACGAGCTGGAGAAAGCTGGGATTGTTATCTGTGTGGCATAGTTACCATGCCAATATCACCGCGCCATGTTAAGCGTCTGACAACACCATTTCTCCTAGGGGTCCACTTCATTTGTGTGTGTGTGTGTGTGTGTGTGTGTGTGTGTGTGTGTGTGTGTGTGTGTGTGTGTGTGTGTGTGTGTGTGTGTGTGTGTGTGTGTGTGTGTGCGTGTGGCCTTTGTCAGGACTTTGAAGTGGTTAACAACAGATGGAGAGCAGACGCCAATGCACAATTTGCCATCAATCAATTAGTGTCAGTTCATTAATTTTAAAAAGCAGCACTTGAATGGTTGACAAATTACGTATAACATGGATGATTGACACGATATGACAAAAAGCTCATATCGTGATACAAGTCATCTCAAATCCTGATGATGATTTACACTACCTGACAAAAGTCTTGTCGCCTATCCAAGTTTTAGGAACAACAAATAATAACTGGACTTCTAGTTGATCATTGGGCATCAGAAGTGGCTTATATGAAAGGCGAAGGCCTCTAGATTACACTTAATTTACCAACATAAAATATGATCATGCCTTGATTTTTAATTATTTAATTAGGACAGTAAGGTCTGACTTTGCTTAGACAAAAGTCTTGCCACTTAACAGAAATAAAGTATAGAATATAAAGTCATGGTGCAGTGGAAACAGAATGAATATTGTGTATGACTCCCATGAGCTTGGAGGACTGCATCCATACATCTCTGCAATGACTCAAATAACTTATTAATAAAGTCATCTGGAATGGCAGAGAAAGCGTTCTTGCAGGACTCCCAGAGTTCATCAGGATTCTTTAGATTCATCTTCAATGCCTCCTCCTTCATCTTACCCCAGACATGCTCAATAATGTTCATGTCTGGTAACTGGGCTGGCCAATCCTGGAGCACCTTGACCTTCTTTGCTTTCAGGAACTTGGAGGAATGTGAATGTGAAGGCTGAAGTATGAGAAGGAGTGCTATCCTGCTGAAGAATTTGCCCTCTCCTGTGGTTTGTAATGTAGTGGGCAACACAAATGTCTTGATACCTCAGGCATTCGATGTTGCCATCCACTCTGCAGATTTCACGTACACCCCCATACTAAACCAGGATTTTTCCTTCACCTAACCTGAATGTGAGAATCTTGGGTCCATGCGGGTTCCAGTAGGTCTTCTGCAGTATTGGTGATGATTGGGATGCAGATCAACAGATGCTTCATCAGGAAAATCCACCTTCTGCCACTTTTCCAAATGATCAACTGGAAGTCAAGTTATTATTTGTTGCTCTTACAACTGGGATCCACGACAAGACTTTTGTCAGGTAGTGTACAGTTGAAGGCCAAATTATTAGCCCAATTTGTTTTCTTTTTCAAATATTTCCCAGGCGAAGTAAAGATTTATGAGGGATTTATAAAGCATAAATAGTCCTCACTTCAGATTAGGTCATAAAACTGCAAGAAGTTGTGTTAATAAAGTATTAATTAACATACATAGTAACCATCACTAAATGCCTGAATAATATAATATATAAATGTGGATTTGAATAGATTATGAATCATGTACTAACTCATTCTGAAAGATTTTAAAAACCCTCAACTTCTCTTAAATGCAAATGGCTTGAAAACAATGCAACACTTTGACAAATTAATCAGTAACAAAGTATGAAAATGCTGTATTTATAAACTGCTTACTAATATGTAGCATATATGAGTCTTATAGCGTAGAGTTAATGCTTAACAAATGATGAATTAACTATTTGCTAATGCTTATTAAACTATTTACTGTACAGTATAGTGTGTAGTTGTTATAAAGTGTTACTGAAAGATATTATGTGCTGTCATCATGGCAAAGACTAAATAAATCAGTTATTAGAAATTCGTTATTAAAACTATCATGTTTATAAATGTGTTGAAAAACCCTTAATCAACACTTGGGAAATATTTTTAAAAGGCTTAATTTCACAGGATGTAATAATACCTATAGCTTTCACAGTTCAAAGTAAATTTTGACTTCAATTGTATAGTCAAGATATAGCACCATTTCTGTAAATTCAGTCAATTATTAGTCTATAAATATTGACCACATGTAATTTACACATTTACATTTTAAAGTATATATTTAGAAATGGGGCAACACGGTGGCGCAGTGGGTAGCACAATCGCCTCACAGCAAGAAGGTCGCTGGTTCGAGCCCCAGCTGGGTCAGTTGGCGTTTCTGTGTGGAGTTTGCATGTTCTCCCCGTGTTTGTGTGGGTTTCCTCCGGGTGCTCCGGTTTCCCCCACAAGTCCAAAGACATGCGGTATAGGTGAATTGGGTAAGCTAAATTGTCCGTAGTGTATGTGTGTGAATGGGTGTGTGTGGATGTTTCCCAGTGATGGGTTGCAGCTGGAAGGGCATCCGCTGCGTAAAACATATGCTGGATAAGTTGGCGGTTCATTCCGCTGTAGCGACCCCAGATTAATAAAGGGACTAAGCAGAAATGAACCCCCATACACAATTCACCTGTACCGCATGTCTTTGGACTTGTGGGGGAAACCGGAGCACCCGGAGGAAACCCACGCCAACACAGGGAGAACATGCAAACTCCACACAGAAACGCCAACTGACCCAGCCGAGGCTCGAACCAGCGACCTTCTTGCTGTGAGGCGAACGTGCTACCCACTGCGCCACTGTGAGGCCCCAGGTCCAGCATAACAACAAAAAAATAATAATAACAATAAATAAAATGCAAAAAATGCTAAATAAAATGCAAAATGTAAACATTGTACTTTCAAGATTGCAACTTTCTTATAATATTTTTTATTTGTGTTTCTGTCTGCATCTCTATAATAGCATGTAATATTGTGCTTATATAAATTCTACAAAATATTACCATAAACAATGTATTGTGACACCATGATATAAACGATGAAATTATAGACTTTTTATTTGATCCAAAAGGTAAATATATCATAATATTGCACAAATTGTAATGGCGATGATCTGATTAGCACGTCTGAATCTGGAAAAACTGTGTGATACTTGAGCCTCTTGAAAAGCCTCCCAGTGGTCCTGGCCTTTGGAAACAAATACTTTTATTTTTATCCCCTAGGTTGAATCGCCATTGTAAAGATGCCTGAGTGAGTATATTGTGTCTGTGTTTTGTTTTGTTTTTTCTGTTGTTCGTCATCCTAGACATCTTACAGTCCTGTCGAATAGAACACATGTGCTCTATTCTCGGATTTACCGGCTGTGTCGTCTTAACTCAAGGCCTCTGTTAATGAAGGCGGATTACGAGGACAATACAGTCAATAAGCCTAAGAGAGCAGTGTAAATCTGAAATAAATGAAAAAATAAATAAATAAAACGTTTTGATGTAAAATCAAGAACACAAATTGAAGATTCTGCACATTTTTAATAGGTCACTAATTAGGCAAGTCTGAGAGATTGTTTTTGATTGTAATTATTACAATGATTGTATTATTTTTTATTATTCATGTAAGTTTAATCCAACTTATTTGAACTTAATTTCAAATATTTTTTTTGCTAAAATATTTAAGGGCCTCACGATGGCGCAGTGGATAGCACGTTCGCCTCACAGCAAGAAGGTTGCTGGTTTGAGCCCCGGCTGGGTCAGTTGGCGTTTCTGTGTGGAGTTTGCATGTTCTCCCCGTGTTTGCGTGGGTTTCCTCCGGGTGCTCCGGTTTCCCCCACAAGCCCAAAGACATGCGGTACAGGTGAATTGGGTAAGCTAAAATTGTCCGTAGTGTATGAGTGTGAATGGGTGTGTATGGATGTTTCCCAGAGATGGGTTGCAGCAGGAAGGGCATGCGCTGCGTAAAACATATGCTGGATAAGTTGGCGGTTCATTCCGCTGTGGTGACCCCAGAATAATAAAGGGACTAAGCCGAAATGAAAATGAATGAATGAATAAAATATTTAAGCAACTAAAGAAATTGCAAGTCACATTAAAAATTTAGTTTAATTGAACAATTAACTAAACAAGCATTTTCAAAGTAAAAAGACACAAACAGTAAAGTTGTTACTTTGTTAAAGCATAATTCATTCATTCATTTATTTTATTTTCGGCTTAGTCCCTTTATTAATCTGGGGTCGCCACAGCGGAATGAACAGCCAACTTATCCAGCATATGTTTTACGCAGCGGATGCCCTTCCAGCTGCAACCCATCACTGGGAAACATCCATACACGCTCATACACTACGGACAATTTAGCTTACCCAATTCACCTGTACCGCATGTCTTTGGACTTGTGGGGGAAACCGGAGCACCCGGAGGAAATCCACGCAAACACAGGGAGAACATATAAACTCCACACAGAAATGCCAACTGACCCAGCCGGGGCTCGAACCAGCGACCTTCTTGCATGTGAGGCGATTGTGCTACCCACTGCGCCACCGTGCTGCCCCTAAAGCATAATCCAGTAAACTTATTTTATATTAAAAATAATGTTTTGCAATGTATCAAATGCTTTTCACTGCAATTATTCTGATCATTTAACTTCTAATTATAAACAGAAAAAAATCTCATGGCTTCTTTTTTAAACAATAAAAATCTTATAAAAATAATAAAAAAAGACTTAAGAATGTTGATATTTCAAGATCTAATTATGCATTTTTATTCTTTTGCAGGCAAGAGGTAAGAGTAAATAACTTTCCTTATAATATCCCATCTGCCAATCTAATTAACTATACTGTAATATTTCTTTATTGAAGTGAGATTGATGGTATTTAAAGTGGGTATGCATACTTAACATGTGATTTGTTGAATTTGACAGAAAAAGTCCAAGATCTCTGCATCTCGCAAGCTGATGCTAAAGGTACATTTGAAATTGCTAAATAATTTTCTACAATTGTAGCTTCACAAATTGAACGCCCAACAGTTATTTAAAGGGGACCTATTATGCCCCTTTTTACATTATGCAAAATAAGTCTCTGATGTCCCTAGAGTGTGTGTGTGAAGTTTCAGCTCAAAAATCCAAACAAATAATGTTTTATAACTCTTTGGATGTGCCCCTTTTAGGCTTTGATCCTAATTGTGGCATTTTGGTGACTGTCGCTTTAAATTCAAATGAGATTGTGCTCTTTTCAGAAGAGGGCGGAGCTACAAATGCCTAGGTGTCAGCATAGTGGCAGATTCAAAAACAAGACTTACGTCGTGTGCTGATGAGGAAGAGATGGTCACTAGTGGGCGGGACTTTCCCCCTCTGATGACTATAAGTGTGATTATAAAAAATAAAATTAATGCATTTTTACCATTAGAGCTGGTTATGTTCACAGACTGCTGCCACACGACCCCTTATAAAAATTATTTTTGCATAATAGTTCCCCTTTAATGATTGAAACGTAAGTATTGTCAAGGAATGCCACATTGCTGAAGTCTTATAGGGATTGTATTTTATAGAAGCAATATTTATCAAGTGAAGAATGTGCATTGAAACACTTATAACATGTTTGACAGAGTCTTATGGTGGCTAAAGCGAAGGAGGAGTTAGAACAAGAGCTGGCAGATAAAGAGGACGAGAAGGAGAAATATCTGTCTGAGAAAGCTCCTCAGCTGCAGACTAGTGGGATGTCCTTTGCTGAGCTACAGGTACAGTAAATCCACAATCCACAAAACACTCTCAGGCCCTGTCCACATCCACATGAACATGGGTGTTTTCAAAACCGCTGCCTTTTATATGAATTATACCCATTCTCGTTTTAACCCCTTCATGATTGTAAAGCAATGTGTGCGTATGGTCATACTGTCACGCACTCGCTGGGTAACATGAAGGCACAGGAACACGGGATATGAATGAACACGAATTTATTAACAAACACTTACGGAATACAGGCATTGGATGAGACAGGACACGTAGACTGGACATCGAGGTTGACAATACAGCGGAGCAAAGACAATACAATACCGGACCACGAAGGACACAAACAGAAGGGTATAAATACACAGGATGGTGATTAACTAAGGAGACACAGGGGATGAACACAGGTGGGATAAATTAACACTGACGATGGCGGGAAACAGAACAAAGGGAGCACATGACAACAACAAAAGCACATGGACACGACAGAACACGGACACATACAGTACACAATAAATGCACTGTAATATATACTGTAAATGCACTTTACATTCGTCCACTAACGCAGTATCGTTTTGAAAAGGGTTTTTAGAAACTCATGTTAGAGCTGTCATGTGGCGACATTGTAAAATATCCTTATTTTAACAGTTGTCTGTTTTTTTTATCCATGTTTTTTCATTTATTTCTGCTTTTGATATGCAGTGTGTAACTTTAACTTTTTTTCTAACAGATTTTGGTGTTGAAATGTTTGAATAAGTGACTTTTATTGACATTTTTAATAGTTTGAAGTGATATATTGTCTGGGTTAACGTTGTAAATGATGGTAGAAAAGCCTGGTAAAAAAAATTGCCAGTACTTTTTCTATTTTACAGATTTATTCCTATATAAAAGTATGTCTTATTGTTAATTATTATTGTTTCAAACTTCTACAACACAGGTGTCAATTCCAGTTCCTGGAGGGCCGCAGTTCTGCACAGTTTAGTTCCAACCCTGCTTCAACACCCTTACCTGTAGGTTTCAAACAAGCCTGAAGGACTCAATTAGTTTGATCAGGTGTGTTTAATTAGGGTTGGAACTAAACTGTGCAGAGCTGCGGCCCTCCAGGAACTGGAATTGACACCTGTGTTCTACAATGTCAATAAATAAAAGTCCTTATATATATATATATAAATCCAGAATCAAACAAAAAATGCCTCAGGGGTAATTGATATGTCAGTGCTTTTGGATAAGGGATTAATGAGGATACAAAAAATAAGAGTAAGGCACTTGAAAAGTAGGTGAAAAGGTTAAAAAGCCTTTATTAGCATGGCTAATGTTTTAAAATACAGCACTATAGTGCATTTACACGATTCGTCAGGGTGATCAGGGTGATCTAATGGGAGATATACTGTAACATGCGACACACTATTTTTGGGTACTAAATTATCCCAAAAGTGCTATTATGCACCATTCTGTCTTAAAAACATCAGTATATTATCCTCTGATACTGTTAATTTTCCATTATACTTTTACGTCATTACCTTTGCCTGTTAATACGGTTTCTGTTCTCTCTTACAGGAGCTGTGTCGGGAACTACATGCTAAAATCGATGTGGTTGATGAAGAGCGATATGACATTGAGGCGAAAGTACTTCACAACACAAGAGAAGTAAAGCAATGGTTTAACCATTTATACAATATATGCCATCAGCAATGCATCAGGTGTCAAGGAAAATTACAAATCATACTTAATATGCCAAAATCACTTATTACCAGACACAATAGCAATAATGTTTCTTTTTTGTTTAGTTTTTTAATGCTATATATGAAACGTATTCACTATATTAGTACCCACTCGTTCACCAACATTGGTTTTATAAGTATTTTTCCTATAATAGAATTAGTTTTTTAAAGTCTGTTTAAAAACTTTACAATGCTTATTTTGCTTGCACACAAATTTAGTCTTTAAGTGAACAATTAATCTGTTAATCCACTGAATTAATTAATGAGTTAATCCACTGAAAATAAAACTGTTTGTTTCGGTAATCGTTGCGTTTGGGGTGGCTTTGTTGACATCAGTTTGATGGCTTCAGCCGCAATATTCGTAATCCCACCCCTTTTACAGAAAGAAAGCCCCGCCCCCTACTCAATATTCAATTTCAGAAGGTAAACATATAAAAGTCTCAGCAACTTCCAATTCACACGGACTTTAAAAAAGATGATGAAACTAATTGAGAACAATACACAATTCAAAAATCCTAATAAAAAATCTAAATATGAAAAACATAAAACTATAAAAGCTATAAAACAAGATCCTATAAACTTTGCAAATGTTTTTAGAATTGCCTGAATTATCTACTGGCTCCAAATCAATGATATACAGCCTGATTGCAAAAATTTGTCAAATTGTTGAGTAGTATAGTAAGCATTATCGCCAATAGACGGAGCGAGCATACTATCAACACATATACTTAATACACAAACACACTTGAACATGTACACATAGACATCACCTATATACTATATAACTGCAGGTTAACTATATATATATATATAGGCAGCAAGGGAAGCACGGTGATGCAGTCGGTAGCAGTTGGTTCGAGCCCCGGCTGGGTCAGTTGGCGTTTCTGTGTGGAGTTTGCATGTTCTCCCCGTGTTTGCGTGGGTTTCCTCCGGGTGCTCCGGTTTCCCCCACAAGTCCAAAGACATGCGCTATAGGTGAATTGGGTAAGCTAAATTGTCTGTAGTGTATGTGTGGGAATGAGTGTGTGTGGATGTTTCTCAGTGATGGGTTGCAGCTAGAAGGGCATCCGCTGCGTAAAACATATGCTGGATAAGTTGGCGGTTCATTCCGCTGTGGCGACCCCAGATTAATAAAGGGACTAAGCCGAAAAGAAAATGAATGAATGAATGAATGAATATATATAGGCAGCAAAGGAAGCACAGTGGTGCAGTCGGTAGCACAATCATCTCACAGCAAGAAGGTCGCTGGTTCGAGCCCCAGCTGGGTAAGTTGGCATTTCTGTGTGGAGTTTGCATGTTCTCCCCATGTTGGCGTGGGTTTCCTCCAGGTGCTCTGGTTTCCCCCACAAGTCCAAAGACATGCGCTATAGGTAAATTGGGTAAGCTAAATTGTCCATAGTGTATGAGTGTGAATGGGTGTGTATGGATGTTTCCAGTGATGGGTTGCAACTGGAAGGGCATCCGCTGCGTAAAACATATGCTGGATAAGTTGGCGGTTCATTCCGCTGTGGCGACCCCAGATTAATAAAGGGAATAAGCCGAAAAGAAAATGAATGAAAGAACTGTTAAAAGCTATTAGTTACTAGTTAATTAGTTAAAGTTATTAGTAACTGATAAAGTTATGGTAACTAATAACATGAACTTTTTCTGAATTTGCTTGTAACGCAGTAATGTGCCCTTTATTGTAAAGCTGCTTTGAAACAATAACTACTGTGAAAAGCGCTATAGAAATAAACTTGAATTGAACTGAATATAGACACATTCTAAAAACAAATACTGGTTGCCTTAAATTTTTAAGCTAAATCAAATTAACCTTATGAGTCATTTGAACTTATATTATATTAAACTGACTTGAAGCAACATGTGTAACTCAAAACAATTAAGTTGGAACATAAAAAGCTTAGTTAAATACGTTACAATTAACTAAAAACACATGTTGTCATGACAGAGGCCAGTAGGCAAATTTGGCCAAGATACTGCGGTTAAACCCCTACTCTTTTTCGAAGGACATCCTGGGATTTTTAATGACCACAGAGAGTCAGACCTCGGTTTAGCATCTCATCCGCAAGATAGTGCTCACTGAGCAGTCCCCATCAATAAACTGGTGCGTTAGGACTCACACAGACCTCAGGTTGAGCCCCCCCAACTGGCCTCACTAACACCTCTTCCGGCAGCAATCTAACTTTCCTATATGGTCTCCCATCCAAGTAGTGACCAGCTAGCTTCAGTGAGCAACCAAACATGTGATAGTTGCAGAGAGCTGCAGGTATTGTTGATCATATAATTTTTTTACAGTCCAGACACAGCAACGTAATTATGCACCAATATAATATAGATCTATTATACTATGGATGCCTCACGGTGGCGCAGTGGGTAGCACGATCGCCTCACAGCAAGAAGGTCGCTGGTTCGAGCCTCGGCTGGGTCAGTTGGCATTTCTGTGTGGAGTTTGCATGTTCTCCCCGTGTTGGCGTGGGTTTCCTCCGGGTGCTCCGGTTTCCCCCACAAGTCCAAAGACATGCGGTACAGGGGAATTGGGTAAGCTAAATTGTCCGTAGTGTATGAGTGTGAATGAGTGTGTGTGGATGTTTCCCAGTGGGTTGCAGCTGGAAGGGCATCCGCTGTGTAAAACATATGCTGGATAAGTTGGCAGTTCATTTCGCTGTGGCGACCCCAGATTAATAAAGGGACTAAGCCGAAATGAAAATGAATGAATGAACATATTATATATTTATAGTACACAAAATAAGACAACTTTTGCATGTGGTGGCTTTTTATAAATAAAAAAAATCATGTGGAATAATTTTATTTGACATTAAAGGTCTTTTTTTAAGGTAAGTGGTTGCAAACAATTTATATCGGCTGAATTTAAACAAACAAATTAAGTTGAACATTACTGAATTTAATTTGTTTGTTTAAATTCAGCCCATATACAGTAAATTGTTTGCAACAAGTTACCTTAAATGAGTAAATCCAATGAACCATTTTTTTCAGTGTACTACGTGCTCTTCAGTTCTTCCCAAATAAAGCTCATCAATTTGGAATGCTCATTAGAATGCAGTGTTATGTAACAGATTTACATCAGACTCGGATTGCTCAACAGAAACTGGCGAATGATGAAGCATGTAAACAAACCTGTTGCAGATTAAGGATCTGAACATCAAAGTCTTGGATCTGAGGGGTAAATTTAAGCGCCCCACCCTGAGGAGAGTCCGGGTGTCGGCCGACGCCATCCTGCGCTCCCTGCTGGGCTCCAAACACAAGGTGTCCATGGACCTCAGAGCAAACCTCAAATCTGTCAAGAAGGAAGACACAGAGAAGGTGAGCTGAGGGTTCACAGGGTCCAAAAATAAAAGTTTGAATTTAAAACATTTTTTTATCATATTTATAAATTAATTTTAATTAAAATAAGTTTAATTAAATAAACTAATTAATATTTATTAATTTATTAATTTATTTATCTGCTGATTTATGCAGAATGATTATGAGAGTGAATAGTAAATAAAAAAGCCAATTAAGCCACTTTTTTGATAAACAAAGTAAGTCTGTCATATATCTACTAAAAGACAGTAAATACGTTACAACTTTACAAACTGTATTGTACATTAATTACATATATTTTATTTTTTCAATAATATCTCTGAAATCTATATATTTAGTTGTATATTAGATATAAATATATATATTTAAGATACTATTAATAATACATCAATAACATTACGTTTATTTAATTATTATTATTATTATAATGTAATGCATTAGATATTTATTTTTTATTTAGTAATTAAATATACACAATAATGGGCTAAAATATATATATATATATATATATTTAGTAATTGTGTATTTCTGAGGTCGCAGACTGCATGAGGACCCATTAGATTTGCCCTGGAGCATTGCTAGTCATCCTGGGGTCAACACAGCATTTAAAATGCATTATTATATAGCAATCGTGCATTATACAATACTTCTCAATACATGTTAACTCCAACCTATTCAGTATCACAAACTTCAATAAAACATGTAAACCTTATTTGTCCTACAGTTAATTCCGTAACTTGCTTTAAAAACATAGTTATTCTGATTAATGATAGATGTAAGACATTTCATAATTTTCTATTATTATTTATACATTTTTTTATTATTTCATTATTAGGTAGTAAAAACCTACCTACTGTTACTCGTCTAGTATCATATTCTTGTAAATAAATGGACATGCAATTGATTATACTGATCTATTAGAGTGTTAAAATGTAAATCACTCCATGTTGACAACAATACTGCAGCCATCATTCTGCCTTCTACCCTTAGCCAATTAAAGGTATAGTTCATCCAAAATTAAAAATGACTATTTACTCTCCCTCAAGTGTTTCCAAACCTTTATGGGTTTCTTTCTTTTATTCAACACTAATGGAGATATTTTGAAGAAAGCTGAAAACCTGCAACCACTGACTTCCATAGTGTCACAGTTGCACTTTCGCAGTAAAGCTTGTGAAACGCATATATTTATTTATACCAACACTTACATCAGGAACCTAGAAATGGCAGGCAGGACAAGGAATGGTGACAATACAATACCAGGGCATTAGGGGTATAAATAACAAGACATGAACTGATAACAAACAGGAGTGAGACACAGGTGGAACTAATAAACATTAACAAATGGCGGGAAAACAGAACAAAGGAATCACATGACATAACAAGCACTACACATAAGAAAAGCTATGGTGGTTGAGAGAAATCACATGCAATTACAAAAAACACCAGCAAATTAAGAAAAGATCTTCATCGGCTTGACAGCACGTGTTGCAAATCCTCACAACGCAAACAAATGAACACTTGCAAATAGAAGGGAACACAACAGAAATGTTTCAAGCGGACCCTTAAACTGACGGACCCGACTATTTAGGTTATGTATATTTAGGCTAATAAAATACAAAAGACAAGGGAATCAGGATGTAAAAATAAACAAAAAAACTCACCTTTCAAAGATCACCTACAACTTTATTGAGCACAATAAACATTTCCTCCTCCATGAACCGCCACCTTATCGTGGTGGAGGAGTTTGAGTGCCTGAGTGATCCTAAGAGCTATGTTGTAAGGGGCTGGTAGGGTCTCCCAACGCAAAAAGGTCTTAGGTGACAGGTAAGATGAAGTGCGGTTCAAAACCCCTTATGAGTTTCATCGCCTGGTATGGCGCAGCCAGGGCCCCACTCTGGAGACAGGCCTGAGGTTGGGGCTCGTATACGAGCGCCTGGTGCATTGGACCTGCAGGGGGAGCCGTAAGGGGCCGGTGCATTGTGGAATGGGTGGTGGTCGAAGGTTAAGACCACGACAACCCGATTGTCAGGCACAGAAACTGGCTCTTGGGACATGCAATGTTACCTCACTGGGAGGGAAGGAGCCCGAGCTTGTGCGGGAGGTGGAACGGTGAGCTCTGTCACCCGGGAGGAGTTTGGAGTAGAGTAGAGTAGTAGCTCCTCCACATCGAGAGAAGTCAGCTGAGGTGGCTCGGGCATCTGTTTCAGATGCCTCCTGGACGCCTACCTAGGGAGGTGTTCCAGGCATGTTCCACCGGGAGGAGGCCTCGGGGAAGACCCAGGACACGCTGGAGGGACTATGTCTCTCGGCTGGCCTGGGAACGTCTCGGGATCCCCCCCAGAGGAGCTGGAGGAAGTGTCTGGGTAGAGGAAAGTTTGTATCACTCAGCAATTGTAGAAAACACAAAGACATGGGAAACACCAATGCTTACAGTTTTTCAGCTTTCTTCACAATATCTTTTGTGTTCGACAGAAAAAGAAAAAAATCCAATATGTTTGAACAAAAAATAGTATGTTTGAATAGTCAAAATTTTCAATTTTTATGCGAACTGTCCCTTTAAGACAGAATGCATCCTATTCATATTTGCACCATGCAGACACTGAAGGGTTAATTTCACTGCTTTATTTTGTACTGTTTCTATTTGTGCCTTATTTCTGTCGTTTATTTTCCCAATTATGGTATTTCTTTATAGGAAAAGACAGTGGAGGTCAGTGACTGGAGGAAGAATGTGGAGGCCATGTCTGGAATGGAAGGAAGGAAGAAAATGTTTGATGCAGCGCAATAATCAACTGATCAAAATCAGCACCTGCGAGTATGCAAATTAATATTAACATACGCTCAAAACGGGCTTTATTTAGTGAAGTTTATTTATAAACTAATTTCGAGAGGAGCATGTGCTTATGATTGACCGCAGCTGGTCCCGCTTTAGCTAATGCACAATCCTCCAATCAGACGATTCCTAAATCGCTATAAATAACCAAAGTATCTCACCTTAGCCATCTTCGTCCCGAAGAATCCCCCCTTCCACCCCTACTCCTCCTCTTTTCCTCGACTGGGCGGCACGGAGGCTCGGTGGTTAGCACCGTCACCTCACAGCACATGCCTGGCTCAAATCTCACCCGGCCAAGCAACATTGCTGTGTGGAGTTTGCATGTTCTCCCCGTGTCTGCGTGGGTTTTCCCCGGGTTCTCCGGTTTCCTCCCACAAGCCAAAAACGTGCAACATAAGTAAATTGACCAAAACCAAATCGACACCATAGACGAGCTATCAATCAGCTAAATTTCTCTCCATAAGTATTCATAATTACATTAACAAGCGGGGGAGTTCTCGAGACCTACCTGAGCTCAAACTCCCCTCTCGCCCCGCAACGGGAGGGAGCCCCGGGCTCGAGGACCTCATGAGCTCAGGGCTCTCTCCCGGGACAGCATGCCAAACTAGCTTTTACATTCAATCATCAGCTAAGTGTGAACTCTTGAACTATGGTTTCTTCATGCGAAATTGGTTGTAGATGCAGAACGTACAAAAACAAGGAATTGCTTATCTTTTCACAGGAAACCAGAGAAGGATGAAGAAGAAAACTGGAGACAATGCTAATTCAAAATGCAGTATCAAATATCGAAAATCATTTATCCAATTTTGTTTAAGTGCCTCAAATCCATATGAAATATAGAAACACATATACATACTTTATTTTAATACAAAGATATTCGCCAGTGTGTTTAGTAAACTTCAAGAAAGTAGGCCTTTTTAAGTTCACTTTACACTATTAGTGTTGATTGTACTGTAAATAAACTGTGTAATCTGCAGATATTCGTCATTTCATTTGAATGTTTGTTCTGTGTGCACTACAGACATATAAAAATGCCTAAATCTGATAGTGTTTTGGGGAGGGAGAAGTAGATGATAAGCACTGGAAAATGAACTGGAAATCCAATACACTAATAAACATGCTAGGTAGTGATAAGGTTCATTAGAAGAAGATAAAGTCATTACTGTAAGTCGATATGTCATTTCGTGTGAATGTTTGTACCTTATCCTCCATTACAGTCAAATATTTGATAAGCAGTTTAGTAGGAGTTTAATAAGTATAATCTTACAGGTATAATCTTAACGATAAGCAAATAAACTGTAAACTGTGTCTTCATTCATTCATTTTCATTTCGGCTTAGTCCCTTTATTAATCTGGGGTCGCCACAGCGGAATGAACCGCCAACTTATCCAGCATATGTTTTTTTACGCAGCGGATGCCCTTCCAGCTGCAACCCATCTCTGGGAAACCTCCATACACACTCATTCACACACACACATACACTACGGACAATTTAGCTTACCCAATTCACCTATACTGCATGTCTTTGGACTTGTGGGAGACACGCCAACACAGGGAGAACATGCAAACTCCACACAGAAACGCCAACTGACCCAGCCGAGGCTCGAACCAGCGACCTTCTTGCTGTGAGGCGAACGTGCTACCCACTGCGCCACTGTGAGGCCCCTGTGTCTTCATAAAAAAAATAAATCTCCATTCTGAAGTATGCTCTGGAAAATAGCATATTTCGAGGCCAAAGCAACAACTTCAGTGTTTAAAAGTGATCAAATGCAGTGATAAAATGATTATATTTTCTTAAAGTGTTACAGAGGTGCATTGAATCTAGTGTTTTAGTATGAGCTCTGAGAAATAAAACCAACTGGCGATCAAGAAACTGATGGTCATAACCTTTCCAGTTGCTAGAGGGCAGTGTTTACTACACAATTAATGTCCTATCAAAAGGTTCATGATTTATAAACTAAGACTTATTTGAAACATACAGAACCACTCTTAAACACTCTTCTTTTAAACAAAACATTAGTAGGCTGCACTTTTAAAGGGCTTCTCAGAAATATATTTAAATATACAGTGATTTATATGGACAGAAAACGTTTTGATCAAGATTAAAAGTATTATTATAAATGTTCTAAATGCATATGGCTTGTAGTTATGCTCACTACTTTATTTGTTAGTTTTATAAACATACATTGATTATTAATAAGTGTACAAATCGGTATTATTATAAATGTTCCAAATGCATATTGCTTGTAGTTATGCTTGCTATATTTTACTCTTTAGGTTTTATCAACATATTCATTCATTCATTTTCCTTCGGCTTAGTTCCTTATTTATCAAAGGTAACCACAGCATAATGAACCGCCTTTATAAACATATATTAATAACTAATACGTGTACAAATTTAAGTCCAGCTAAAGGTATTTTTTCAAGTCATAAAAATCATACCTAAATTTAAAAAAAAAAACACTTAGTAGTATAAATAGTGTATATATAGAAGTAGTATAATTATAGTAAAGTGCATAAGTAATATATAAATAGTAAAAGTATAAGTATGATCATTGAAAGCATTCATTCATTCATTCATTTTCTTTTCAGCTTAGTCTCTTTATTAATCTGGGGTCGCCACAGCGGAATGAACCGCCAACTTATCCAGCATATGTTTTACGCAGCGGATGCCCTTCCAGCCGCAACCCATCACTGGGAAACATCCACACACACTCACTCATTCACATACATACACTACGGACAATTTAGCTTACCCAATTCACCTGTACCACATGTCTTTGGAGAACATGCAAACTCCACACAGAAACGCCAACTGACCCAGCCGAGGCTCGAACCAGCGAATAATTGAAAACATACACTGTCAAAAGATTTATGACAAAAAAGTCAAGACAAAATATATTAATAAACTTATTTTAATGAGCTAATCGGGTTTAACAATGTTCTTTAGGTTATACAAAGTTTTACTTTATATTTAAGTCAGTTCGATTGATGTAAGTTGAGATGACTAGAAAAGTTCATTTGATTTAAC
>CAIGQW010054109.1:1079713-1100387 GCA_903798125.1 Danio choprae
ATATATAGTAGTGTAAAAGTGTTTCCCCAGCAGAGACCACTGTACTGATTTGAGTTTTGAGTCTGCACTCCCTTCACCAGACACACCCTCTCTCTCGCTCTCACATACATACACACACACTCTCTCCCTCTCTCTCTGAGCCTCCGCATTCCTCACATTCCTCAGCGCCTGTGACATCTGCCCCACACAACTTGATTTGATGAGGGCAACAGCCTGGAGCACGCGTTCAGAGTCGGAGAACGGCCGGAAAAAGAAAGGCAGAGACAGAGAAACAAAGAGCTTTGCTGTTTCTGCCAACAGCCGGCAGCTGAAGATCATCCCATCCTACCAAACGGACACCCACACCTGCCACCAACAGTCCCTGCAGGGGGCGAAGAATAACACGCACCCCCCGTGTCCCATATTCTGACCTCCCAGCTCCGATTCCTTCCCAGACTCTACTCTTAGCTGCCATTTACACCAATGCATTTTAGTCACACTTGATGTCTATTTTTAATTATTTTTATCCTTTGTGTTTGAACTCGAAGGAAATTTTTGATCGTTTGCATAAGTAGCGTGATTAACCCTTGTGTATTGTTCAAATTGACTACCCTTTCGTTATGTTCTGTGCTGTTTTTGCCCCATTGACTTCCATTATAATGACATTTTTTTTATTGCAAAGCCATGACACCATATAATCATGCACTCTTGGTTGTTGGTGGTTTTCCCTGTTGGGAAGAGGTAGAATTTGTCATTTTTACTGTTGATCATCAGTTGGCAGCATTAACCCTTTAGATAGGCCTGTGCAAAAAAACTTTCTGGTTTTTATATGGAGGTCTATGGAGTAAAACAGCAGATTTTAGTGTGTGTGTATGTGTGTGTGTGTGTGTGTGTGTGCATAAATACACTTAATATGTTCTAAGAGCTGAGCTGCTTATTTAGATTTTCTCAAGCATATCACAATAAGTGCGCAAATGTACACTCTCACACACTCTCACACACACACACACACCAAAGATTTGTCAGCAAAAATAATTTTGTTTGCTAAAACACATAGAAAGTTGCATCCAAAGTAAGCCTCAAAATCACCCCAGAGTGGATGAAAACATCCCCAACCCCATCCAAGGGTTAAGAAAGATTGCATTGTGGTGGTCAATACATATTTGGAAGGGAAATTGAGATATCACTTGATATCTCTGGATTGTCCTCTATCTGTTGGATGACAGTATGTACATTAAG
Source organism: Danio choprae (assembly GCA_903798125.1). NCBI lineage: Eukaryota > Metazoa > Chordata > Actinopteri > Cypriniformes > Danionidae > Danio > Danio choprae. The sequence continues at coordinate 1,080,932 of CAIGQW010054109.1, forward strand.
AATAAATCTCATTATTTTAATTAAAACATTTAATTTACATTATCTTTTTAAACAATTAGCAATAAAACAAACAAATAAAAGATTACATTAAATTAGAAATGACAGTCTTCATTCTCCCTCTCTTCTCAGATGGGATGGTGGGCCAAATCAAAGGTTACCATGGGCCAACTTCGGCCCGTGGGCTCTAGTTTGGGCATCTCTAGTATAGATGGACTGAAACACAAACATTTGAAAAGAGAGGCGTGGCTATCCACAATGAGGCTTATGACTGTATACATGTTTTGTTGTTAAGATAATTCCTGAAGCTTTCTTTATACGGTATTATCAGGAAACTGACCTGAGCTGCAAAACAAAAGGTTAATTTAACAGGTATAATAACAATATGTTTTTGTGTGTGATGAATATTTTGATTGGTATGCATGAAAAAGAATGCATACTAAATATTTCAGACTTTTCCTGTTTCTGAATTTCATAGAATGCATAACCACGTGTTAAATATAAATAAATAAATGGCATACACATTCAAACTGAACTTCCACCAAAGTCAAGTATAAATCAGCCATAACTTGTGCATGCATAAGAGTCAAATGAAGTATACTTTATGAATTCGACTGCATGCCTACACTGGAGTATGCATAAAAAAATTTTACTAGTAAAAAAATAAGTATACTTTGGGTCTTGAACAGGAATAACATGTTGTTGAGCAGAAAAAAGGTGGGTCAGGGAAGTGTATGACACTTGCACTAATCCTCAGGGCATAGGGGATTTTTTCAAGACTCCGTTCCTGTTGAAGCACAGGTGGAAAATTATTTCACAGGTGGAAAATATCTTGAAGCTGTAACAACTATGAAACCAGCCAGGCGGCATTTCTGCCATTCAAATGAGTCGTAAATCAACCAGCCGAAGCCAAGAGGCTGAGAAGTGGAGACGAGGGAAGGCCTGGTGGCATCAGAAATAGTTTAAAATCACTTCGATTTCCATTTTCAACATGACATTTGGTACAGATGTCATGTGTGTGGGCTTGTTTATGTGGGTTATGAGGACACAAACTTGTATAATGACGTGTATGGCCTAGGTATTACAATGTTGAGGTGATTTATGAGGACACAAGCTAAAGAAAATAAAATTTTGGTATTGAGAGATGTCTCAAATACAATTTAACTCTACTGGAGGCATTTCCTGCTAGAGGAATGACTTTTCATTCAAAGAATAACAACTCATAAAAGTGGTCTCGGAGCAACTCACTTATTTCCACCCATCAATAATTGTGAGGGAAAATAAAAAGCAGTGTCGGCTCTGCACTTCACATTACACTCAGGCTGTTTAGGCCTCTTCCAGACGGCGTTTCCGAGGCCTAAAGTCAGCGGTGGTATTATGAGGCTTGACGTCATCCTCCTCGTGAGTGGGCTTCTTCAGTGGCAGACTTTAGGCAGATGACTGCATGTAAATGGATAAGGTGTTTACAGTCAGACGAAAGAGCAGACTCTCCATGAGGCTGACACGCGCTGCTGTCCTGGAGCTGGCCAGAGCTAAGAGTGTCAACCACATCCTGGGATTCGTTTACAACTTGATTTATTAATAAATCCACTTAGTGGAACTCCATGTTATTGGCACAACAACTGAGGCTGGTGGAAATTAATTGCTCAATCAGTCAAATGAGCATCAAATCATCTCACAAACAGTTAAAGTCAGAATTATGAGCCCTCCTGAGAATTTTTTGTTCTCTTTTTCAATGTTTCCTAAGTGATGTTTAATTGGAGTACAGGTTTTCACAGTATTTCATATAATATTTGTTCTTCTGAGGGAAAGTCTTATTTCTTTTACTTTGGCTGGAATAACATCAGTTTTTCATTCAAAAGGATAATATTATTAGCCTCCTAGAAATACATGTTATTTATTGTCTACAAAACAAACAACTGTTATCCAATAACTTGCCTAGTTATCCTAGCATGCCTAGTCATCACAATAACCTAGTTAAACCTTTAAACTGCACTTCAAGCTGAATACTAGTATCTTGCAAATTATTCAGTACTGTCATCATGGCAAAGACAAAAGTAACTAGCTATTAGAAATCAGTTATTAAAACTATTAAGTATAGCAATGTGTGGAGAAAAAAAATATTCTCTCCATTAAGCAACACTTGGGATTGTTTGAATATTTTTAAAACAATTTAAATTTTACAGAAGGGCTAATCATTTTGACTTAAACTATGTATGAAATAAAATTAAGTCAAAAATCTTATGAACGACAAACACAATAAAACAGAACCATGGATACCACCAAAAGGCCACACGGTTTCAAGGGAATCCCTCAACAAAAAGAGATATACACCAGATATCATGCATAAGCTTTCAGAAAATGCCAACAATGTTCTATCAACAATGTCAATATTTCAGTATTGTCTTATCAGCCGGCCCCGGCATGCATAATCACATCGCAGTGAAGTGTCCTTCTGACTTCATAGTGAGTCGGTAAATATCTTTAGATTTACTGGAGAGAGGATCAAGCCTGGGTGATGTAATACAAGATTAAAGAAGAGACTCCGAAGGCTTGGTTACAAGATTTAGTACACAGCCTTGTTGTCTACAGTCAACAGCTCTGCTCCTTCAACTTCCTAAACGTTCACTTTCACTTACACACTGTAAAATATGCAGGGTTCCACACAATTCCTTCATGTTGCCCCAACACAAATTGATTAAGTTAACTTCATGGTTTTTACTAAGTAAAGTGGATTGAACAAAACAATTAAGTTGTCCCCCAAAAATACCTTAAGAATTGTGTTTCAACTCATTTTAAATAAGTAGTGGTTTAAACAATTAGCAAAAGTTATTTTTGAGTGCACATGAAGTTCAAAAGAGACTTATTAAAAATCTAATCAAACAAAACATTAAGTCACCACCACCAACAAATAAATAAATTAAAAAGAAACTTTAAAATGTCTCACTCTACCTCTATTTATACAATTTAAATTAGATTAAACTTTTTTCTATTCATACTTCACTGGCAAATTTATTTAAGCTGAGATTTCCCTCAACTCGGATCCCAATTGCCACAAGTCTACCCTATCTACACCAGTACAAACTTGTCAAGTATAAGCCCTACAGCAGCAGTGTCTCCAATCCTGCTTCTGAAGAGCAGTGCGTCTCACAAAGTTTAGCTACAACATTTACAAACCCACTGGCCTAGTAATTTCCAATATTCCTGAACATTTAGAAGTTGGTTTGACTTGCTCCAAATGAACAGGTCCAGAGCATGTTTAAAAGGTTTGTCACAATGCATACTGGGACTGTCTACAAATATCCACTGCACATACACATTTGTAAATGTATGATATACATATCTACATATCTATTTGTAATTCCTGTTTATAGCAAATAACAACCTGTAAGTTATGTTAATTTCTATTTGCATATCCCTGATTATTAATAGCAACCTGTAAAGTATGTCCATCTATTTGTAAATATCTGATTCTAGTTAATATGACTTGTATATTATGTTCATAGTACATCCATCTGTAAATCTTACAGATAGTTTGCTATAACTGCACTGTTAACTTGCACATATATCTTGCTGCTATTGCACTCCTGGTTAGACCTAAACTGCATTTCGTTGCCTTGTACATGTGTAATGGGAATAAAGTTGAATCTAATCTAATATGGCCAAATCGAAAAATACTGCTAGCTACTAGCTACTGATGTTTTTGCTGTGGGAGCATGATCCCTAAAATGCTGTCTTTGTAGGATGCACACTATGTTGTGGAACACAGTAAAACTGCTGACTGAATAACTGGGTGGCCACAATGGAGTAGGTTTCCACGATTAATAAGATCGGAATTCAGCAACAGCTGCGATTCTCATGCACATCTTTTCAGGGAAGCACAATCTTTGATCAGTTGTAAATCTCCTGATAAGGCCAAAAGACACTCTCATGTGGAAGCTACAAATACATTGCAAAAATCAAAGAGGATTTAACAACTTTTACTGATTTAATGTGACTAATAAACCAACAACAACACTGTAAAAAAATCTTACTGTCTAAATTATTTTTTTTGTTGTTGAAACAAAGGAACTTGGTCATCTCAACGTACATCAGTCCAACTAATTAAAAATATTAGTATAATATTAGTATAATATTAAAATATTAAGTTTAACTTAATATTAAGTTAAACTTTGTATAACTAAAAAAAAAAAGAATCAATATTAAAGTAAAACAAAATAGTTAATTAACTCATTAATATTAGTTTGTTCTCATGGCCAATTAAATGGTTCGCAATTTTTTGTCAGTGAACTATGGCTCTGTGTAGTAAACAATACTCCATCTGAAGGCACGTTCTGACAATTTACAGCTAATTACAGAACCGGCTTTTCTGTCAAAATGCATGAAAAATCTAATAAATCGTCCAGACCTCCAATGATGCTCCAAGAAAGCATGAGATCTCAGGAAGATGTGTTCAGATATGTGTTTCCAGGCTGGTTTCCATTATGAATCTACTATTGACCTTATTCTTCAATGTGGAAGTGCGCTCATTTTTGCGATTGTTTTAGAACCTCTGATTCAGTTGCCTATGGGAGAAATGACTATGAATAATAAACGGCAGAAATGGTCAAACTACTTGCTCTACAAACAAGTGTGTTCACAACTAAACAGACAAAGCAGAATAATATAATAAGAAAATATCAGTTTGTAACATCGAGCAGCAAACGAGCTGTTTTTAACATCTAAAAATTAATGGAAGTGAATGAGACCGGAAGTCTCAAGCCAAAAAGATTCAAATGACTGCACCCACTCGGACACAAAGAATAAGGTCAATAAAAACTGATCTGAGAAAACAACCAGTGAGGAACGCATATGACATGACGTATACATCATCTAATCTAGCCTCTATGAAATGCATTGCACTAAAACATAACCATTTTACAACAACGCAATACAAAGATGAACAACATGATCATTAGAGATGTTTTTAAGGTTGGATTCTCCAAGGAAAAGCTGACCGCAATCCTAAAAGAACCTCAGAAGTTTCACCAACACTGGGTTGTGTTCAGGACGCTGTCTGTCAGTTTGCCGTGCTTTTTCCCAGTCTGGTTTGTATCTCGAGGCTTGGCTTGCTAATTCAAACCAGCACTTGGGTTTTGTCTTGTCTGTTTCTCTGAGGAGAAGAAAGGAGAGCAGACAGTTTGAGGAGGAGGAGGAGGAGGGGACCAACGCCAAACACCTGGACCCTCCCAATCCAGCCAAACCAGAGTATCCATCTGCCATAATACAAATACACAACTGAAATACAGATATTAAGCTCAAGATGTGAAAACAACTAGATTTGTTTGGTTTTTTTCGTTGGTAGTGTGGATTTGTTGGTTGTGTTGCACTGACTTTATGATACAGATGTTTTTAAGAATGAGTAGAAATCTACACAAGTCTACACTTTACATGATCTCTTGCTACTGGTAATTTCTTGTTACTTGTCATCCAAGTATCCAAAAGGGGCAAATAATTCCTTATGTAATGTGTTATATACTGCATATATGCAGAGATTGAATTGGCGTCCCAGTACAAATATCTTGGAATTTTAAGTGATGCTACACTTTGTTTTAGTTCTCACATTCAGCAATTGGTGAAAAAACTAAATTTTATAATTAAGAACTGCATTTCTTTTGATAGTAAAAAGCTGGTTGATGCAACATTTATGTCTGCATGCATTTATGTTGGACTACGGTGATGTTATCTATATGCATGCTTCGTCTCAGAGTCTGCATGCATTGGATAGCGTTTACCATGGTGCACTAAGATTTATAACTAATTTTATATCCCTTACTCATCTTTGTTTGTTGTATACTAGGGTAGGTTGGTCTGCTTTGTCCATTCGCAGGCTCAAGCATTGGCATATGTTTGTTTACAAATCTATATTGGGTTTACTCCCATCATATCTACAGAATTACATTTGTAAAAAGAAACCTGTCCTTAGCTATGGCCTTCGGTCACAGGATATTTATTTACTGTCTGTTCCTAAAGTGCGGACTGAGATGGGGGAAAAAGGCTTTTAAATATGCAGCACCTTTTGCATGGAATAATCTACAAACAAAGTTGCAGTTTAAAGAATTGATTTCACTAATTGCTTTAAAAAAATATATAGTATAAATGATTTAGAAATTGAAACACAGGCTTGTAGATGTTTTGAATAGTTTGTTTGTCAATGTGTGATTCATGTTAACTGTTAATTGTTTTTTATTTGTTGTCTGTTAGACCCATGTGATATGTATACTGCCTAATCTTGGCCAGGACGCTCTTGTAAAAGAGATTTTTAATCTTAATGTGTCTTTCCTGGTAAAATAAAGGTTATAATTTATTAATTCATTCATTTTCTTTTTGGCTTAGTCCCTTTATTAATCTGGGGTCGCCACAGCGGAATGAACCGCCAACTTATCCAGCATATGTTTTACGCAGCGGATGCCCTTCCAGCTGCAACCCATCACTGGGAAACATCCACACACACCCATTCACACACACATACACTACGGACAAATTAGCCTACCCAATTCACCTATACCGCATGTCTTTGGACCTGTGGGGGAAACCGGAGCACCCGGAGGAAACCCACGCCAACACGGGGGGAACATGCAAACTCCACACAGAAATGCCAACTGACCCAGCCGAGGCTCGAACCAGCAACCTTCTTGCTGTGAGGCGAACATGCTACCCACTGCGCCACCGTGAGGCCCAATGCAACGAAGAAAAAGGTCTATACTCAAACAACATCTACACTGCACCTACATTGATGGGAATGCAATGCATCATGTACTTGCACAGATTTATTAGACATTCTGTTAACACAACAATCAAGATTTTTCTGCTAGAAATGTTTGCATTCACATACTTGAACGAATTCTTTTCCTGGTGTTGTTCAGCCTAATGAGACTAACACTTTAGCACTGGAAATACTACTTTGCACCTGGAGTCATTAAAGTACTCTGCCTCAGGGGAAGACCTACCCTGTTTAGGAGGAAGAACTAGTTCAAAAACAAAACAAAAAAAAGAGAGAGAGGAGTACAAGAAAATAAAGGAGGGAGGGTGAGAGATTTTGTGGGGGAACAAACCTTGATTGAGCAAGACAAACAGAGCTGGTTTTGCCACTTTTTTAACTGGGTGAGAGGGAGGCAGAAGGAAAATAAACGACGACTCTTTTGCATGGCTAGAAAAACAAAAGAGCCGCTAATGATTGGAGATGATAAATAAAACCAGTTCAAGAGCAAAAAAAAAAAAAGATGAGGGGGGGGGGGGGGAAGCGAGCAAGCAGAGACAGAGAAGTAATATGTTCTTGAGAAACCTGTCTTTTGCCAGGCCTGTAGACCTACAGCACTACTCTGGGACAAGCACAGGCCTGTTTTATATACTCTGAAAAAAACAACTGCTGGCTAAGACATGCACGTATGTTTTTGTAAGGTGTGTGGGTGTATTATTGAACAAGAACTTTCATTTAACAAACAAAACCAAACACCTACATCCCAGTATAAAGCCATTGATGGGTGCTAGTGAATGGCTGCTAGACTTTTGAAACGATTACATAAGAGAGCAGATGGTGCACGCTGCTTTATGAAACCGTGGTAATGGTGCACGCATGCATGGATTTAGCCGGTGGTATGATGTGCAATGGGATCCTCGAGTGCGTGGCTCGTGCATGGAGATGAAAGTGTGTTGAATATCACAACCCGACTCCAACGGCCCATTATCTCCCGCTCTCTTATCTTTTCTCTAATTTCCATCCCTCTTTTAGCCACCCCTCCCACAGGCCATCCTGAAACACTCGTCTTGCAACCATCAAATATACAAAAACATCTCCATCACTGCTGAGATACAATCTAGGCAGTTGAACACTCATTTAGGTGAACGCGTGACCAATAAAAGCTAAAGATCTTTTCAAATTCTGCTTTGTTTGCATGGCAGAAATTTCAGAGGCAATCATTTGGGGCTGTTTGAACACTTTATGTAGTCCTAGTTCACTTCAGTTCATGAAATTTAGTGGAATTGACATCCAGGAGGCTCATGTACCCTCACAGCAAACAAGAAAGTTTTCATGACTTTCTAAGATTTACAGATTGAGAGCATACCTGTGAATTGTAAAGCACTATATCTTAAACATATTAAACAGCCAATGTATCAGCAGCACATGTAAATAAATATATGTGTCAACTATTTCTTACAGGCTATTTAAAAGTCTTTAAATAAGAAGCATGTCTCGTGTTTAAAACAAGTGAGATTATTCACTTTCTGGCTGGTGATATAACAAAAAATCTCATATCATGATACAAGTCATCTCATATCCTGATACAGATATATATCAGGATATAGTAGCATTTCTGTAAGTTCAAAATTCAATAAATTCATTCAGCCAATCAGGTGTGACTCAGACAACCATTCAGCCAATCAGGTGTTACTCAGTGACTTCTGATTGGTCAAGAGGTTGTATGAGTGACACCTGATTGGCTGAGCGGTTGTCTGAGTGACACCCGATTGGTCGAGCCGTTGTCTGAGTGACACATGATTGGTTGAGCGGTTGTCTTAGTTATTGAATATATATATATTGACCGCATAATAACGGACTACTTATTTTTTACATTTTAAAGTATATACTCAGAAATGTACTTACTTTCTCACTTTACCTATTATATATGTAGAAATATAAAATAAATATTAATAAAATATAAAACAATTTTATTTTTTTAACTAATGATTACAGATAAAATAAAATATAAAAATAGCTTATTGTACTTTCGAGATTGCAACTTTCTCATGTTGCTGTTATTCATGTTTCTGTCCACACCCACGTAATGATGTTTAATAAATGCACTCATAAATAATTAAAAGGTATTACATTACATTATTATTATAATTTGATGCCACGATATAAACAATAGCGCATACCATGAAACGAGATTTTATTTTTGTCCATATTATATATATTGTTATATTGCACAGCCCTATTTCAGACACTCATATCAAATACAGTACATCAATATAAAAAGTATTGCCTCATAACATGTTGTTTATAAAACTGCATCAACATTGTACAAACTAGGTGATTTATAAACTATTGACATGAATTGATCTAAAGTGGATGAGGATTTTGTTCTCATCTCTGCATCCCAAATTTCCCTTTACCTCACTTACCGTACATCTTCCCCTCATCTGACAGGATGATTTTGCGGCGACCGCAGGGCGGGTAGATGGCCAGTGCCTCCTGAAAGCTCTGCTCGATGTCAGGGCTCCACACGCCCTCAGCGTCTCCATCCATGGCCTTGTCCAGTTCATCAGCCCCATCCTCCAGCCCCTGCTCCGGGCTGCCGTTGGCACTCCACTTGTTGGACGCAATGGTGCCGGCTCCTACCGGGCCCTGCCACGAGCCCCCACGCTACACAGGTACTGCAAGACAGAAGCAGAGATAGACAGATCATTACTTCAATCAATCAATCATTAAATCAATCAAACTTTATTTATAAAGCACTTTAAAACTCCAAAAGTGCTGTACAGAAGACTAAGGCTGTGTCCGAAATCGCCTACTACTCAGTAAGCTACTCACTGCATTTGAATTAGAATTTACTACTCGACCATTAGAAAAGTACGATCTATACAGAATGTGAGTAGTATGAATGGTACTTGGATGTACTACATCTGCCATTTTGTCATGATCACGTGACCTACCCGCGTCAGTTGCGTCTCTTTACTCCGATTTGTGAATTCTCTCATGGGGCATTATGGGATAGCGTAGCATGCATCAGATGCGCACTTCAGAATCTCGCCGGAAGTAGTACTGGAAGTAGTGGTACTTCTCGCATACTGTTTTTGAATTCTATGAACTCGGACATACTACTCGGCTTGCATACTGTTTTTAGCGTACTATATAGTATGGAACTATGCGATTTCGGACGCAGTCTAAAACTCAACAGGAAATAAAAGACATAAAATAAAATAAATAAGCAAAATGTCAACAGGTGTCGAAGGTCAAAGAGAAGAGATATGATTTAAGATATGATTTAAAAACAGACAATGAATGGATGGGCCCTTTCTAATAAACAGTTTAGGAGCTGTTGCAGAAAAGGCACGATCCCCTCGGAGTTTGCGCTTTGTTGTGGGCACATTCAGGAGCAACTGATTGGCTACTTCAATGTAGACCAAAAACAAATGTAATAATAGTCACTAGTCACAATTTGGACAGTTTTTTTATTGTTTCTAGAAGCTGTAATAGTATTGCTGCTGGCTTTGGGCAAGAAATTCAACTTTTAAATAAAAAGATTTGTTTGCTCGACATTATTTCCATCTCCCAACAACATGCACACATGGAGCCCAGTCACAAACTGTAAAGAGCGGAATTATAACTTTTGATGCTGTCAAATCTTTAGTTTCTTTCTTATATAAGCATACGAGTTATCCACTGAGGACTGATCTTGGTGAACTTCGGTGAAGAATAGTGAACTGATGACCTTCACGACCAATCACAGTCATTTCTGTTGAACAAGTGAACCCAATGGCCAATCAGCAGTGTTTAATAATATGCTCAACAGCGCTCAAACGTTAGCGTTTTTAAAATTTCAGTACCGATTGGTACCGAACTCGATACTTTTGACAACACTACTTCTTATTATTCAGTTTATTATCGTCTCTGTTTTTCTTTTTCATTGCAATGTTCTATTTTCTGTCATTAAAGAGCAAGTCTATCTATTTGGGTGGAGGTGGGTGTTTGGAGGTGTTCACAATTTATTCCTATGTTGCATTATCACTGTCCTGAACAGAAATTGCAAAATAATTGTTTCACCATTAAAAAAAAATAATCCACCAATATCACATGACCAAATTAGTTGACATACTTCCTCTTTGCACATGGAGGTGGGAATTTGTTAATGGTCACGATTATGACAATTGTAACATCAATAATTGCAGCAATGCAATTCTGACTATGCTGTTTTCCACCAGTAAATATAAAACCTAATTTTACCAACACAACATCAAAGGAGGTGTAAAGTTTGTGTGTTATGGAGTCTAAGGAGTAATAGAAAAGAAAAGAAACGGTAAATTATGCAGAGCAAATCCTTTTAAAACCGCTCCCTTTAGCCATGTGCACCCACAACTTTTAGCACCTTTAAAGTTTGCTTTTAATTCAACCAACGGAGACGACAGCAACTGTGCCTCTTATTGCCATTTCCTCTCCTCAAAAGCTCCCAAAATGACAAATGAATTTTAGCCATTATATAAAGCCCCATTTAAAAGGATTAGATAATTAGGACTAGGCTGCAAAAATGCTTGTGGTCGGGAGCGTGCGGTCCAATGTGGCCGTCTAAATGTCTGAACATGGTTAAGGGATCTTAAGCGTTTTTCATGCTGCCTCTTTTTCGCATGGTATTGTTCATAAGGATCAGGTCCCGGGAGTCACTTGTGTGCCCACATATTTCATTCTTTTATTTCACTTTCTGCTGATGTTGACAAAAAAAAATGCAGCTTGGGTAAATACGACCAACTCCGATCGAGACCTTCCTTTGGGGATATTCAAGCGCTCTGGTTACACGCACGCTGAAAGAATAAGCTTGACTTGGCAGCCCGAAGACACAGAATGAGCAAAACAACGGAGCGTTGGAATATGTGAGTGGCCTAATTACTTTTCGACATTGCAGGCCTCAGACCCCAGCACCATCTAATGCTGCAGGGAGGACAATTAGCAATGCATTTCCAAATCGCATTCGCCTCTCAGACAACAAGCAACAATGTTCCTCCTGTGCGATCGTAATGCTTGCAGTCAATAAGTGTTGTAACACACAAGTTATAGAGCCGTCCTGCTGAACAGCCAAAATTTGGTGAAATTAGGTTTTTGTTTTTCCCTCGCATACACACTTGCATTGGTCATACACTATAGATCAGTGGTTCCCAAAGTGGGGTTGCTTGGCGATTTCATTCATTTATTTATTCATTCATTCATTTTCCTTCGGCTTAGTCCCTTTATTCATCAGGGGTAGCCACAGTGGAAAGAACTGACAACTTATTCAGTATATGTTTTACACAGCGGATGGCCTTCCAGCTGCAACCCAGTACTGGGAAACCCACGCCAACAGGGGGAAAACATGCAAACTCCACACAGAAATGCCAACTGATCCAGCCGGGACTCGAACCAGCAACCTTCTCGCTCTGAGGCGACAGTGCTAACCACTGTGCCACCACAACATAAATAAATAAATAAATACAAACTAAAATAAAAGTCTGGCATTTAAATGAACAGTTCTACTACATTTGTTATTTATGTATTGTTATAGTTTTTTTATTTACTTTTATTGTTGATCTGTTAAGCATATGCATGCTTTCTAAAACAAGTTTTGTTACAACCAAGAAAAAAATTTCCAGACATCTGACATTGATAAATTCAGATTTGGGCTTTTGCATTGAGACTTTGAGAGCCCCTGCTATAGACCTTTAACCTCAAGCCTGAGCTACACTGCCCTTTATAACAAAACCTTCAGTACTCAATTCATGCACTTCAAATCTGCTAGGGTGTTGTGGGCGGTTTCCGGGTTGTTGCTATGTGCTCCTTAAGTCGATTTGAGTTGCATTCAGTGCATTGCTCTGTCTGTATGTGTGTGTGTGTTTGTACGTGTGAGGGACTGTATGTGTCTGTATGTATGTATGTCTGTTTGTATTTGCGTGTATGTCTGTCTCTGTGTGTGCCTTTGGGTGTGTATGTGTTTGTCTGTCTGAGTATGCGTCTGTTTGTACATGCGTGTCTGTTTGTGTCAGTCTGTGTCTGTCTGTATATCGGTGTGTGTGTGTTTGTGTCTGTCTGTATATCGGTGTGCGTGTGCATATCTGTCTGTCTGTCTGCGTGTGGGTGTATGTGTGTGACTGTCTGTGTGTTTGTATTTGCGTGTGTCTGTAGTGTGTGTTTGTCTGTATGTGTGTCTATGTGTGAAAACGTGTCTGTGTGCGCACTAGGGTAGAGGGTGATAGACAAGTGTGTGCATGGAGAGCAGAGAAGCCCTTCCATTGGAGAGTTGGGCTTAAATTCCAGACATGTCCTTATTAAGGAAGTGCGGCATGAGTTCTCTCCCTTTCTCTCTCTCAAGCCCCTCTCGCTCGACCCTCTTCCCCAGCCTGCGCTTCAAACACTCTGCCCAAATAAGGAGAGTTGAGCACTGGGCGAGGGGCGGGCGGCAGAGGAGGGCCGAGAGCTGCAGTGGAGGGGGACAAAGTGGGGAGGGGACGACTGACCAATTTAGACATCCACTTCGGAGACTCAAAAACAGTGGGATTGTTTTAGACAAAATGCAACATCAGCACACACAAAGGGGCCTGAGCCTTCCTTCTCGGCAGTCCTGATAAAGACAGAGCTGGAAGTACTGCTGATGCTAGTCAAAACCCTTTCTAAGTTGTTTGTGAAGGCTTGTATTTGTCAGTACTGTAAAAATACTCAACATGTCTCTGTCAACGTTTTCAAACAATTATATTTGATTTACCAAAGTCACACAAGTGCCAATTTCACATCCGTCACATCCATAATGGAGAGATGTCACATCCATAACCAAGCTTTTCCCTCATAAATGCAAAAATGTTAAATAAAATAAACTCAATCATGTTTGTTCTATAGAGAGCCAGCTCTTATCCTTTTGATTAGCATTATTTCTGTTGGGTTGGGCAGTTTAATTCACAGAAGTTTTACAAAGTATATTGTATACTGCAAACTCGCAAACTTTTTTGGTCACATCCATAACGCATGTTTATTTCCCTCATTTAACGTATAAAAAAACAAAATGTTTACAGACTGATATTGTTCCTGACCCCGTAACTCTGTGGTTAGTAGTTTTGGAAAATATTAACATGTGTTCCAATACAATGTTAACACATACTTTCTCAAAACATAAATGCACAACGTTTTTACAGCAAATGTCACATCCATAACGCTGCATTTGCTCATTTGGATTATTTGAGAAAAATTTAAATAAATAGTAACTTATTTACATATCATGTTTGCATGGGACGATAACCGGTTTCAATGTTTATCGCGGATTGGAAAAGAGTTTTAAAACAGCTAAAATTGTCTGTTATACAGTTCCTACAGTATCCCCAAGGATTTGTACGTGCTTTCACAACAATTTTGTTTTGTTTTTAAGGGCAACATTATCTCCAGCAAAAAAAGGCACTCCACATCAAAAGCTACAGGTCAGCCCACTATTCAGCAAACATCTGAAAAACAAATCACTTATAAACCAACAATATCCCAGGACGCTATTGAGCTGAACAGTGCAGTGGCTTAACTTTATATCCCAAAAAAAGAAAGATATCCAAAGATTTCAAGTTGTAAAGAAATCTGTGTTTTTGAAACTAATGAAGACAGCAGAAGTCAATGATTTAGTTGAATTATTTAGCCTGACATGTTTACTGTTTCAAAATAGTATAAATGTTTCTTAAAATGAAATATATTGTGTTCAATTGAGAAAAAAAGTTGTTATTTTTTACCCAGACATTTAAAAAGAAGATATATTATAGCAGTAATCACAATATATATTTTTATTTAAGGTTATCATACTGTCAGAATCTTACACCGGCACATGCCTAACATTTAATTCAATTCATCTTTATTTCTATAGCGCTTTTACAATGTAGATTGTATCAAAAGCAGCTTAACATAGAGGTTCTAGTAAATTGAAACTGTGTCTGTCCAGTTTTCAGAGGTGAAGTTCAGTTTAGTTCAGTGTGGTTTAATATTCACTGCTAAAAGTCCAAACACTGAAGAGCAAATCCACAAGTCTCAAAACCAAGCAAGCCAGTGGCGTTGAACAAAACTTCACCAATTGACGAAAGTGAAGGAAAAAAATAAAACCGAGAGAGAGACCAGGCTCAGTTGGGCACGACCATTTCTCCTCTGGCCAAACTTCTTGTGCAGAGCTGCAGTCTAGGCACCAAAGGCTGAAAAACACTGGACGTCCATCGTGGAGAAGCGATGAACCTAATATCATAGAGAAACGATGGACCCAAGTCCCTAATATTATGGGCCATTACCTGTATTGCAAGGTAATTCAAGGAAAACCATGCTATTGAGATATTATTAGCAACAAGATTTTCTGTCAAGCAGCTTTAAAAGAGTCTGTATAGTGGAAAGCATTATAGAAATATATTTTGGTTTGATTTGGTATTAACATCATGATTGGTTAATTTTTATGGAAATAAACTGAAGAACAAAATGCGATTTAAATGTAATAAAAAAAACTTGCAATAATAAAATTAACGAAAATCACTTAAAATAATTAAATAAACTACTAATTAATAATACTAATGTATTAACTTTTAAATGATAATTCAATATATATGTGTGAGTGTTAAGACCAAAGTACTTCAGTAAGTGAACAAAAGATATGTAAATAAAGCATTTATATTAATTAAAAACAACCCTACGGGAGACCACAAGCCACAGTGGTATCGAATAAAAAATAGGAGGGAAAAATTATGCATTTAATTTTACAAAACTGTGTCCCAAAGGAGGGGAAAAAGCAGCTGCAAAACACAGTGATGCAATGCCCCGCCAATGAAGAAAAAGAAATAAAGGGTTATTTTTAAATACTAATTGCAACTAATTCTGAATCATGAAATAATATAATTAATAAATAAAATACCCGATATTTATTTTGGAAAAAAAAAAAATACAAAAATGTTGTCAAATAAAACACAAGAACTAATTAAAAATAATGTTTAAATAATAATTAAATGCTTACTTAAAATATATTATAATTTTAATATGATTAAAAATATATATAATGCAATCATTGTAAAGTGATTTTAAGTGTTAATGCAACAGTAAAATAAATAATAATAATAATAATAATATAATAATAATAATAATAATAATAATAATAATAATAATAATAAGTATTATTATTATTTTTAAAATGTAAATAAATTAAAAGCATATAAATAAATAGTTAAATAGAAAGTGAACAAAAATATGTAAATAAAACATGTTATTAAAAATAAAAAAAACCCTTAACGGAGTCTAGTAACCATAGTTATACAGTATAATGAATGAAAGGAGAAAAGTTATGAATTTTACAAAACGGCCTGTTAAGCAAAACACTGATGCAATGCTCTGCTAATCCGCTTGTTAAGTGTGACGTCACGCGAATCGGCTTCCGGGTCCAATCGCTATATCAAACTGTAGGGGGAGAGTCATCAAATGGTAATAATAAATATTTACAAAGCGTTGTAATACTTTGGAAAATCACAATCGCAATGTATATATCCATGCGTAACATCCGATGGCCAGAAAGTGATAAATTTTTTAGAAATGTGTTAAAATTTTGGCATTTGTGATGCAGCAAGTCCTGAGACTGTTTGTGTACACCATGATTTTATATGAAATTCACTTTAAAAAAATGGCCATAGACGATTATTTTCTCAATTCAAATAAGTAGCGGCTTGGACCCCGAAACAGTATTCCATACGTCACCGATACGTCACGACTTAACAAGAGGACCAAGAGAAAAAACAGGCCAGTTTATTTATATAGCACATTTCATACACAATGGTAATTCAAAGTGCTTTACATTAACAGGAATAAAAGAAACAAAAACAACAGAGAATAAAAATGATTAAAAACAGATGAAAATGTGTTAAAAACATGTTTTAAAGGAATGAAAAAGAAAAGAAAGACATAATAGTGCGATCTAGGCCTCACGGTGGCACAGTGGGTAGCACGTTTGCCTCACAGCAAGAAGGTCGCTGGTTTGAGCCTCGGCTGGGTCAGTTGGCGTTTCTGTGTGGAGTTTGCATGTTCTCCCTGTGTTAGCGTGGGTTTCCTCCGGGTGCTCCGGTTTCCCCCACAAGTCCAAAGACATGCTATAGGTGAATTAGGTAAGCTAAATTGTCCGTAGTGTACGCATGTGTGAATGAGAGTGTGTGGATGTTTCCCAGTGATGGGTTGCAGCTGGAAGGGCATCCGCTGCGTAAAACATATGCTGGATAAGTTGGCGGTTCATTACGCTGTGGCGACCCCAGATTAATAAAGGGACTAAGCTGAAATGAAAATGAATGAATGAATGAAGTGCGATCTTCATTTAAATACTAATTGCAACTAACATCTGGCAGCATGTTCTCTCTATCTTACCCTTCCATCTTAAAGCAACTCTGCAAACATGAACGTCCAATTTCTTAAAAAAATAAAAATAAAGACACAGCAAATGAGCAAGAATCAGGTCAGACGACACAACTGCAAAACATCTGTTGCAAAACAAACACTCATCCTCCACCGCTGAAGGCCATTCGGCTCTTTGTGACGCCGCCGATACAAAGGCAAAAACTTCATTTTCCAACAAAAAAGGCCTGTGCATGAGGATATGCAGTTGAAGTCAGAATTATTAACCCTCCTGAATTATTAACCCCCCTCTATATTTTATTCCCTCATTTCTGTTTAACGGAAAGAAGACTAGAAATTTCAACACATTTCTAAACATAATAGTTTTAATAACTCATTTTAATAACTGATTACCTTCATCTTTGCCATGATGACAGCACATAATATTATTCATTCATTTTCTTTTCGGCTTAGTCCCTTTATTAATCTGGGGTCGCCACAGCGGAATGAACCGCCAACTTATCCAGCATATGTTTTACGCAGCGGATGCCCTTCTAGCCGCAACCCATCACTGGGAAACATCCACACACACTCATTCACACACATGCACTACGGACAATTTAGCTTACCCAATTCACCTATACCGCATGTCTTTGGACTTGTGGGGGAAACCGGAGCACCCGGAGGAAACCCACGCCAACACGGGGAGAACATGCAAACTCCACACAGAAATGCCAACTGACCCAGCCGAGGCTCGAACCAGCGACCTTCTTGCTGTGAGGCGATCGTGCTAACCACTGTGCCACCGTGCAGCCACATAATACTATACTAGATGTTTTTCAAGATACTAGTAATCAGCTTAAAGTGACATTGAAAGGCTTAACTAGGTTAATTAGGCAAGTTATTGTATAACAGTGGTTTGTTCTGAAGACAATTGAAAACAAATATTGGCTAAGGGGGCTAATAACATTGACCTTAAATGGTTTAAAAAAAAAAAAAATTAAAACTGCTTTTATTCTAGCCGAAATAAAACAAATAAGACTTTCTCCAGAAGAAAAAATATTATAGTAAATACTGTGAAAAATTCCTGAATCTGTTAAACATCATTTGGGAAATATTTGAAAAAGACTGAAACATTTAATAAAATAAACTTCTACTGTATATCGTACAGACAAAAATAAAAAGTCTATAGTTTTAATGTTATGCTCAATTGTTTATTCTTCGCTTCCATTGATATTTAGACATTAAAAACAGCTCCTTCTGCTGCTTGATGTTATAAACTGATATTTTCTTATTATCTTATGCACTGAGCCACAGTGTCGCTAATCACAAAATACAGAAACTGTTAATTAATATCGTTATCAGAATATGAGATGACTTATACTGTGATATCATATTCTTGTCATATGGTCAATAAGGCAGCCAGGACTTCACTGTGAATGACATAGCACTCATATTTAATCCGCCACAAGCACACAATCTCGTCTTTCCCGCCTCCGCTCTCTCTCCCTCCCGAATCAAACAGAGCTCTTAGTCAGTATATAATGCTGAAGAATTTCCATGTGGTCCAGGAATGTAAATAATGCAGTGAAAGCCACGCAGCGAATGCATTCATTGAGACGCCCATTGAATGAACACAAGCCCTCCCTGCCCACTGTTTCGCAGAGCTACAACACAGTACATATTGTTGTCGGCTCAAGTATTGAGCCGGATCCAGATCCAAGTCCCTGCTGGAGGAAAACGTCCAGGGAAACATGCTTTTAAAAAAAAACCCAACAAGAGTATGATCTAACGTCAATTACAAAATATGTGATCATGGAGGAGTTTAGAGGGGATTGAAAGTGCCAGATTATTCTTAGTACAATCATAAAGACTTTAGTCATACTGCCGTTCCAGGAAAGGGGCAACGATTGAGGGTTTTTGCTCTCAAAAAAGTCAGTTTATGACTCAAAGTCAGACGCTGTGGTCACAAACAAGAGCTATCGCACAGATTAAAGGGATAGTTCACACAAATGTCTAAAAAAAGGAGGGAAAAAGGCAGCTGCAAAACACAATGATGCAATGCCCTGGAGAACAAATTAAAATAAGAAAGTTTATTTTTAAATATTAATTGCAATCAATTCTGAATCCTGAAATGATAACAATAACTAATATATATTTTAAATATACTTAAAAAATAAATTAAATATGATTTTTTAATTCATAAAATGATAATGCAATGTTAAGTGATTTTTAAGTGATAATTTTAATGTAAACACAACATATATATATATACATATACATATACATATACATATATATATACATATACATATACATATACACATATATATATATATATATATATATATATATATATATATA
>CAIGQW010054109.1:1115387-1131024 GCA_903798125.1 Danio choprae
GACTTGCTTAGTTGACATAATTAACCTAGTGAAGCCTTTAAATGTCACTTTAAGCTGTATACTAGTATCTTGAAAAACATCTAGTCAAATATTATGTGCTGACATTATGACAAAGATAAAAGAAATCAGCTATTAGAAATGAGTTATTAAAACTATTATGTTTAGAAATGTGTTGAAAAAAAACATCTTCTTTCCGTTAAACAGAACTTGCGAGAAAATATAATTCAGGAGGGTTAATAATTCTGACTGTATATGTCTTATAACATCATTTAAAACAATCTGTAAAGCGAGTAATTATATTTGCAGCATGGTTCTCAGAAACTTAGAAGGTCACCATTATCATCATCATCATCATCATCACCACCTTCATCATTCAGGCATTCTAATAGAATCCATTCTGCATTCCAGAGCGATGAGTGTGAACAGCGAAACCTCTTCACCACAACCACCGTCTCAAGGGAGCGCAGCAGTCAGACTCATGATGTCATTTCTGGAAGGAAGCCTGAGATTCTAATGCTCGTGTGCAGCTTCAACATACATCAGGCGCACAGCTCCGTCTGTAGGTCAGACCTGAAACAGAGACTACGGGCCAGATTAAAGACCGGTTATAAGAACAGTTACAAAGCTTACAAAAAAACAACAACAGGGACAAAATGAGGAGGTAGCTGAAACTATCAAGGCTACTCTACGTGGTAAACTTTGCAAAGACTTACAAGTTTGGACAACAAACCCAGCAGGCTGTGACAGATCGTCTGGTCTGGCCTGAGGCTGAAGGTTTGAAGAGAGATTCCCAGTGTAAAACTCACAGCTAAAGCAACAATACACTGTAAAAATATATCCGTTAATTAACAGGTTCTGTATTACTTTGATTCAATTGCATTATGGGATCTTAATCTCTGCCCTGTTGACTTTTTATGTTGAAAATTCAGCTCTGCAGTTTAACAAAGTGGCTTTAATTGACATTTTAGTACTTTGAAATGATATATTGTTTTAAAAAGTATATAAAGTTAAGTCTGGGAAATAACACAAATTACTAGTTTATTACCAGGTGTGTGTACCATAATTTACAACACCAATACAGACAATATATCACTTCAAACTAGGGCTGCACAATATATCGTTTCTGCATCGATATCGCAATTTGTGCGTCTGCAATAATCGCATCGCATGAAGTGTAATGTTGAGTTCATATGCTGCTATTATATTTGAGAAAGAGCCATAATTCTGAAAACATGAGATTTGTGGATTTTAACCGAGTGGAAGTTTATTATCTGCATGCTTTTTAAGGCCTGTGACTGTGCATGCAGCCACATTGTACCATTTGTAACTTTATTAAAGATTTGTTTTATTTAACTTGATACAAAGAAGATTATACAGTGTTATTTTGCATGATTATTGTTTTTAATGTACCTAAATACTGTTTGACTCCCCAGACAGCCATAAAGCACTGTTTATTTAACTTTCTTCTTTGCTCTATTGTATTTATCTATCCTTTTAAATTGTTTATTATATTTTATGCATGATTCACACTTAGAAAAATCCCTAATCATATTAATAAATTCCTTCCAAATAGAGCTATTCAAGATATCTGGTGAATTTTCTTTTCGGCTTAGTCCCTTTATTAATCTGGGGTCACCACAGTGGAATGAACCGCCAACTTATCCAGCATATGTTTTACACAGCGGATGCCCTTCCATCTGCAACCCATCACTGGGAAACATCCATACACACTCATACACTACGGACAATTTAGCTTACCCAATTCACCTATAGCGCATGTCTTTGGACTTGTGGGGGAAACCGGAGCACCCGGAGGAAACCCACGCCAACACAGGGAGAACATGCAAACTCCACACAGAAATGCCAACTGACCCAGCCGAGGCTCAAACCAGCGACCTTCTTGCTGTGAGGCGATCATGCTACCCACTGCGCCACTGTGAGGCCCTATCGCAATATATATTGTAGAAAAACTAATTATTACAATGACAGATTTTTCCAATATCGTGCAGCCCTACTTCAATCTATTACAAATGACAATAGTCATTTTTTCAAACTTTTCAACACCAAAAGTGATTGTAGGAAAGATCAAAGTCACATAATGCAATTTAAAAGCATAAATAAATGAAAAATATAAATGTTAAATTACGGATATATATATTTTTACAGTGTACCGAGACTTTAGATCTGTTGTGCAGATCATTCATTCAGCCTCCTGTAATGATTTCATCTTCAACATTTACCTGTGACTCAGAAAGGCATTACTAAATGCATTCACAGCCCTCTTTAAAATGTAAAACCTATTGCAATCTGCAGATATACCATGGCATTTACTGGTTTAGCATTAAAGGTGCAGTATGTAAGTTTGACACCCAGTGGTTGGACTAGGTATTGCACGCCTGGTTCAAAACACACGCAAGTGCAGGTTGCCAGATTGACAGAAACAGAAGTGTGCCTAATATTTTAGATACGGCTTCTATTTCTTGCTGCTGAACAACAGGATAAACTGACAACAATGATCACCTCAGGTAAACCTCGTGCGCTTTATTCAGTGTTAAATGCTAATAATGTGAGTTTGAATGCCGTTTTACATGACATTTATTGTCATACTTCTGAAAGCAGCAGCAGATAGTTCACCTCAGATCCTGAAAATAAAATAAACCGTTTGAAATTGAACTTTAGAACTGTGACAAGCCAACACATATCAGTGATTCAGCATGTACATATAATAATGTTAAAGAGGTTTAATATGTATTAATTAGACTATAAACCATTACCATTTCATGAGTGAGTGCATATTCTGTGCTTCTGAATGGCTGTATTTAAATTTCTGTCGTGTTTCGTCTGGTGCAAACAGCCAAATTGCAAATCATTGCAAATCTCGTCACGTAGTGTTGTTAGGACAGGGGGTCACAATGTAACCTGCTCACCTAATGTTTACGTTCGTAATATTTATATTATTTGCTAATTAATAACCTCATGTGGAACTCTGAATCTGCGTCTCATTTCCGAGTCTGCTACTGTCCACCGGAGGTCGCAATTCGGTCACGGATGCATGCTTGAGAGCCTTTCTGAATGAATGAAATACGCGGTTTACCATGAAGGCAACCCGGGGGGCTGAAATATAGTTGGCTTAACTGGCATTGGGTTAAAAGAACCAAAACAAAGACAGCCGTTCCAGCACGTAACGCACATTTTTAAGCAGAATATCTGACTTCAGCATCGTTTCTCAGATAAACAAGAATGTTCACTTAGCATGTTTCTTAAATATCTGCAAACATATTATGGTATCTTTATGCTTCAGAAGAGTCAAAAACATAAATACAGCACCTTTAAACAGATTAAAATTAATATCCGAGACTAAATGGCTTTCAAAAATTGTTATTTGGTTACTACAAAAAGTATTAAATAGTACTTAAAAAAAGATCCACAGGAAGTTTTGACTACAAACACATGGCTTTTTTTCAAAGTCCCAGGAATGTACATGCTTAATACGATTTGATTTTATGAACCGCAGTGACCTGAATCGTCTCTATGAAAGACATCCTTACATGAGGAACATTTTTACAGACACTTTTATTTCATTTAAGAGTACTGCATTTTCTCTTCTACATTTACTGTACATGCACAAGTAAAAATACAAAAAATATGTCTAATTACTTTTATCTAGACACATTAAGACAGTTATGGGTTTTCAACGATAAGTTTATCGGACACACTTTATATTAATGTACAATTCAGGCTATTAACTATTATTAATAGTTAGCCAGGTAGTAGTTCGGTTTAAGTTATTGGATAGGATTAGGGATGTAGAACAAGATCATACTTTATATTTTAAGTATTAATAAACAGTTCATATTTTAATAATAGTCAGGTTATAAGCCAGTAGTTAATAGTGTGAATTGTTACTTAAAATAAAGAGTAACCTCTTTTTTTCGCAATTAATTATAAACTACAATGACGTAAAAGGCAAAACAGAACAAACATCAAAATGATGGGTTTTCGCATTTGCATCAGGAGATCATGGATTTTTTGAAAGAAACTGCATGAGTGGTTGAGATGTTTGACATACTCCAAGCATCAGTCAATGACACCGCGTGTGCAACAATCTCAAATTTGCTATCAGCTTTGATAAATCTGGACCTTGTTTTAATCTGAAGCTTTCGGCAGCCTTGCACAAACGTCCGTCCTCACTTGCTCTCTCATTTTTACACATTTACACACACACAAATCATCGAAACAAGCAATACATCTTTGTTAAAGGAGCTGAAATACAGCATAAATGAGTACACCTCCTTTTGAAAATTAATATTTTTATCCATTTTTCTAGAGAATATAGTCAATACATTCTAGTGCATTTAAGCCAAACGGATTTATTAAACAGACATATTCATTAAAATAAGATTTTGGTCAGTTAACCTTTTTAGGAATAGAAAGATACTACATTTAATATCATATTACAAACTACAAAATTTTAATTAAGGGTGGCTGGGTCAGTTGGCGTTTCTGTGTGGAGTTTGCATGTTCTCCCCGTGTTGGTGTGGGTTTCCTCCGGGTGCTCCGGTTTCCCCCACAAGTCCAAACACATGCGCTATAGGTGAATTGACTGAACTAAATTGGCCGTAGTTTGTGTGTGTAAATGTGAGTGTATGGATGTTTCCCAGTACTGGGTTGTGGCTGGAAGGGCATCCGCTGCGTAAAACCATTAGCCGGAATAGTTAGTGGTTCATTCTGTTGTGGCAACCCCTGATAAATCAGGGACTAAGCCGAAGGAAAATGAATGAAGGATTTTCTTTGTTACTCTTGATTTTCCTGTTTATTGAAATGTTATTTAATATTTTTCCTCAACATATTAATTTGGGTGTACTAATTTTGCACTGCGATCTTAAGTGATTAGGTTAAATTAGCTCTACTTTTGGCTTTGGTACTGACTGATCTAATGCATATGCACAAATATATTATTGTAAAGCACAGGTTTCAAAGCCAGTTCCTGGAGAGCCGCAGCCCTGCACAGTTTAGTTCCACCCCAGCTTGAACACACTTACCTGTAGGTTTCAAACAAGCCTGAAGGACTCAATTAGTTTGATCAGGTGTGTTTAATTAGGGTTAGAACTAAACTGTGCAGGGCTCCAGCCCTCCAGGAACTGGCTTTGACACCTGTGTTGTAAAGCATCCTATAGAAAATATGAATATGAAAGATCTGTGAAGGGTGTACTTATTTATGCTGGGCACTGTATACATGTAGAAAAAGAGAGAGAGAGAGAGAGAGAGAGAGAGAGAGAGAGAGAGAGAGAAAGAGAGAGAGAGAGAGATCCTTTAACAAAAAGTCATTTTTATTCTTAATTAATAACAAATTTAAATGCTAGACCTCCTGTGAAATTGACCCTTCGCTAAGTCCCGCCTCCTTAGTTACTGTTGTTACGCCTGTCAAGCTTTCGAGCCTGGCACGTCTATTACAATGCGTATGCACTGGTGTCAGACATTCCCAGAGATATAAATAGTCATTTTTGGCGAACAGGTGAGATATCTGAGAAAGCCAGATAAAAAAGGACTGCAGTATGCATTAGAGGGGTATATTCACGACATAATAATTTAATCAAAACTGAAGCTAAAGCCTAGCCTCATACGCTGACCCATTCAACAGCTTAGGTCATGCACAGCAAGAGGGGTGACATGTAAAAATAATCTAATAATAACAAATTAAACAGCGATTTTTTTTTTTTTAGCCAAAAAGTCTGATAGACTAATTGTTGTGCAATGAAATATAGCATTACTAACCGATGAGGAAACACGCATGGACAGTGAACATAATTCATTCATGGAAAGAACAGCCAGAAAGGGGAAATTGATGGATTTGTGCCAAATATTAGCATCATTGACCCATAACAATGTACAGTACCTATAACTGTCAGTATGTGTGTATGTTTTTTTATATTGTTTCTATTCTAACATGCAGTTAAGTGGAAAAAAATAATAAATTGAAATGCAAATCAAAGTATAAATAGCTATAAATATAAAGTGAACATTTATATTTATAAATATAAATAAATATAAAGTGAACAAACAGATTTTCCCTACCAGCAAATATTAATCCCACACCAAATACAAAAGCACTAACCCGCTATAACATCTCTATAAAATCTCTAAAAGACCGATGAAAACATCTGTGAACTGTAGCTCTGACATAGACATGAGGGATATAAATTACTGAAAAACAACTGAGGATGAAGTGTATTGATCGCAAGTGCTCAGTTTGTGATCATCTCTCAGTTTTGTTCTGTTGATATGTAATCCAAATATTCATAGCTTGATGGAAATATGACTGGATTGTGCTGCTTTTATGGCCCCTCACACAGCTTGATCCACGCTGGCATTTCTCCCCTTGGGGTTTAGGTTTTGGAAAGTGAAAAAAATTCCACCACCCCGTCCAAACATTTAGGACACCGGGTATCAGATTTGCACAATACATATGCACAACGCTTTGGCTTGTTTCCCTCGTTCGAAAGCTTGACAGACCTCCCGCACGTAGCTATGGCTGCTAAGCCACGATTGGTGTGTGCCGGTTTTTGGGTGTGGCTTAGCAAAGGGTCAATTGTACATGACTGTTTTAAAATAACTGAAATCCAACCCAGGCTCATTCTGAAAACGTACCGCTATATACACTTCTGGAGAGCACCAAATACGTCCCAGGAAGTATGTTTTTTTGCAGTTTTTGTTTTCGCGAATCCACCAGAGGCCGCTGTGTACGCTTTTTCAGATCTCAAATTTCTCTTGTGAGTTCCATTCGCGCCTGCTGCGTAAATCCACCAGAGGCTGCTGTCGACTGACTGACTGACTGAGTGATCGACTGACCCACCCTCCTCCTTCCCTAAACCCAACCAATAGTGTTTTTAAAAGCACCGATTGACCCACCCACCCCCTTCCCTAAACCCAACCGCAATCCAGAAAAAGAAAAGCCCTCGCCTGATTATTTTTCGGACTTCTGTTTGGACTCGAACCCCGTCGTCGCAGTCAACTTCTCTCTGCGTCTCAAGTCCGGCAAACTAACTGGACAAACGAAAAGGAACGGCGTCCTGTAACATTCGTTTTAAATATGAAATGCAGCCATACGTACGTCTGGCTACATAAATCACAAAATGTACAGTTCTCCAGAAATGTATATAGGGCTACGTTTTCAGAATGAGCCTATGTTGCTGAAATCATTCAGCGTACCGATATGGAACTCAAATGCGCTCAAAACATGCCGAAACTACTTTAGCTGTGCATTCATCTGAAAATGACTGCAAACTTTAGAATGTTCATCAGCCAATCAGAACCAAGCATTCAATAGACCAGTTGTACCAATTAAACACAATCCCTTTTTCAAGCATGCAATTCACCTAATGTGGCCTCCTCACCACCAGGGGTCGTTTGCATCACAAATCAACCATTTCAATGCACTTCCTTTCTCCAGAACATCCATCCTTTGATTTCAGCCCATTTAAGAGGATATCATGCCAGGATCTCTCTATGGCATGTAAAATCATGCAACCCCACAAGGCTTTATTTTAGTCAATTGAGCTGATGTAGAATGACAATGTCTCCCATTAACTGCATGTGACAGAAAGACGCCAGCGGGACGTCATTAGATTTTTACTCGCAGGCGATTTTGCCATCGAAGCTGGAGAGAGCGATGGCGAAGGCTTGTACGGCACACAGAGGATACCTGTAGTCCAGAGTGAAGGCGTCGTCTGCAATTCTCCCAAACTGCATCACAATGTAGTCCTCTGAAAAACACAGCAAAGGGGTCATATAATGCTGTATTTAGTTGGTAACACTTTACAGTATGGTTCTATTAGTTTAAGTTAGGGATAAACTACAAGCAGGAGGTTGTTATCCCAGAATAAAGCCCGACAGGTTTATCAGCAGTGTTGGGTAAGTGATTTAAAAAAGGTAATAAATTACAGATTACAACATTAAAATTGCATTTCAAGAATTCACACTTAGATAATGCTCAACTATGATAGCAGGTTTGGCATGCTGTCCCAGGAGAGAACCCTGAGCTCGGAGATAGATGAGCCCAAGGTTCCCGCCTGGTCAATGAGCATTAGGAGGGATACGATACTAGGACTTGATTCAGTATGTATGCTTTAAGTGCTTGTGACTGTTATTACAATACATTTATGTGCATGTTTTTAGACTGTGAGAGGAAACCGGAGTACCCGGGGAAAAACCAACGCGAATACGGGAAGAACATGCAAACTCCGCGCAGAGAGTGTCGACTGGTTCAATTAGAACTTGAACCTTTGGCCCTCCAGCTGCGAGGCAGCAGCGCCGGCCACTGAGCCACCGTGTCGCCCGATCATAGAATTGAGAAGGAGGGTGAAGGGAAGGATAGAGAGGGGAGGGGGTTCCAAAAACAAAGATAGGGAATGAAGTTTAGGCAGGATATTTATAGTAGTTTTGGATTTATCTGATAGGCTAGCTAATGATTAGCAATAAGGATCAGCTGTAGTCGATCGTATCACGTGCTCCTCTCGAAATTACTTCACTTAAATTACATGTTTATTTGCTGTGTCTGAAAAGTAACTCAGTTACTCAATAAGTTATTAAATTACTTGACTCAACACAACGTAAAATTTAACGCATAAATGCACTACATATAAATCTCAATGCCGCATAGACTACAGAAATTAAACTCTTTTAACAGGATATTTTAGCTTCATTAATAAATTTTATAGGTTTAAGTCGTATTAAAAATACTGAAGATGAAGGAAAAAACTGGAATAAAAAATGACTGAAATAAAATAACAAATATTGCACAAAAAATAGGTTTAAGTATTAAAAATATATTTAAAATGAAGGTAAAATATTAAACCGGAATAAAAAAATAACTGAAACAGAAACACAAAAAAGCAAGGTTAGCTAATGCAAATGTTTTGGAGCATTATTAAGAGCTCTGCAGAGATAGAGTTGAGTCACTCACGGTCTTTGTTATGGACAATCTGGAAGTTTTTGATGGAGGCCTGTGTGACTCTGCCATTGAAGTTCAGCACATGTGAAGCGGTTTCTTCATTCCACACCGGCGTCTTATTGCGCAGCTCTATCAGATTTTCCATATTTCTGTTTTGATGTCTCATGAGGAGGCCATCGTTTTCCTGTTGGGAAGCAGTGCATTCAGTTTTCATTAAAAAAAGGAAAAAATACAAATATTATCACACACACACACACACACACAGACACACTAACACATAATCAGCGCCAGACAGAATCTGCGGATTTTTTTTTTGGCTATTGGTTCACAGAATGTTGTACACAAAAATCTGTGGATTTATGCAGAATGATTTTGAGAGTGTAGGAGCTGAAAAACTAATACATAAAATAAAAATATGACTTAACTTTTATTTAAGGCTTACAATCAAAATACAATTAGGGCCACTTGTTTGATTAATAAAGCTACAGCAGGCCTCTCACGTAATACATCCACTAAAAGACAGAAAAAACTTTCTTTACAAGCTGTATTGTACATAAGTTATCGAATCATTTGCATATTATTCAATAATAGTAATAATAATATTAATAATTATCATCATTATCATCATCGTCATCATTATCATCATCATCATCATACTGAAATTAATATAAAAACTGAATAAATAAATATTTACACATTCACATAAATAAATAAATTAATTAATTAAATAAATAAATAAAGTAATAAAATAATAAAACAAATAATAAATAATAAATATATAATAAGTAAATAAAATTTAATAAAATTAAATAAGTAAGTAAATAAAATAAAACAAAATTAAATTAAATTAAATTAAATTAAATTAAATTAAATTAAATTAAATTAAATTAAATTAAATAAAAAAATAATGGGCTCAAATATCTGCAATTTCCTTGGGAGTAGATTCCTTGTGGGTGTATAGATATTATATAAACTATTATATAATTAAATTTCTATAAATAAATGTCATTTAATATTTAAATGTCTGTTTTAATATTTGTTTTTGTGTTTTACTTACACTACGTGGTCGTATGGGGACTCGATCACCGTCTTTGTTCATGCCAGGTATAACTATAATCATTCTCCTTGGCCCTTTCATGCCCAAAACATTTGTTTCCTAAAGCCACAATACAATATGAAATGAATATTATGACGTGACACACACATTAAGTAATGTATAAGTGTTTTAGTGGATATTATTGTCTTACGTAGATGATGGCTGCTAATTCCTGCCGTGCGTTAGACATGTCAGGCAGAGCTCTGTCCGGATGCAGTGCATTATCAAACACGGTGAACTTTGTTCCCATCAGATTTGACCTGAAATAAAAGAGCAAATAACATTGAATTGATGCGCAATAAACCTATAAACGAGCAAAGAGCAGGTTTAAATGGACAGTTCATCACAAAAATGAAAATTCTGTCATCATTTATTTACCCTTAATTTGTTTCAGGCATGATTGTTTTTTTTTGTTCTTCTGTTGAACACAAAAGAAGATGTTTTGAAGAATGTTGGAAACCATTGACTTCCATAGTATTTTATTCCTACAAGTTCTACAATGGAGGTCAATGACTACCAGTTTCTAACATTTTTCTAAATATCTTCTTTTGTGTTTGACAGAAAAGCCTCTAACCCTAACCCTAACCTTTGAACCAATTAAGTAAATGGTTCAAAGTAAAATCGCCTCACAGCAAGAAGGTCGCTGGTTCGAGCCTTGGCTGGGTCAGTTGGCATTTCTGTGTGGAGTTTGTATGTTCTCCCTGTGTTGGCGTGGGTTTCCTCCGGGTGCTCCGGTTTCCCCCATAAGTCCAAAGACATGCGCTATAGGTGAATTGGGTAAGCTAAAATTGTCCGTAGTGTATGTGTGTGAATGAGTGTGTGTGGATGTTTCCCAGAGATGGGTTGCAGCTGGAAGGGCATCCGCTGCGTAAAACATATGCTGGATAAGTTGGCGGTTCATTCCGCTGTGGCGACCCCAGATTAATTAAGGGACTAAGCCGAAAAGAAAATGAATGAATGAATGAATAAATGTTGGGGTGTATATCAAATATCAAAATGAATAAATCAAAGTTGAAAAAATGTCTTATTCTAAATTTCCATTTTTATATTTATTTTTGCAGTGTTTGTTATAAATTATTTATTTATTTAGTAAAAATCCACATAATCTTTCATTTAATATCATAACCTTCCCTCGCTTCTTCTGTTCCTGTCACATCTGATGCCACGAGGCCGGTGAATGTATTTATTTTTATGCTTTTTGTCTTATTTGAATACGGTATTTATATATACTTTTTAAAAGTAAAATAAAAAATGTGTTTTTTTTTCCTGTTTAATAAATGTTGGCGTGGGAAAGCACATTCTGAAATATTGCAAATGTAATATTCTGTACTACTCACTGGGGTTTGGTAACAAAGTTTAAAGGAATAAATGAATCAAAGTTTAAAAAGTAAATAAATGTCTTATATGGGTAAGCTAAATTGTCCGTAGTGCATGAGTGTGAATGGGTGTGTATGGATGTTTCCCAGAGATGGGTTGCAGCTGGAAGGGCATCCGCTGCGTAAAACATATGCTGGATAAGTTGGCGGTTCATTCCGCTGTGGCGACCCCAGATTAATAAAGGGACTAAGCCGAAATGAAAATGAATGAATGAATGAATGTCTTATATCTGACAGTGTTGGCGGTCCTTCACAACAAAGTGCAAACTGGCATTCAAATCTGCCTTCATTTTATTGGGAACGCCTACCTTCCAATGATCCAATCAACTCCCTAAGGACAGAATCAGGCCCCGCCCTAAACATTTTCTCATTTCAGAAGCCGTTTCACTCAGATATACGCCACAATATGGAAAAAAGTACTATTGCAACTTCTGTTTCATGCTGACTTTAACGTCTGCTTGAAATCAAAACTTACAATGCTTATTTTGCTAGCTCACATGGTTATTCTTAAGGTGAATAATTAATCCGTGTAAGTTAAATGTATTTGTTTTGGTAATCTTCAACCAAAGTCTGACCGTTTGGAGTGGCGGTCCTTCTGTTGACGTCAATCTGAGGGCTTTGCTGTTGGTTTGCTATGTAGGAACGATCCACAAAAGAAAGCTCCACCCCCTACTTAATATTCCGTAGTCTCAGCAACTTCCGCTTCACACAGATTTAAACTGTGCTAATAGTAACGGTCGGCACTCACTGACCTGAGCTTCCCAACAAAGTTTTCTCCTCCTCTGGAAAGGTCAGTGGGGTCGATGGAGATCAGGTAGTTTGAGGTTGTGCTTTTTTTTCTCTTCCTTCCCGCTAACAGAAACACCTGAATGTAGGATGGATATCAGAACAACCGGTTAGATTAGACTTAACATTATTTGAGACTGCAAAGCACAATTGAACAAAATGTTAGCTCATATTTGGTCAGTTTGAAATGTTCTATGGTTGCTTAAATAGATATAAACACTATAAGTGACCCTGGAGCATGGATATATTTGTGGTAATCTAAAGATCAATTTTTCTTTTATGCCAAAAATAAATAAAATATTAAGTATAGATCATTCATTCATTTTCTTTTCGGCTTAGTCCCTTTATTAATCTGGGGTCGCCACAGCGGAATGAACCGCCAACTTATCCAGCATATGTTTAACGCAGCAGATGCCCTTCCAGCTGCAACCCATCACTGGGAAACACCCATACACTCTAATTCACACACATACACTACGGACAATTTACCCAATTCACCTATAGCGCATGTCTTTGGACTTGTGGGGGAAACCGGAGCACCCGGAGGAAACCCACGCCAACACATGGAGAACATGCAAACTCCACACAGAAATGCCAACTGGCCCAGCCAGGACTCGAACCAGCGACCTTCTTGCTGTGAGTTGACAGTGCTAACCACTGAGCCACCATGCCACCCATATAACAGCAATATGAAGTTCGTAATTTTGATAAAGTAATAATACATAATATTTATTCTTCATCACAAAAATATGTCTAAATCATCCTAATATTAAAATGCAACATGAAAACGTGATTCAGACCAACACTTCTAAATGATTGTGTAGTAATTTGCATACAACTCAAATGTAAAATGATACACTACTGTTCAAAAGCATGAGGCCAGTAAGGCCAGTAAGTTAAAATATTCAGTAAAGACATCATAGGGCGATGCGGTGGCGCAGTGGGTAGCACAATCGCCTCACAGCAAGAAGGTCGCTGGTTCGAGCCTCGGCTAGGTCAGTTGGTGTTTCTGTGTGGAGTTTGCATGTTCTCCCCGTGTTTGCGTGGGTTTCCTCCGGGTGCTCCGGTTTCCCCCACAGTCCAAAGACATGCGCTATAGGGGAATTGGGTAAGCTAAATTGTCCGTAGTGTATGTGTGTGAATGAGTGTGTATGGATGTTTCCCAGTGATGGGTTGCAGCTGGAAGGGCATCTGCTGCATAAAACATATGCTGGATAAGTTGGCGGTTCATTCCGCTGTGGCGACACCAGATTAATAAAGGGACTAAGCCGAAAAGAAAATGAATGAATGAATAAAGACATAATAATGTTAACATATATATATATATAAAACAGAATTACTATGTGAAGCAGCACTTACTACAATGTAAAGCATTTGATATAATAATATGTCTGGAGCAAATTTAGCATAATAAACCTATTTCTGAAAGATCACGTCACACTGCCGGAACAGATTTTAAAATATTAAAATAGAAAATTAAATTGTACAATTCTACACGGATTTCAATGTATTGTTGATCAAACTGATGCAGCCTAAATGACTTTTCTGAAAAATATGCACAGATAAATACAGAAGATGTCGTACTTTCTTCTCGTTGTCCAGATGCAGGTAGTATGTTGGGTAAAGGCCTTTGTCCATCCCTCTCTTGTCACGGGTCACTTTGCACTTCACCGTGACTCCTTGTTCTGCAGGTTGAAGCACAAACTCCTCCAGATTGTCAAACTCGATGACTGGAGAAGGTGCTCGCTCCTCCTTTAGAGGAATAAGAAAAGCTTTTACCCTGGTGATCTTATACCACCCGAAATGTACATTTACTTTGCATTTACTAGTATTAATCATAATGAATTTATGCTGCAATCTTCGTACTGTGGTAACATGATGAATTCACCTTTTTGCCTTTTTTCCCTTTGCCCTTTTTCTTTTTGTGTGTCACTTCTGAATCAGAGTCTTCAGTCTCTTCTGCTTTTGCAGAACCTGAGGAGGCAATCCAAAAAAAACTCTTCATATGTATTTAATTTCTACTACATGGCACAGAATAACACAGGGTTCCCACACTTTCATGAACAGCAGATTCAAGGACTTTCAAGGACCATTCATTTTAAATCAAGCACTTTTGAAACTTATACCCCAGCATATGTAGCGCCATGAAAGTCCGTACTGTACTTAACATCACTTACACTTAAAATTTGCATTAAAAAATGTCATTTTTTGACCATTCAAAATTGACCATGAATTAAAAATGTCAAACTTTTGACCATTTTAAAAAGTTTAATAAGATTTGTTGAATTCAATACTGGCGATATTCAAATGCGGTTTCTGAAATATTGATAAAATGTCCAGTTTTCGTCAGTGACTACGTTTACATGGACATCAGTAATCAAATGAGCCTGTTTTACATGTTATAGCACATAATATGATTAACGTCATTCCGTCACCAGGCTATCCACATTTCCTCTGGAGTTTCATGTAATTTCAGGTGTTTCATTCTTAATTTGTCGACTTCAACTGCAGTTTGGCACTTTCACTTTCATTCGGGAACATTTCACGATGCCTCCTGTGACAAACGAGATAATGGATGCGACTATGAACTGCTGGAAGAGTATTGTTTTGATGGAACTTGATACCGCACGCTGAATGGGAGAAAAAAAACCTCCGCATTTTGTGGTGTGTGTGTTTCCTTTACTGACTCGATAGGTGCAGAGAATAGTGTCAAACAGTCGTGTGTGTATGGACTATCCTGTTGCAAAATGTGTCGAAAAGTCATACATGACAGTAATAGTTTGACTGCGGTGTTTACATGTCTGTACTGCACTTCAATAATGCGACTAAAATCGGCATACTCCACATGTCTTAATCCGATTTCTGTTTAGTTCCATTATGACTTTAGTCGGATTAATTACAAAAATGTCTAATTTTCAAAAGCCATAGCAGTATAATGCTTTCAATCTCATTTTATAAAAACAAAATGATGATAAAATCGAATCAATCACCAATCGCATTACAAGTTGTGTGAATCTTAACATCTCTAATGTCAACAAGTGCATATCATGAACCCCTTCACTTTTCACATCATAGTTGGTAAACTTAGAGCGCAGTGAATAGGAGATTATAATAAATAATGTTTTGCTCAAATAATAAAAGACAAGCTCAACGATAGTGTTATCAAGACTTTCAGAAAAAGGAAAAACAATTGTGTGATACTATAATGTATAATGTGTGATAATGGCAGCCAGAAGAGACATCAATGTCAGAATGACTGTCCCACCCCATAGACGCTGTAATAAGCTGCAGTCACACTGCACTTTTCGCAGTTTCGCAGTTCGCTGCGTTGCAAGGTTCAAGCTTGGTGACCTGCGAGATCGCATCACATGACAGCGTGAGGCCAATCGAAGTTCAAAACATGACCTCAGTGTACAGAAATGTAAAATA
>CAIGQW010054109.1:1174468-1196206 GCA_903798125.1 Danio choprae
CTACTGTAAAGTTTGACAATAAGAAGATCACAATCCAGATAATGGTGAACATATTTACAAAACTGTGAATTATAGGCAATGATAGTGTTTAGTTTCTTGCACAGACCAATCGTTTTGCTTCTTGAGATGTAGTCAAGGAGGAACAAGTATTAACTTTGTGTTGCCTGCATACAAGTTTTTTGGCTTTTTAGGTAGTGCCATTGACTTGAGCAACCAAAAATGGAGGGACCCTATTTAATTTTCTGAAGAAGCCACCTACATTTTGCATATCCTGAGTGAGTAAATATTCATTCAGTCATTTTCTTTTCGGCTTAGTCCCTTTATTAATCTGGGGTCGCCACAGCGGAATGAACCACCAACTTATCCAGCATATGTTTTACACAGCGGATGCCCTTCCAGCTGCAACCCATCACTGGGAAACATCCATACACACTCATTCACACTCGTACACTACAGACAATTTAGCTTACCCAATTCACCTATACCGCATGTCTTTGGACTTGTGGGGGAAACCGGAGCACCCAGAGGAAACCCACGCAAACACGGGGAGAACATGCAAACTCCACACAGAAACGCCAACTGACCCAGCCGAGGCTCGAACCAGCGACCTTCTTCCTGTGAAGCGATTGTGCTACCCACTGCGCCACCGTGCTGCCCTGAGTGAGTAAATAAACAAACCAATATTCAATATTAAACCCATATTCAAATATGATGGCCTACAATAATATACAAGACAACAATAATTTGCGTTTGCTTATAAGATCAACTGAAGAACCTACTTTTAAGAGAGTATATACATTCATTCATTCATTTTCATTTCGGCTTAGTCCCTTTATTAATCTGGGGTCGCCACAGCGGAATGAACCGCCAACTTATCCAGCATATGTTTTACGCAGCGGATGCCCTTCCAGCTGCAACCCATCTCTGGGAAACATCCATACACACCCATTCACTACGGACAATTTAGCTTACCCAATTCACCTATACTGCATGTCTTTGGACTTGTGGGGGAAACCGGAGCACCCGGAGGAAACCCACGCCAACACGGGGAGAACATGCAAACTCCACACAGAAACGCCAACTGACCCAGCCGAGGCTCGAACCAGCGACCTTCTTGCTGTGAGGCGAACGTGCTATCCACTGCGCCACCGTGAGGCCCCAGAGTATATACAGTAGACAGTATTTTTCTGGATGATTACGAATAAAAACATTGACAGCCAATAACAGTCTGTCCTAAAATGGCAGCATGGACTTACAATAAACAAACCAATACTGTGCTTTGGTGTAACAATTATCTTAGTCATCTTTCTTAGAGTGAACAGGCCTTTAGTCAGACCAGAAAACCTACATGTTTTCATCAAAACAACAGGATCTTGGCCATTTTCCAACTTATTGTTTCGTCAGAACAGAGAAGTTGAGTTGAAAGTGAGCCTAATTCTGTGTTTGTTTCAGGGTGAATTGCATCACATCTCTACACAGAACAATGCTTAACATTCATAAAAACATGAAACAAAACCAAATAAAGGAAACCTTACTCAATACGATGGACATAACTGCAAGCAAGAACAGATATTTAAATGGCAACACTTCTTATTAAAATGATGACTTCCCAATAGCCCACAAGGTCAAAGAAAATATATTTTGGAGGCGGAGAAATCGATTAAACATGCTTCACAATAAAATGCATTGATGAATCATAGAGAATAAGACCAGAACATGAGGTATTACTCCAGGTAACACAGCAGGTATTAACAAACCATTACCTAACACTATAGTTAATAAACTACTAATTAGCTGTTTATTAATAGTTGGTAAGGTAGAAGTTGAGTTTAGGTTTTGGGTAGAATTATGGATGCAGAATAAGATCATACTTTATAATGAACAGTTAATATCTTAATAATAAGCAGGTAATAACCCAGTAGTTAATAGCATGAATTGTGACCTAAACTAAAAATGTTACCGACTGATTATATTATTAACTAAATTACATTATCAATGCTGTAAAAAAATTAATGAAATTTAAAATAGTCACATAAAAGTTTATCAGTGGCTGAAAAACCCTTGCCACACATATAACCCATTGGTTTATTATTACTTGACTAATATTAATATAAATACAATTTTTTGGGCAAGAGAACAATATAGTTCAAACCACTTCCTGTTAACCACGCAGGCATGAGCTTAACCACACAAAGTAATGCTGCACAGCTATAGACTGCAGCACTGTGTATATATGGTTTTCTTGGCAACAGAAAAAAACCCATCAAATTAATAAATAGAAAGTGTACTGTTTGTTTCAAGATCAAGAACGTAATGGTTAACAACAATACACTGTAAATTCAATGATAAAACTGTAAAAATGCTACTGTAAAAATCCACAACCTGCTTAACAGTAAGTTTCCTTACAGTGAATATATGTAAATTGACTTTCCCAGAATTTCCTGTATGCCACTTCACTTTTTATGCTTTTTGTTGACATTACTATTAAAGTCTATATATTTGTTTCCCATCAGTTATGTACATTAGAGTTTTATGTTACATTTTATTTTTATTTTTTACAAATGATACCGTATTTTACCAGTAAAATACTAGCAAACACAACTGTCATTTTTTTATTGAAAACTTTACCTGTTTACCTGTGTGGCTGTGGTGTTTAAACAAATATCAGTGGGTACTAAAGGAACCAAAGTGTGCACTGCATAACCTAGTTTGCACTTCTTATCTGTTATCTTCTTCTGCTGCTGCTGTAGCTCATCTGATTCAAGTTTAGATATATAAATATGCTTTTCTGCAAACCTTGCTTGCATTAAGCGTATTTAGCTACTTTTAACTCCACACAGAAATGCCAACTGACCCAGCTGGGGCTCGAACCAGCGACCTTTTTCCTTTGAGGCGATTGTGCTACCCACTGCGCTGCCCCTTTCGCGAAAACAAAAACTGCAAAAAAAGTACCTCCTGGGATGTATTTGGCACTCTCCAGAAATGTATATAAAGGTACAGAATGAGCCTGGGTTGGAACTTTTCTAGTTATCTCAACTCAACATCAGTTAAACTGACTAAAAATATTAAGTTGAACTTCATATAACTACAAATATTTAGTTGAAACCTGCCTAACTGTTTAAAATGAGTTAAAGTAACATAAAACATTTGTTGTTATGACTTTTTGTCATATCTGTCAGTGTTCGTCCGCGTCATCCTTTGTTTATGTCATGTGCTTTCTTTGTCCTTCTCCCGCCACCGTCATTGTTAATCTGTCTCACCTGTACTCATCCCTCTTGTGTCATTAGTCTAATCAGCCCCCATCTATTTATATCCTTTCGTCTGTGTCTTTCGTTGTCCGGTATTTTGGTTCGTCCTTTGGTTCGTGTGGTCGTGTGTTCCTGTGTCTGCCTGTCTCTCCGTATCCTGTGTATGTTACCCGTAAGTTTGAATAAACCCGTTTTTGTAATGTTCATCCTTCTCCGTCTCGTCTTGTTATCCTCCGCCCTCCGGGCGTTACAATATCATTATTTTACTGAATAGTGATCATTGGTACTTAAACCACAAAGTGTTACCAAAAATACATTTATATTTAAATATGAATATCAATATTTGCACATAACATCTCTTTATCAACATACTAGGAAACAAACAAACCACCTAAAAGTAATGACCTTGCAGTTGCATGCTTATCTGGATGTGCATGTTTGTAAGTGAACACAGCTTCCTATTTTAACCACCGCAGTTTCTAGTAAGTTCCTGTAGAGTTCCTGTGTATTTTGTGTTACTATGGCTGATGGTGAGAGGCAGATCTACACGGTGCTGGAGGTGTTGATCTCTGTGGGATGCTGCCTGGGAAATGTGCTGGTCATCTGGGCCGTGTGGTCATCCCGTGCATTGAGACAGACCACCTTCTGCTTTGTTGTGTCTCTGGCGGTGGCTGATCTTCTGGTGGGCTTGGTAGCTGTTCCTCTGGCGGTGATGGTGGACGGGCGCTTGAAAACGAGTTTCCACAGCTGTCTCTTCATTAGCTGCGTGGTCATCGTGTTGACTCAGGCGTCGGTGCACTCTCTGCTGGCCATCGCTGTGGACCGATACCTGCGTGTCTACAACCCTCTCAGGTTTGGATGTTTAATGGTCACGCTTTGTGCGGTTTATTTGTTCTGATACTTGAGGCATGACCAAATTGATTGAGTTTGCTTATAAGGAGGAAAATCATCAGTTCAGAGATGAAGATGGTTGATCTCTGCAAAAAATGTTGGGTTTCGCACAATTCCTTCATGTCGTCACAACATAAATCAATTTGAACTTAATTGTTTTACAAATTTAGGCGATTGAACATAAAACAATTAAGTTGTCCCCCCAAAAAACTTAAGAATTGTGTTGTTTCAGCTTATTTTAACCAAGTAGTTTGGTTGGAGTTTGGATGGTTGGAGATGGCATGGTTTAACTTAATCTTAACAATGTGTTGAAAAAAAATCTGCCTACTAAAAAGCGCTAGGGAAATATAAAAAAATATTTCACAGAAGGGCTAATAATTTCATCTTCAACTACACAAACACAATCTCTTTCTTCAGGTACAGGGGAGCGGTCAAAAAGCAGCACTTGTGGATTGCGGTCACCGTTTGTTGGCTCTCGGCTGCTGTACTCGGTCTAATCCCGATGTTCGGATGGCACAAAGAAAACACCACCACACCAGAAAACTCCACTATCACGTGTCAGTTTATCAGTGTGATACCCATGTCATACATGGTCAACTTCATCTTCTTCGCTTGCCTCCTTCCACCCACCTTCATCATGATGCTCCTCTACTTGTTAATCTTTACAATGATTTCTAAACAGCTGAGAAAAGGAGTCGGACGTGGCATGGCGTCCAATTCGTTTTACCAAAAAGAGCAAAAACTAGCTACTTCTTTGGCTTTGGTGTTGGTTCTGTTTGCTGTATGTTGGCTGCCATTGCACATAATGAATGCACTGAATTATTATTACACCAATATAGAAGTGCCAGTCCTGGCTTTCCACCACGGCATCCTTCTCTCTCATGCCAACTCTGCCGTGAACCCCATAGTGTACGCTTTTAAGGTACCTAAGATTAAGATGGCATATAAAAGCATCTTGATGAAGCTGACGAGCTCGGAGCAGAAGGCAGAGCAGAGCAGCCAGTCTTTGGATAATAATGGCAGCACCAACTCAAACAACACTGCCAGATGTACCATGAAAATAAAACCACAGGTCAATTTAACTGCAGAGCAGGATCATTAGATTGAGTTTATGTTCATGCACAATGAATAAACAAGAGGAGGAGTTGGAGTTAAAAACGAAAGTTCAATTAAACAAAAGTGCAATTTTTTGTAAGTTGGTTCTTAAAGGGACAGTTCACCCAAAAATGAAAATTGTAATAACCATTGACTTTCATAGTATTTGTTTTTCCTACAACCCCAAATCAGAAAAGGTTGGGACAGTATGGAAAACGCAAATAAAAAAGAAAGAAAGAAGTGATTTTAAAATTTACTTTGACTTGTATTTTATTGCAGACAATACAATAAACATTATTTAATGTGTTTTTTTTAATAAACACGTAATCCAATTTTGGTTCTTGCAACACATTTCCAGAAAAGTTGAAACAGTAAAGCACTTACCACTTTTGTAATGTTGCCGTTCCTTTTCACAACACTTAAATTATGTTTAGGGACTGAAGACACCAAGTGATGAAGTGTTTCAGGTGTAATCTTATCCCATTCTTCCTGCAAGCAAGTCTTAAGCTGGACAACAGTACGGGTCTTTGTTGTCTCATTTTGCACTTCAAAATGCGCCTCACGTTCTCTATTGGAGACAGGTTGGGACTGCAGGCAGGCCAGTCAAGTATCTGTATCCTCTTCCTCCGCAGCCAGGACTGTGTAATGTGTGCAGAATGTGGTTTTGCATTGTCTTGTTAAAATAAGCATGGGCGTCCCTGGAAAAGAAGGCAGCATATTGTACCCCAAAATCTCTACAACTTTTCGGCATTAATGGTGCATCACAGAAGTGCAAGTTACCTTTGCCAAGGGCACTGACACAACATACCATGACAGACCCTGGCTTTTGTACTTGTTGCTGGTAATAGTCTGAATGATCTATTTCTTCTTTGGTCCGGAGCACACATCATCCATTTCTCCCAAAATAATAATATAACTGATTCATCTGACCACAGTACACATTTCTACTGTGTGATGGTCCATCTCAGACGCCTCCGTGCCCAGATAAGTCAATGGCGCCTCTGGACACTGTTAACATAGGGCTTCCTTTTGGCACAGTACAGTTTTAACTGGCATTTGTGGATGTAACTACGTATTGTGGTACTTGACAAAGGTTTGCCAAAGTAGTCCTGAGCCCCTGTGATGATATTGCTTATAGATGAATGACGATTCTGATGCAGTGCCACCTGAGAGATTGGAGATCACGGTTGTTCAGCTTAGGCTTGCACCCTTGTCCTTTACGCACTGAAATTCCTCCAGATTCCTTAAATCTTTTAATTATTTTATGCACTTTTGAAGGTAAATTATCCAAATATCTTCCTATCTTTATTTGAGGAACATTGATTTTAAACATTTAAATAATTTTCTCATTTATTTTGCTGGCAAACTGGCGATCCTCGGCCCATCTTTGCTCCTAAAGGACTAGACCTTTCTTGGATGCTGCTTTTGTGCCAAATCTTAATTACAATTGACATCACCTGTTTCAAACCACATCATTATTTAACCAATTTGCCTGATTACTAGCCCTAAACTGCTCCTGTCCCAACTTTATTTGGAGTGTGTTGCAGGTCTGAATGACAGAAAAGGATGTATATTTACAAATGAAATGAAGTTAACCAGACAAAACATAAAATATTTTGTGTTCATATTGTCTGCGATGAAATACAAGTCAAAGTAAATTTGTAAATTACTACTTAATTATTTGCGTTTTCCATACTGTCCCAAATTTTCTGAGCTGAGGTTGTACTTTGGAAGTCAATGGT
Organism: Danio choprae; assembly: GCA_903798125.1. Taxonomy (NCBI): domain Eukaryota; kingdom Metazoa; phylum Chordata; class Actinopteri; order Cypriniformes; family Danionidae; genus Danio; species Danio choprae. The sequence goes on from CAIGQW010054109.1 coordinate 1,181,445, forward strand.
TACAGGTTTTCAGCTTTCTTAACAATATCTCCTTTTGTACTCTTTTGCACTTTACATGTGTTTGTTGCCTCATTACAAACATTGTGCAAATTTCACAATATACAGGTTAAACTAACAAAAGATACATTTATAATCCGTATATCCTGCATTTTATAAGTGCAACTGTAATTATGGGCTATTAAAATATTTGGAGCAGCATGCTCATTCTGATCAATATGTGCAGATATTGGCTTTTTTTGCATTCTTTGCATTTTTTATATTAAATAACAAATTTTTTTAAATAAATATTTTTATTCAACAAAATTAAATGTTGATGCTCTACGTATAATGATTAAGAGTGTTTTTTTGTGAATAAAATAATTAAAATGTTTATATTCCCTTTTAAATAACACAATAACAATGTTGTTTTAACTTCAGAAAAGTTAAGGAATCAGTGACTATATTTTATGTCAAATTTAGAAGAAATGTTATCAGACCTTATATATATAGAACAAAACAAATATTACAATTCTACTCATCGCTAATCAATCTAGAAAGACTGTACATTTTCAAGTGTTCTTGAACTCTGTCATATTGGGGGGAAAGATTCACTAGTAGCATGCATTTTAAAAACACTTAATGTCACAATGATAAAAGAGGAAGAGAAACCGTCATCATACTGAGCATTTTAAGTATTTTTAGCTGTTTTAATGTTAGCTGTTTTAACTTTTACATTTAAAGGAACAGCCACAAAACGAAGGAAGTTACTCACCTCGACTACACATGACTTTATTCTTCTGTGAAAATTATAAATCTTCATGCAGATGGTGCCTGGGACAGTCATGCTCTGAAACTGACAAAGAATTATCATTAAAGCATCATAAAAAGACATTTTACCCATCAGCAAGTATTAAAGCTGCCATAGAGCGCATTGACTCAATATGTTAAATTGTTCTTTGATATCTATATAGATATGTGGCTTATCTAATTCTCCACTTTTAGGCACTCATTTACAACCAAAGGAATTACCCTAGAATCAAAAGCTTGGTTTTGATCATAATTGGAATGATCGTGAATATTAATGATCTCTGCTCTGATGCTCTATGCTCTACAACTGCAATGGTGGAGATGTTTATTTTAGCTAGGAGTGAGTGAGATATCTTTATGCCACCAGAGTAACCTATTTTGCTCCTTAGTTGTGTTGTGGATGATAAATCGGCTAAATTGTAATTAAACCTGACAAAAGGGACAGACAGAGATGTATTTAGAGTTGTACTTTGAAGCTTTAACATATATGTAAACACAGGCAGGAATTGGTATCAACCTCTGCATAAACAAATAAGTTTTATAAAGTTTATTTGCATCTTTTCAACTCCAGAAAAATCACAGCAAGAGCTGAGTGATACGACACGATGCATAAACGTGCATTAAACACTTATACTCAGCACTTTATATCTGTTTGTTGCCTCATTACAAACATGCACTGCAAATTTCACTATATACACATTAAACAAACACATTTAAGATAGATTTATAATCTGTATATCCTGCATTTTGCGTTCTGTGACAAGTTGTGATCACTCCATGGTAATGCACAACTGCCTGCATTATTAAACAAACAAATTTAAGATACATTTATAATATGTATATCCTGCATTTTGCATTCTGACAAGTTGTGATCACAAACAACTTTGTGATAACAAAACTACTACTTTCAGTCTCTTTGCCTCTCTTTTCAAAATAAGTGTCCCACATATATATTTATTCATTCATTTTCCTTCGGCTTAGTCCTTTTATTCATCATGGGTAGCCACAGCGGAATGAACCGCCAACTTATCCAGCATATGTTTTACACAGCGGATGCCCTTCCAGCTGCAACCCAGTACTGGGAAACATCCATACACACTCATTCACACACATACACTACGGTCAATTTAGTTTATTCAATTCACCTATAGCGCATATCTTTGGACTGTCTGGGAAACCGGAGCACCTGGAGAAAACCCACGCCAACACAGGGAGGCACAGGGAGGTGGCCAACTGGTTCAGCCAGTACTTGAACCAGTGACCTTCTTGCTGTGAGGTGACAGTGCTAACCACTGTGTCGCCTTCCTACATACATATGTTTAATACAAGCTTAGATTAACTTAAGAATAGGGAAAACAATTATATTTGAGGGCAACATGGTGGCGCAGTGCGTAGCACAATTGCCTCACAGCAAGAAGGTTGCTGGTTCGAACCTCGGCTGGGTCAGTTGGCATTTCAGTGTGGAGTTTGCATGTTCTCCCCGTGTTGGCGTGGGTTTCCTCCGGGTGCTCCGGTTTCCCCCACAAGTCTAAAGACATGCGGTATAGGTGAATTGGGTAAGCTAAACTGTCCGTAGTGAATGAGTGTGTACGGATGTTTCCCAGTGATGGGTTGCAGCAGGAAGGGCATCCGCTGTGTAAAACATATGCTGGATAAGTTGGCGGTTCATTCCGCTGTGGCGACCCCAGATTAATAAAGAGACTAAGCCGAAAAGAAAATGAATGAATTATATTTGTTGTAATTTCAGAAGGAAACATAGTGGCCAATTAAACACAGCTAATGGCATGCATATTAATTATTCTGTGTGGATCATCAGAGTCTATGTTTTGTTCTGATTGGCCTGTTTTTCACCGGAATTTTACACTCACAGGACTTACATGAGAACAATGAAACAATGATGTTTGAGGCTAACTGTATGTCATTTCCATGTACTGAACTCATTATTTAGCTATGCCTACAATGCAAAAAAATATATTAATAAACAGTTTCTGTATTTTGTGATTTTGTGAATTGTTTTCCATTTAATTACGGTTGTGAATTGCATTATGAGGCTGGCATGGTGGCTCAGTGGTTAGCACTGTTGCCTCGCAAGAAGGTCACTGGTTTGTGCTCCAGCTGGGTCAGTTGGCATTTCTGTGTGGAGTTTGCATGTTCTGTCCGTGTTGGCGTGGGTTTCCTCCAGGTTCTCCGGTTTCCCTCACAGTCCAAAGACATGCGGTATAGGTGAATTGGGTAAACAAAACTGGCTCTAGCGTATGTGTGTGTGTGTGTGTGTGTGTGTGTGTGTGTGTGTGTGTGTGTGTGTGTGTGTGTGTGTGAATGTGAGAGTGTATGGGAGTTTCACAGTACTGGATTGTGGCTGGAAGGGGATCCGCTGCATAAAACATATGCCAGAATACAGTTGGCGGTTCATTCCACTGTGGCGACCCCTGATAAATAAGGGACTAAGCCGAAGGAAAATGAATGAATTGCATTATGGGACCTTGATCTCTGTTTTGTCGACTTTTGATGTTGAAAATTCTACTCCACAGTTTAACAAAGTGACTTTTATTGACATTTTAGTGGTTTGAAATAATATAATAAAATAATATATAGAGAAATAAGTCTGTAAAATAACAGAAAACATACTGGCAGATCTTTCCCAGTGATCGGTTGCAGCTGAAAGGGCATTCGCTGTGTAAATTTGGATTTTTTTCTACAGAGTAGGCATTTAAAAATGTTCATTATATGGCACCTTTCATTTTATTTTACACATTAACATAGCTACACTTTATATATATTGCTTATTAGATTAATAACCAAGAGTAGTACCATAAATATTTATTTCACATCACGTTTTACAATCCTGTTCACTTCCAGGTTTAAATGAGATTATGGTTGTGTTCTCAGACGTTTGGACTCGCTGTATATTAGACTGGACGTTCCCCTCTGTCAGGCGCTCCCCTGTAGCTTCCATAACTGATTTACTGGCATTGAGCCATGTGGAAGTGAACAATGCTGATCCTAGGGGAACATTTGGATTTCTGTAAGATACGTCTCAGTTACCAAAAGGCCATTTTGTTCTCGCTCTGTACCGCGTAACGTCGGCTTCGCTCCAAACAGCGTGATGAGGCCGAGCAGGATTTATGATGTTCATCCCTAGCATTATTTCTTTTTCTTACATTCATTCTGTCGAGTGACGTTGAAAAAATGTTAAAATACATCTTTTGGCAGCGTGTTGAAAAACAATATCCAAATCAATTCTCGTCAGAGGCTGGAAAACCACAGGGTTATGAAACCACACATCTACACGCTGTATTTAATTTGATGCAAATGACAACACAGCTCTGAAAAAGAGACATACAGTCTGCTCAATATGAGTGTGCGTCAGACAATAATGGTCATTAGACGATTAAAAACAAACTAAACTCTCTAGAAGAAACTATTACATATCTACAGGATTTGTGTAATCAGTCTTTTACAAACTAACTTTTCCATTTGCCACCGCAAAAATATCATGGTGTATTTGCACAATTGTTTTGAGAGATTTGAGTAAGTGATTCTATTCCTACCAAGTGATTTTGTGTTTAGACGTCTAATAGACATCTAAAGGTAGATGGCTTGGCTAAAGCAAGGCTAAATTTGCGCTGTCAGTGACAATAGACATTCTAATAGACATCTAAGAATAGACCAAAATTTGCAACACAGGCTCATTATGAAAATGTAGACCCATGTACATTATGTAAGCAGAAGTACGTATGGCTGCATTTCGGCTTTAAAACGAATGCCATGGGGACGGTATGACGCCGTTTCTTTTTGCGCTTACCAGCTGACCGATTACCTCCGTATAGACGGCTTTGTGGTATAATCTGAAATGTGGTAAAATCTGAAAATGTGGTAAAAATCTGTTTTTTTAATACTGTCGGTTGGGTTTAGGTCAGTGGGTGGGTGCTGGTCAATCGGTCTTTTGGAAAACACTATCGGTTGGGTTTATGGAAGGAGGAGGAGGGTGGGTCAGTCGATCGGTTAGTCAGTCAGTCGACAGCAGCCTCTGGTGGATTTCCGCGAGAAGAGCAGGTGTGAATGGCACTCGTGAGAGAAATTTGAGATCTGATAAAGCGTACACAGCGGCCTCTGGTGGATTCGCAAAAACAAAAACTGCAACAAAACTTACCTCCTGGGACATATTAGGCTCTCTCTAGAATTGTATATAGCGGTACGTTTTCAGAATACGCCTGGGTTGAAAACTAGTCTAGTCATCAAGTACAGATTAGACAGACTTCACATATGTAGTCATTAATTTTTTTGTATTTGATGACTCTAAAAAGTGTTGGGCTTTTCTTCGATGTCTATTAGATGTTGACAGACAGCTCAAATTTAGCCTTGATTTAATGAGGCCGTCTATGTTTAGACGTCTATTGAACATCTATTAGACTTGTATTAAACACAAAAAATGGTTGCTGGGATTCTACAAAAATGTATTAATTCAAAGAGTTCCTGGCAAAAAAAATGTATGTACAAACTATTCAACACACAGGCTCATTATGAAAACATAGCCCTATATACGTTTCTGGAGATCGCGATTTATGTAGCCGGAGGTACGTATGGCTGCAAAATGAACTATAAGAGATGACGCCCGAGCCTGAGTTGAAACTATCTGTAAAAAATAGATAATTTTACTAGTTGTAATTGAGGAAAATGTGAGTGGTATTTGCCTATGCAAATCATCCTATGTGGCTTTTAACAAGAATGGTTGTTCTGGATTTGTGAGTGGTTGCTATGTGCCTGCTTGCTTAAATCTCACCGTATATAAGGTAACCAGGTGTGAAAAGTAACCAGGGTGTTGCAATATGGTTGCTGGAGTGTTTTGTGGAGTTGTTTACTTGCTTAGATTTCATCATAATGATGCGCTAAAAATGTTGAATATTTGCTAACTCATTGCTATGTTGTTGACTTTTTCCAAATCTTGCCAATAGTCCTAAACGAAGTATGCTTAAAAGTATGCAAGATTTATGGCATAAGCACACAGCTGGTCTCCCATCCTGCACTCTTAAGCCTCTACAGATGATCCAGAATGCTGCAGCTTGTATGGTCTTCAATGAGCCAAAGAGAGCCCATGCAACACCTCTCTTTATCTCACTGCATTGGTTACCGGTTGAAGCTCGGATCAAGTTCAAATCACTGATGCTTGCTTTCAAGACAGCCACTGGCACTGCACCCTCCTACCTCCACCTGCTCCTGGAGGTTTAGATCCCTTCCAGAAACCTCCGATTGGGGAGCAAGCACTGACTTGTGGTGCCATTGCAGAGAGGCTATAAGTCACTTTCCAAAACCATTTCATCAATTGCTCCATGCTGGTGAAATGATCTTGCCAATCCTACTCAGACTGCGGATTCACTGCTATCGTTTAAACGACAACTAAAAACCCATCTCTTCTGAGAAAGCCTGAACCTCGGTGAATAAAACCAAAACCACATCCAGAAGCACTTCCTTTCTCTCTCTCTCTCTCTCTCTCTCTCTCTCTTAAAAAAACTCCTAATCTAGCACTAAATTCTCTGAGCTAACTGAGCTAAGTTACTTTGTATAACTAGCATTTCTTGTATGTATTGCCTCTTCTTGTTGAATCACTGAATACCTCCCCAATAAGTCGCTTTTGCTAAATGACTGTAAAGTGTCTGCTAAATGACTAAATGTAAATGTAATGCACAAAATCGATGAATCTCTTTTTGAGACGACTCACTGTTACTGTGTCAGTGTTCGTCCGTGTCATCATTTGTTATTGTCATATGCTTTCTTTGTCCTTTTCCCGCCACCGTCAATGTTCATTTGTTCCACCTGTGTTCATCCCTTGTGTGTCATTAGTTTAATCATCCCCTTATCCATTTATACCCTTTCGTCTGTGTCCATTGTCGTCCGGTATTTTGGTTCATCTGTTTCCTGTGGTCCGTGTAGTTGTGTCGTCCTGTCTACCCGTTTCCAGTGTATGTTCTCCGTAAGTGTATTCAATAAATCCGTTTTTGTTAATGTATCCCGTGTTCAGTCTCGTCATGTCATCCTCAGCCAGCCAAGTGTTACATAATACCGGACCCACAAATAGCGGCGTGTTTTCCCCCGATTTTCTTTTTGTAGTCTTTTTGCCCCTCAGTGTTTTATTTTTCTCCCTTCATGCTTCCCTTGACCCCACCCACCTTCCTGTTCATCTTCACCGCCTGCTGGAGCAGGGGGAGAGCAGCCCGGAGGACCATATTCGAGCGAATGCCAACAGCTTTCCGGGCGACGTGCTCTGCACGCCCATCATCGCTAGCAGAGCACGATCGCCCGAAGATGGTCCTCGGGGCAACATCGCCGCAAGAATGGAGTGGACACTGGCGAGTAAAGGATTTCTACTCACCGCCTTCCTGGAGGAAGATCTCGTCAGTGCCACTTCAGACCCAGTGACCAGCCAAGTAACATCATCCACCTGCAGGGAGCGCTTGCCAGAGCCCACCGCAGATGGGGAGCCACCCCCGGCCGATGAGCCATCGCCCCCTAGAGCAACAGAGCGGAATCGCGCCGAGATGGAGGAGCTTGAAACCCCGTCTGACCAGGTGTGCGAGCCGGCAACACCGCCAAGAGGGGGAGTCCTGCCGGATACCCGCGAGACCAGCGAGAGTCCCCCCCACCCCCCCCAATGCAGATAGACAGCAGCTGGACACTGGGAGGCTACTCATTGGCTTCTGGGGCTTTATTTTGATTCTTCCGCTGTTTTCAGGCAGCAATTACCTTCCGCTGTTTTCAGGCAGCAACCAACTGTTTCCGCACAGTTTTTTAATCTTCCCTCTGGAAAAAAGCCTCAGCTCCAGGGTCATGAGTAGCTTCCCACGGTCCCCCAGAACTGCAGCCAGTCATCCAGCTCCAGCACTGCTGCAGTCAGCCAGCCCCCCAGCTCGCCCTCTAGCTCCGGAAATGGAGCTCGCTTGTGGGTGCTACCTGCCTGCGTCGCCCTCTGGAGGGTGTCGCCCAGCGTCAGCTACTACAACCTCCGAGCTGCGGACTCCACCTCGGCCCTTCGACCCTAGGGCTCCGCGTTGGCTCACTCCTCCCTCGTCTTCATCGTGGGCCGTCCGCCCACCAGCTCCGCCAGGCTCCCTCATCCCTCCGGCTCCACCTTGGTCAGTCGTCGCCCTTCCTTCGCCTCTGGACTCCACTCATCCGGCTGCACCTCTTAGCACCGTCCTACCGGCTGCGTTGAGCTCCTCCTTCCCTCCAGCTACGCCTTGGTCCTCTGTCGCTCTAGCTACGCCGCGGGCTTCCGGAACCCCGCCGTCCCCTTGCTCGGGTGAGCCGCCTGCTTCGCCCGGCCCTCAGAAACCTCGGCATCACCTTTGCCCTACGGCTCTCCGTCACTTCCTTGGGCTCTACCGCCATCAGCGGCATCTCCCTCGGTCGGCCCCCTGGAGTCGGCAGCCACTCCTCCTCCATTGTCCCTCCCTTCCTCGACTCCGCCCGGGGCCGTCCTTCTGGCTGTGTCCTGGGTCCTCCTGCTCCAGTTCCCTTCCTGCTTCTCCCATAGACTCCTCCCTTGTACCCTCCCCTTCTACCCTCCATTTTGTTGTTTCCTGTTGAAGGCGCGAGAACGCGCCTTCAAAAAGGGGGGGGGGTACTGTCAGTGTTCGTCCGTGTCATCATTTGTTATTGTCATATGCTTTCTTTGTCCTTTTCCCGCCACCGTCAATGTTTATTTGTTCCACCTGTGTTCATCCCTTGTGTGTCATTAGTTTAATCATCCCCTTATCCATTTATACCCTTTCGTCTGTGTCCATTGTCGTCCGGTATTTTGGTTCGTCTGTTTCCTGCGGTCCGTGTGGTTGTGTCGTCCTGTCTACCCGTTTCCAGTGTATGTTCTCCGTAAGTGTATTCAATAAATCCGTTTTTGTTAATGTATCCCGTGTTCAGTCTCGTCATGTCATCCTCAGCCAGTCAAGCGTTACATACTGGTCTTATTTAAAGATTTGTTCAAAATGAATAAATCAATCAAGAATCGTTACTGTCACCAATAAATTCTTTAAAAACATTGAACAGTTTTGCTTGAGGGAAGACTTTTATTATTGAATTCTGAATGACCGTTTGTCAGAATAGTAGAGAAGAAGACGTTTTGCCTCCTCACATCTATTATGGAAGATTACATGAAATACCTAAATCAGAAATGGATATCAGCTGCAAATATGGGCAAAAATGAAAGAGCAGATGCTAATATAGCAGCTGGATGATTTAGTCGTGTGTTCAGATCTCCAGAACTGCTTGTTGGAGTTAAAAGAAAAAAAATGCTTCAAACAGATGGCTGTCGACAAAGTGTAGATTGGTGTATAACGTATAAGAAATCATATATAGAGAAATAAGTCTGTAAAATAACAGAAAATATACTGGCAGCTTATTCTATACACCAACCCAGACAATATATCGCTTTAAACTATTAAAAATGTTAATAAAAGTCACTTTTTCCAACGTTTTTAGGTTAAAAGTTGTCTGAAATCTCATAATATGATTCAAAAGCATCAATAAATAGGGAAAAGTAAAAAATAAAAACATGAATCTCAAAATATGTATTTTTTTACAGTCTACGTCATGCCCTTTATATGAGTGCAGTAGTGTGTATTTAATTGCAGACATTATTAGAGCACTTTTCCATCATCACCACCAATGATGACGGCCATAAACAGATTCATTAGTGCTGTATGCATCCCGCTGGTCGTGCGCGGCACAATTAATGCTTACCGCTCGAGTCAATAGTCCTACGGGGTAGCCGAAAGCCCCTTCTGCCTGATTCACTGATCTCTCTACAATTAGATGACATCATACGTCACCATGACAACTCTGGGTTTTATGGTTCTCATGTCACTCGTCTCTGACAAACTGCTCAGACTGTAATGCCTGATGAGAAGTATTGACCAGAACATTTCCATGTGTGTTTCATAATACTTCCAGCTTGCTTTTGAGCATTACCTGCCTCTTTTACCTATTAGAAATTGTCCGTCGAATGCAAAAGAAAGGTCAAGAGTGGATCGGCAGGAAATTCAATTAGAAACAAATTTTCCCTGACGCTTCGAAAAGTGATAGCACAGCCTCACGTCAACACAAACAGTGCATGTAGACTCACTAATGAAATATGATGGAAGTGATGGACTAAGCAAAATATCTTCAATAACACTAAATCTGAAGTATTGCATTTCCCTGAAAAGACTTTTTAGCATTTGCGGCATCTTAATGGAATGAAAGCAATCAAAGAGATTGCCTTATTAAGACATTCTGTCAGAAAAGTACAAGAACAGCATTTACATCGAACATCACTTTGTGCTGGACAGTCTTAGAATGGGGTTGAACCTCCGAAGAGAACGTTTTAGGAGATTTTTGGCAAGGTGGCGTGCCATTTAATTTCATTACGACGCAGATGGCTGTCTGAAAAGCTTGATTCTGATTGGTCAATCGTAACATTATAGATCGTTGCTTAAAAGATCAATGTATTGTATTAAAATAAATAAACATTAATTTCCTTCATTTTCCTTCAGCTTATTCCCTGATTTATCAAGGGTCGCCACAGCGGAATGAACCGCCAACTATTCCGGCATATGTTTTACGCATTTCTTTGGACTGTGGGGGAAACCAGAGCACCCGGAGGAAACTCACGCGAACACGGGGAGAACATGCAAACTCCACACAGAAATGCCAACTGATCCAGCTGAGGCTCGAACCAGTGACCTTCTTGCTGTGCGGCTGTTCTGAATGTAACCTTTTAATAAAAATATCAATCAGCACTTCCTTGAGTTGATTAAAAGATCAAAATATTACATGGAAAAAATGAATAAATATTGAAATGAAAAGATTATTATAAAAGACAATATTTTATTCCTTTACATAACCTTACCTGTGAAAATGTCCTTGCATTAAAATCAGTCTTCAAACTTTCATAGACAGCTTATAAAATCGTGGAGAGTTGAATAGAAAAGAAGGAGACTTCTGTTCCTAGATATTTTCTCAAAAATAAAAATGCACTAGCAGAATAAATCTCAGCAATGTCAGACTTGCCATGATCTCCATATGAACTCCATATGACATTTCTCATTAAATCCATAAACCAGTAATCAGATCTGGATCTACATCAATTATTTTTGACCTCCCCAAAGTAGAAACATCGAAGATAAAGTTGCTATTACAATGAACCCTAAATGAAAACTCCCCTGAGCTACAAAAGTGCAATAAGATCCACTGTGTTCTGACTCAAAGAGGAAATCACAGCTTCGCATGAGAGGACTAAAATAGACACGATAATAATGCAGAGGAGCCCAGTGAACAAGATGAAATGATCATGGAAGGCAAGTGCTTTCCTCAATACTGAGACAAATCCATTACCACACTACAATGAGCATTACTGAAAAATTAATTTGATCAAGCTGATGTCCGATTTCCTGGGTAAAAACATTTGAATATCAAATTATGTCTGTGATAGAGACACAGAGCGACAGAGGCAGGAAACAGAGGATTCTGGGACATGCGTGCGCCTGATTCGGGGTTAAATGCAATTTTGGTTCGTATTCGGTTCAAGAGTGTGAATTTCAATCGAGTTATCCACGACCCACAGGATGTTGAAAAGGAATTTGAACTGGAACGACAGGAAAAGGAATTTAGTGAACTGAAATGCGAAGATATTCAACAAAAATGGCCAAAAAGATCATATTTTAGGTGTATTTAATTGTTTTTAAATGATTCAATTAATAATTGTGTTCAGCAAGTGTGCTGACTGTCAAGAAATGTATAAGGTTAAAAAAAGAGTTTTGGAAAAAAATATATTAAAATGAAAATGAAATGGAAAACAATTATAAAGAAATTACATTTTAAAAAATATATATTTACGAAACCTTTTTTTTTTTTTACAAAACAAAAATTATATCTATTGTGAAAAATAGACAACAAATTTTAATTATAATATAATACAATGAAAAATAATACAAAATATTAATATAATAAACATAATACAACATAATATAATAAAAAAACTAAATAATATTATATAATATAATAATAAAAACAATGTTATAATAATATTCATTCATTCATTTTCTTTTCAGCTTAATCCCTTTATTACCAACTTATCCAGCATATGTTTTACGCAGCGGATGCCCTTCCAGCTGCAACCCATCACTGGGAAACATCCATACACACTCATTCACACACATACACTATGGACAATTTAGCTTACCCAATTCACCTATACCGCATGTCTTTGGACTTGTGGGGGAAATTGGAGCACCCGGAGGAAACCCACGCAAACATGCAAACTCCACACAGAAATGTCAACTGACCCAGTCGAGGCTTGAACCAGCGACCTTCTTGCTGTGAGTCGATTGTGCTACCCACTGCGCCACCGCGTCGCCTAATAATAATATAATATAATATAATATAATATAATATAATATAATATAATATAATATAATATAATATAATATAATAAAAAACTAAATAATATAATATAATATAATAAAAATAATATAATATAATGAAAAATGATAAAAAATAATAATATAATATAATATAATATAACATAATATAGGGCCTCACAGTGGCGAAGTGGGTAGCACGTTCGCCTCACAGCAAGAAGGTCGCTGGTCGCTGGTTCGAACCTCGCCAGTTGGCGTTTCTGTGTGGAGTTTGCATGTTCTCCCTGTGTTGGCGTGGGTTTCCTCCGGGTGCTCCGGTTTCCCCCACAAGTCCAAAGACATGCGGTATAGGTGAATTGGGTAGGCTAAATTGTCCGTAGTGTGTGAGTGGGTGTGTGTGGATGTTTCCCAGAGATGGGTTGCAGCTGGAAGGGCATCCGCTGCGTAGAACATATGCTGGATAAGTTGGCGGTTCATTCCGCTGTGGCGACCCCAGATTAATAAAGGGACTAAGCAGAAATGAAAATGAATGAATGAATAACATAATATAATAAAAAACTAAATAATATAATATAATATAATAATAAAAACAATATAATTATAATATAATATAATATAATATAATATAATATAATATAATATAATAAAAAACAATATAATATAATATAATATAATATAATATAATACATGCTTCTTAAGCAGCAATATTTTATTTTAAAATATAATTTTTTCCTCCTGTTAAAACTAGACTACAGTTGTTTAAAATTTTAAGAATATTTCACAATTTTACCATTTTACTGTATTTATGATCAAATCAACAAGCCTTTTCTGCAAGGTTTAAAAAAAATGTAATTGGTAGTGTCAATGAATATCAATATCAATATTAATTAACATTCATATATTAGTCAAATACAGTTTCTTTCTGGAAACTGACCTAAACTGACCTTTAATTAAAAAAAATCCAAATAACTAAAATTAAAAACATACTGTGTGCTGTGTGTGTTTCATTTGTCAAAATGAACTATCCAAGCACAATTTGAATTATTTACATTTATTAATTATTTACATTTATTAATTATTTACATTCAAATTCCCCATCCACCACAATTCCAACTCAGACCGTCAGCTGTGAATTTCATAAGTCACACTCTACTGAACTCCCAATGCAAAATAGAGTTTGAGGTTTGGAAACGGTGTTGAAAAAAAAAAGAGCGAGAAAGTGAGAGAGAAGCTGTGAGCGAGCGAGGAAATAGTACTGCAGAGAAGGAGAATAAAACACCCCTCCCTTCCAGCCAGCAGAATCTCCGCAACAGTAGAAGGAGAAGCAGGAGTTCCTGAAGATGCAGAAAAAATATACCAAAATAACCACAGAAGAAATGAAACCGCCTGGCAAGAAACTCAAAGTACTTCCATGTACTTAATACCATGTACTTCCAGTGACACTTATTATAGCATAGTATTAAACGAGAGCACATACCAGTATATAGAACGCGATGATATTCTAGGAGATCCAATGGAGGAGGAAGTGTTGCTACAGATGACCAAGATGTCAACGCTCACAGTAACGGAGAGTTGGGAGAAGGTGGATTTGATGTACATTTCCATTGAGAGCACCATTGCTTTGGCGTCAGTGCTTGGGAATGTGCTGGTGGTCCTGGTGGTGTGCTTGAATCAGACTCTGCGAGACCCGACCTTCTGCTTTATTGTGTCTCTGGCGCTGGCTGATATTGCGGTGGGTGTTCTGGTCATCCCGCTGGCGGTGGTCCTCAGTCTGGGTCTCACCACGCACTTTTACACCTGCCTCTTTATCTCCTGCCTGCTGGTCATCATCACGCAGAGCTCCATACTGTCCCTGCTGGCCATCGCCATTGACCGCTTCCTGCGCGTCAAGATCCCAACCAGGTGAGTCTGAAACACACCTTATAAATAGATTCCATTTGTTTACCATGGCAAAGTTAACCAATATCAGAGAACAATATCAATATCACAGCAAGAAGGTCACTGGTTCGAGCCCCGGCTGGGTCAGTTGGCATTTCTGTGTGGAGTTTGCATGTTCTCCCTGTGTTGCCGTGGGTTTCCTCCGGGTGCTCCGGTTTCCCCCACAATTCCAAAGACATGCGCTATAGGTGAATTGGGTAAGCTAAATTGTCCGTAGTGTATGAGTGTGAATGAGAGTCTATGGATGTTTCCCAGTGATGGGTTGGAGCTGGAAGGGCATCCGCTGCGTAAAACATATGCTGGATAAGTTGGTGGTTCATTCTGCTGTGGCGACCCCAGCTTAATAAAGAGACTAAGCCGAAAAGAAAATGAGTGAATGAATGAATGAATGAATGAATGAATGAATGAATGAATATTTATGTATGTATTATATCATCTTTGCATCAAATTGCAAAAAAAACAAACAAAAACGAATTACCACTTGTTGGTAATGCAGAGTGTATGGAGGCGGGACAGTAAATTTGATGTTGTTCTCTCTTCTGGCTGCCGTTATCAGGCACACTTTTTTTTGGATGAATGGATAGACAGATGCAGTGACCTCAGATAGATAGATAGATAGATAGATAGATAGATAGATAGATAGATAGA
>CAIGQW010054109.1:1206039-1218200 GCA_903798125.1 Danio choprae
ATAAAAAAAGCCTGTCAAGGTTAGAAAAATATGTAGATAATAAATCAAGAAAAAGTCTGGGCTTTGTTTTGAGAAGAACATCCAAGAAGAATGTTAATGCATTTTTTTAATGATTATTTCTGGTTAGAAATTCTTTGTTATAAACAAATATGCTGTTCTGTTGATTTGTCCTACCTTGTCAGATTGTCCCACCTCCCATTCAAAAAGTAGGTATAGCACATTTTGTTGACGCAATATGATACCCATCAGATTTTGCTACCAGTAGTGGGTTATGAAGCTGTAATATCGCCCTACCTAATCCCTAACCCCAACCTCAGAACCATTCAAATACAGTATTGATAGCATAATCTGATGGGTAGGATACAATGTCAGGACACCGGCAGTATCTAATAATACATTTTACTTTTTTGTTATCACATTAAATGAGAATTAGTCATAGTGTTTTTTTAATGTATTGCAACTGTACATCTACAACAAGAAAATGTTTATACTCCAGGAAATATGACATCACATTAACTTTCTAGAATAAACGTGAGCGCGCGATTAAACTCCCAGACACGTGGTGGCGCGCGCGTGCTCGCTGCAAAACCCAAACAAAGGCGTAAAAAGAGTCGCTATATTCTACATCCGGTGGTTTTCGCCCCGCGCTGTTCCGCTGTGAAGATGCCGAAGTGAGTCTCTTTTTAAATGATATTTCATACAGTATAGTAGCACAATTCATATGCAAAATAAGCACGCGGGTTTAGTCAAGAAGGGATAAGTCGTGTATCATTCATGCATGCAGTTTTGCAGTGTAGGTTTCTAAACTAACCACATTTGTTAGACGAGCTAGCTCTGTAAGCTAACTAAAGTCAGCTTTTAAATGGGTTCATGATAATTACTACGCCAGCTCTAATATTTGCACACTTTTTTAACAGCTTTCAGCATTATTTACGGAAGAAATACCTTTTTAAAGTAAAAAATTCAACTCTAACAAAAGACTAGCATAAATATGAATATCATTGAACGATGCTGTGCCATAGAAATGGTCCAAATAATAATAAATATATATATATATATATTGTATTTCTATGGTAAATATAGTATTTTGCTAGTTAGTGGCAGTAATTTATCATTAAAAAGCAATGAAATCATTGTGTAGATTTGTGTTTAGCTTGTAACAGTGTTTGTTTGTCTCTTTCAGGTTTTATTGTGATTACTGTGACACATACCTGACACACGATTCGGTGAGATTATCACTTTAAACCTCTGTAAAATGATTTGTATGATCATTATCTGCGCAAATGTTTAATATTTTAGTTTGATGTCTGCAGCCCTCAGTCAGAAAGACACACTGCAGTGGACGCAAACACAAAGAAAATGTGAAAGATTATTATCAGAAATGGATGGAGGAGCAAGCTCAGTCTCTCATTGACAAAACGAGTGAGTAAACTCTGGTCTTCTGTATTTATTAAGACGTAAAAGGTATACTTGATGACGTAAACTATATTGGTAGTTTGAGGTGAGTGCTCCTGTGTAAAGTCATTTTTGTCTGGTTTTGCAGCGGCTGCTTTTCAGCAGGGTAAAATTCCCCCCACCCCGTTCCCTGGAGCCCCTCCACCTGGCGGATCCCTGCTACCTCATCCAAGCATTGGTACGTTTCAGAGAGATGAAATGAATTATTTCCAATCCCTCATGGCAGTTGCAGTGTTTGCATGTTTAAAATATTTCAAAAAACTTTTCTTCACTCATAAAAAAAACATGCTTTCATTGAATGCAAGTATACACTAGTAAACGTTACACAGTGGCACGTGGCAATCTTGCATTTATGTAAATATACAATTGGAGTGAATCCTCGAGTGCTTTAAAACAAAAAATCTTATGTTTTCTAGTCTAGAAAGAGATTTCTAGTGTAGAAAGAGATAAACTTAGAGATTTCACAACATTCAGTTTTAACAAGGGATGCACTGACAGGATATTTTTATGTTTGGCTGATACTGATTTGCCGATATTTGTCAATTGCATAAATCACTAGCTATTTTTTTTTCCCTCTGTTTAATTTATTTTACTGGGTATGTATTGGATCCATTTACCATTTAACTATCCAACATTAAATATATGACAACATGTGTAAATAAATTACAATATGTAACGATGGGTATCTGGCTTTTACATATTAACAATGGTTTTAATTTAGGGTTGGGTCGATAGACAATGCCATCGTCCAACGCGAGACATCACGATGCTGAGCTGGCATCGTGATCCTCCACCCCGCCCCCGTCGCAGCAGTAACCTGCTGGGGAAAAATACACACTTAGGCCCTGTTTACACTAATAAGTCTTATTTTTAAAATAGCATTTTAGAACCAAATCGATCCACGTCCACACTGGCATTTCACCTAGCATTTTGAAAAGCCCTCCTCTTCCACACTATACCGCTAAGAACGCACATAACGTGACCACACACACACACACACACGCTCTGTCATGCACTGCAGCATATGTGCGCGACTGAGCTCCAGCGGTCAGCGGGTGCTTTAAGCACAAAACCCCAGAGAGCAGTGCATGTCAGACAGTTTATCAAGGATGTACCGCTGGATCGCGCCTCACTGTAGTTGTTAAACGTGATATTTAATTAATCTAGTCTCTAACGGCTCTTCATTCTTTTGAATCTATCAGGTAACATGTCACAGCATAAGTACACTGCTTCAGTCTTTTGCTTTCACGCTTGTACTTAGTAATTTTAGAGAAAACCTCAGATACTGTTGGTTATGCACCTTTTTTACCAACCAAGTTTGTCGACGCCATTATAACGACACGGATCACTCTGCCTATTCATGGCAGAGTCCTGCGGAAAAAGTGATTGACAGGTGGTAATTTGTGTGTAACTTATCTTTATTTATTTATGATTTGGTTATTGGTAAAAAAAAAAAAAAAGACCATGCGGGTCAGGTAGTTGAAACGGTAGGCTACAAATAATTAATTCGTTATGAATTAATTATTCCTAAATAATTAATTCACCGCCGCCTATGACGACCATGCCAACGTCCATCGCGATGCTTTACATTAGACATCATACGATGCCAGATTGGTCGACATCGCCCAACCCTATTTTAATTGTTTATTTGCTGATAAATATTGGTGGGTGGTGCTTCCCTAGTTCTAATGCTATATACATCCCTGCACAATCAATATTTTACTTGCATAGTGTCTACGTTTTGCTAAAATGAGAGGATTTAGAAGCGTTTATAACTGCTGTACAAAACCTTGCTATTTTAAGTTGTGAGCTGAAGCTATTGACCAGTGGTGATAATAACATGAAAAGCCCTGCCCTGTAAGTTAATGTGACAGTAGAAAACGAGTGATTTAACATAAGTTTTGGTAGACTGCTCTGCAATTGTGTTTAGCGAAATTTCACATGGTTTGTCTTTAAGCATATTAAAGGAAGTTCACCCAAAAATGAAAATTGTCATCATTTACTCACCTTTGTTCCAAACCAGTTTGAGTATTATTTAGTTGTTGACATCCATAGTATTTCTTTTTCTCTACCATTTATGTCGATGGTTGCCGGTTTCCAACATGCTTCAAAATATCTTCCTTAGTGTTCAACAGAACAAAACTGGTTTGGAAGTCAGGGGTGATAAAATGACATCATTTTGAGGATAAATATCCCTTTAAAAACACCAGACAGCCTAAACAACATTAAAAAATAAACTACATCAAATCTTGATATTTCACCACTGGGGGTCTATGTAAATGTTTTACATTTAAAAGGACAGTTCACCCAAAACTGAAAATTGTCATCATTTACTCATTCTCTACATGTAACAAACCTGTTTGAGTTTCTTTCTGCTGTTAAACACGAGACGGTATTTTTGAAAAATATTGAAACCCTGTAACCATTGACTTCCATAGTATTTGTTTTACTTACTATGGAAGTCAATGGTTACAGGTTTCTAACATTTTTCAAAAATACCTCTGCTGTGTTCAACAGAAAAAAGAAACTCATTTGGGTGTACTGTCCCTTTAAGTATTAAAGTGTGGTTTTTGTATTAAGATTAACAATAGTTTTCTATCATTTGCAGGCGGACCTCCGAGGCCGGGCATGTTACCAGCTCCACCGATGGGTGGTCCACCTATGATGCCCATGATGGGTCCCCCTCCTCATGCCATGATGCCTGGAGGACCAGGTATAATTGTTTATCTATAAATTTTATATGAATTTTTATTTAAAAATAAAAAATAAATTCTGAATTGACCTTCACATTCATCTGGTTCTCTTTCAGGTCCAGGTATGCGGCCACCAATGGGCGGGCCTATGCAAATGATGCCCGGGCCACACATGATGCGACCTCCTGCTCGACCAATGATGCCAGCCGTTAGACCTGGTATGGTGCGTCCTGATCGATAAAACTACAGAGCCACGACTTCCCACCCGATATCCACGGAAGCCAAATGTCTAAACTGGTTTTACAGTCGATTTGAAGAGTTTTATTGCCCATTTGCTTTTTATGATGACTGATGTCTGCGGTTCAGGAAATGTTGTTTCGCTTGAGTGACCGGGATTATCACAAATTCTTGTAAAATTTAATGAACCTTCCATTGGCCTTCATTTCATATTTATGACAGACCAGAGGGTGTTGCGTAATGCGTTTGTGTATGATGTGCATTTACTACGTCGATGGTTTTGTTTTTATTTACTGTTGGGACTATTTTCACCATTTAGTTTTTCAAGTATTTTGTGAAAATAAAATGGAAAACTTTTTCTTTTTTTTGACATGTTCTGATTTGGTCATTATTTGAATACAGACATACAGCAAAATGCATCAAGCAATAAAGTCAGCCTGTCATTCTTACAATATGCCAGTGTTTTTTCCTGCATAGTGAATTATCTACCTCTAGGGCTGCACAATATTGGAAAAATATAACATTGTAATATTTTTTTATTCTGCGATTATGAATAGGATTTCACTTAGAGGAGTTTAATAACTATTTGAACAGAATTGATCATTTTAGATTGACTGGGATGATTCTGTAGGGGAGTGCATAAAATATAATAAATAGACAAATTCAATATAGAAAAAGATACGAATTAAAAAAATATTTAATGAAGCATTTTATTGGTTTCTGAGGAGTCGAACTGTATTCGGGTATACAGTGGTCCCTTGTTATTTGCAGGAGTTACGTTCTAAAAATAACCCACGATAGGCGAAATCCGCAAAGTAGTCAGTTTTGTTTTTTTTTTTACAATTATTATAGATGTTTTAAGGCTGTAAAACCCCTCACTACACACTATACGCTTTTCTCAGACGTGCATTAACATATTCACTTTTCTCTCATTTAAACACTCAAAGTTCAAACCTTCACAGAAAATAAGTCCAGTAATATAGAATGAAACCAAAGATCAAAACCTGTTGTCTGGCGCAAACATTCATCGCTGTCAGCAAAAGGTTCATAAAGCTTTTTAGCTTTACGCTGGATGCCAACATTATCCGCACAAATGTTCTGTTTCCTGCAGTCACTGATCCACAAAACTAAAGCAGACTCCATCCTTAAGGGGGTCGCACAGCGGATGCGCCGTGCACATTTAAAAGGACAGTTTACTGCTTAACATTCGCATGTTGTTTAAAATGAAATTATTCAGATGGCGCTCTGTGGCATGACAGAAATATGAACAGTGTCCTGAGTCGTAGCTGGGCACCGCAGACATTAGCTTTCTTGTGGCACTGGTGAGCATACCCTGATATAACCCTATGTTTGCAATTCTAAAATGCATGGCGCGGTGCATCCGGTGTGCGACCCACTTTACGATGGTCTTGCTGCGGACAGTTACAACCTTTTTTGCATCCTTGTTGGAACTCACATGGCTAGTGATTGATGATTTATGTTAATTTGGCAAGCTGAACGCATTCTGTACTGTACAGGAGACACAGAGATTGATTGACAATGGCCTACAGTCAATCGAGACACAGAACAATGCGCTGTAAAAAAGATTCATTAAAAAAAGCATGTCAAATTGCACAAAAAAAATCGGTGAAAGGTGAACCGTGTTATAGCGAGGGACCACTGTACAGTAATTGCATAATCAAATGTAAAATAATATTGCAGTCTTCTTTTTATAAACAATTCAATAAAATGAATCATTGTTAATTTGTCAATGGTACAAATGACCCATGTCTGAATGCTTTTAAACCCCTCACACAGTCACAGACCTCAACAAACACGAAACAAAATAATAAATAGTAATCCAGACTCAACATTGCATATACTCGTGATGTGACGAATGATCACATTGGATATCGATGCTGAAACAATATATTGTGCAGCCCTAGCTACCTACATTGAATTTTGTACCACCTTCACCTTTCAACAAAAATCCGGCAGGCAGTCACAGCTACCGACAGTCCCGAAGTGATGCCCAAGCAATGATCATGTATTTAATTACATTTAGTGTTAGCCTTTTAAAATAAGATAATGTTGTTCTTGATAATATTACAAGAATACTTCATTTCAAGTAGCAAATATACCACCTCCGCTTCATTTGGAGCTAGGAAAAACCCTGAATATGCTCAAATAAAATGCAAATTCATGACAAAACACAAAAACGTAGAGCAAAAAGTCGATTGAATTTATTAGTTCAATGGCATTGAGATATTATAATGATTGTTTTAAGTAAATGGAATGAACATACAGAATAGTATGAACATTCAGGACAAAAAGTACATTTAATAGACATCTTTTAATCATTGTTACTTTACCATCTACGTAGGCCAACAGTGGTATTTTATCATGTGTTGTCAAGTGCAAGCGTTCAGCCCTGAACCTGGTAATATTTCTGACATCCTCATACTCTTCCGAACCAGGAAAAAAAGAGGATGCTAATGTAATTTGTTAAATCGTTTGTCAATATTTGCTCAAATTATGTGAAGTTCAAAAGGAAATTCAAAGAGGAAGCGAGGGAGAAGTGTTGCCTGAGGGTTTGCATTTTTTCTCCGCTATTTTCTCACTAACTGTTCCACTGCAGCATATGTGCCCACAAAACAGCCTGCTAACTCTAAAAAAACAAAACACTTGTGATGCTTTGTGATAAGTGGCCATAAAGTGACGTTTAATTCAGCTCTTTGTTTTCATGTGGCAAATCAATAGCCTAAATATGCTACATCTTTGCTATTTCACAGTAAGATCATTGCATCAACTGTTGATTCGATCTCAATTTAGCTGGATTCTTCACATACAAGTAAAAATATTTTTGCTGACTTACATCAAAGTATTTCTTCTCAACACTAACATTTTCCTCTGAGGTCCACATTGGGACCAATTTTGTTTTAAATGCCATAAGCCTTCGACAAGCAGTTCTACAATGTACACGGTTCAAAAAGATCTCGTTTTTGCATTACTATTATTTTAGGTATATGCTGTTAATGTCACTCACAAAGTCTTGATATGAAAATAAACCACAGTTTAGGAGGAAACATTGCACACTTCAGTGTTACAATGTTCACACACAGTGCTCAGAAAGAGAACTCCAGTTTTCCAGAGATTTTGTTTGCTGTTTAAATATAGAAATGATTGAATCTCATGATGGGAAACTTGAGAAATGCTTGGATCCCATTTCATCCCATAATCAAAACAGAATAAGCAAATAAAGCTAGTTATTAGGACCATACTTTATTTCTCAAATTGGCTATTGGGTTAATTTCCCAACAAAATTCTTGTAACTATGTTAAGAAAAAATAATGAAAATATATTATTAAAATAGAGTAGATTTGTAGAATACAATTTTAAGTATACATCTTGGTTGTGGCGCTGCATTTAACTGAATGCAGCTTTTAATATAAAATAAATTATAACTTATTTTTTACCCCCTATTATGGTCATGATGTAATAAACCTTAAATAGTCCTAAAAAAAAGATTTCATTTGCTTCATGCTAAATTTCTTTATTTTGATTTTGGGGTGAAATATGACACCTCTGTGTGAGATTCCATTAAATTTAACATCATGTTGATTTATATTTTAATATCTGACTTTTAGGTCCATTTCCGCAACACCAACAAATCAGTTAATCGGTTGAGTAATGTCCTTATTCAAGTTCATTTTTGCAGTAGGAGCAACTTTGGACAGTCCGTTTGCTACGGCAGTTAAGTGCTAATTTTGTATTTTTCTTTCTCTCTCGCATACTCACTCGATTTCTTCCTCATTTGGACTCACACATAAAGTTTCACCTGAGTCCCCTTCAATTCACACCTTGGTGTCCGGAAACTTGAAAGGTGGAGTCAGCTACACAAGGAAAAATACATTGGAATTCAGAAATGGGAACGCTCTAAAATCCCAATCAGAGCCCAGTCAGGACTGCTTATTAAATTGGAAATCTTTAAAAAACAAATGTGAGAGAATTTCAGAAATGTGAACACAGTGTCAAAAATACACAAAGCTCACGTTAACGTTACAGGACGTGATGGCATGAGTGAAATGGATCTTGGCCTCTTTGGCAAATTTTCAATAAGGAAATGGGACAAAACAATGTCAAACGATGGTTATTAAAGCGTGAAGATGACAGTGATGTCTGGAGGCTGAGGATGTGCAACACAGTCACAAAAAACTACCACAACTATAACAGATAACTCCATAAAACAGAACATGAGAGACAAACAGTGCAGTTCAAAGGTGAACAACAGCCTGAATCAAGAAGTCTTCTAACTTACACAATAATAAATAAACAGCCACGTACACACTGCAATGCTTTAGGGATTGAAAACAACATTTAAATCAGAAATAATCACCTTAATTACGATTTCGTATTTGTATTACATACATAAATCCCTTCTGGACGTGATATTTTCTGATAACAACCGTTTAGTGTCACCGTATCGACAGCGTTGCGAAGCGAGCATTGTAAAATATACAAAATATAGGTGACCATTGGCTTATTTCTATCCTATCATATTAGGAGTTGGTGGTAGAAAATAAGGTGAAGAAATAAGGATCGAAATTTAGACAAAAATCAAGACACATACCTCCGTTTTTGTGACTTTCTTTCACCCTCAGACTCCGAGTAACGTAACTGCGAGAATGACGTTCGGTTCAGTTGCGCAATGGATGCGCATGCGCACACGCAACGCAAATGTAGTAAATACGCCATTAAACGTTTCGTACGTGAATTTGGTTTTAAAGCGCTTTTGTTACTTCCGTAAACAACAGAAGTGCGAGACAAAAAGCGTATTTAGCTGCAGTGTGAACATGGTACATGAAACAAGACAAAACAAACAATGAAACAGAAAACAGAATCAACCAGTATAACAGATTTCTAGCATCTAACACACTGAAATAACTTTTTTTTTGCGTGAATAAACAAAGTGGTGCAAACTTACAGTGGTTTTTTAATCAGTACATGTCACAATATGTATAAGGCTGTTTTTTTTTTACTCTAGCCTTGGTGCTTTTTCTCTTCTTGGCTTCATTATCATTTTATCTAAAGATAACTCTCACCGTGGGAATTCATTTACAATTGAAAATAGTTACATATATCGTTATTATGTCTACGAAAATATTTTGTCTCATTTTTCTGCAAAGGACTTTTTTTGTGTGTGTGGAAATCTCAGAGGTAACTAATTTTACACAACAGCTCATCAATCACAAAATGAACAGAGGTTATACACGCACTTACTATGTGATGTTAACAATGTAAAGTTACAAATATAAAACTTTACCAAATAAAATGTATTCCCTTGTTAGATAAAAGCTTGTTAAACAAATTACATCCCAAAAAACCAACTAGAAAACAGAATGGGAATGTTGTCTTGGTTATTCCATTTTCTTGGGGCTGTATTATACTCTTCCCGGTAAATGTATTGCATTTCAAATCCCAACCTCTAAATGCTCTAAACAGGCATAGTGTTTCTTCCAAGGGCCTCAGAGCTGCAGATGCCTGGTAAGACAAAAGGAAGCACTGGATGTGAATTGAGATTAAAGACCCAACTCTCTTTTTTTTGTTGAAAAACTGAAGAACTGCTGGAGGGGGGGAACGTGGGTCCAACTACAGGAAAAAAAAAGTGATCTAGTGCTACAGGGATTGAGGAGCGCCGATGGGAGACTGCGTTATGCTGCATTCATGATCGTGAACATACGTAAACTTGAAAAACAGTACTAGTATTGCTGTTGCAGTTTGTGGATCTACTAATTTCTAATCAAAGTTCCGCCAACGAATCCATCCGGATGAGGAGATGTAGATTTGCTACAAGTGTCCGAGCTACTCGATAAGACCCTGCGTCTATAAGTTCAGAGGTTTTGAGATAAGAGAAAACCCTCCGATACGAGGGACCAAACCGTAAACATTCAGTGTAATGTATAAAATAGGGAAGCTTTTCAGAGGTGATCTTGGACCATGATAGAAGAGTTTGAGGAGGCTGGTTATACGGCAAAATCCAAGGATTTCCAGAATGCGCTCATTGGATCAAGACGACAAAAAAAGGATGGTGGAGGCGTTCGGCTTTCCGAGAGGGCAATGCAGGCAAGGACTGGGGTTGGGATTGGCGTGGGAAGTAGTCTTGCCCTGAGGGAGGCTACAAATCACAGTGAGAAGGCACGGGCACTCGAGTTTATGGGGCGTAGGGTTGAAATGGGGCAGCAGGCGGGACTGGACAAGGACTGTGCCCTGCTTCAAAATATGGTGGTCTCATACTTGGTACTACTCGAAGGCCTGGAGGAGCTCCGCGGTTCGTAGAGCCAGCTTGTGCTGCCCAGGGACTGCAGGTCCGTTTCCAGCTCCAGCGGGTCGATCTGCCGGGGAAGTAGGAGCGAGGAGTGAGACTGCAGGAGAGAATGGCAGCCAACGGAAACCCACATTTCACACAGTCAGGAGATGGCCGTTGAGCATGAACACCATGTAGAAGAAAGCACCGTAGACATAGACAACAACACTTGGACCTGATGGAGGTTTGAGTCTATATACACACAAATGCTCGTTCTGGCTAGTTCAGTCAGACAACAGCTATTGTGAGAAATCAATTCTGCATCGACTTTTTGCACCCGCTATTCTCTCTTGAATAAATTCTGAGCTTTAGTGTTTAACAGCAGATGGCGCTGTATGCTTTACAAACAGCCATACTCTGCTTTCATCCAATTGCTTAAAAAAAAACACTTGAACCTAAAATAGTCATTTATAAAGTTAAGAAAAGTTCATATGTGAACATTTTTAGGAAATAAAAAAGCCAAATTACATGACTCTTCCTTGTAAGCATTTGACATATGGCTAAAAATTTGCTAAAAACTAATCTAGCTGCTGTTAAAAACTAGCCATCATCGCCACGTGCTGTTATAAACTAACTTAGAGTGCGGTCTGCAGTTAAAAAAATTGCCTAGAGTGCTGTCTACTGTCATAAAATGAGCATAGAGCCCAGTCTGCTGTTAAAAACTAAGAGTGATGTCTACTGTTAAAAACTAGCCTAAAGCACCATGTGTGGTTAAAACCTAGCCTAGAGCGCCGTCAGCTGTTAAAAACTCGCCTAGAGTGCCGTTTGCTATTAATAACTCACCTAGAGCGCCATGTGCTGTTTAAAAACTCACCTAGAGCGCCACCAGCTGTTCAAAACTAGCCTAGAGCCCTGTATGCTGTTAAAAACTAACCTACAGTACCATCTGTTGTTAAAAACTAGCCTAGAGTACCACCTGCTGTTCAAAACTAGCCTAGGGCCTCATCTGCTGTTAAAAACTAGCCTAGAGCGCCATCTGCTGTTTAAAACTAGCCTAGAGCCTTGTCTGCTGTTAAAAACTAGCCTACAGTACCATTTGCTGTTAAAAACTAGCCTAATCTGCCACCTGCTGTTCAAAACTAGTCTAGAACCTCATCTGCTGTTAAAAACTAGCCTAGAGCGGCGCTTGCTGTTAAAAACTTACCTAGAGCCTCGTCTGCTGTTAAAAATTAGCCTACAGTACCTCTGCTGTAAAAAACTAGCCTAGATTTCCACCTGCTGTTCAAAACTAGCCAAGAACCTCATCTGCTGTTCAAAACTAGCCTAGAGTGGCGCCTGCTGTTTAAAACTAGCCTAGAGTGCCATCTGCTGTTAAAAACTAGCCTAGAGCGCCATCTGCTGTTAAAAACTAGCCCAGAGTGCCACCTGCTGTTCAAAACTAGCCTAGAACCTCGTCTGCTGTTAAAAACTAGCCTAGAGCGCCATCTGCTGTT
>CAIGQW010054109.1:1275472-1300107 GCA_903798125.1 Danio choprae
GAAGTCTCACAGAAAGAGCAACAGACTCAGAAGAAGTCTCACAGAAACAGCAACAGACTCAGAAGAAGTCTCACAGAAAGAGCAACAGACTCAGAAGAAGTCTCACAGAAAGAGCAAGAGACGTCAATTTCATTTTTGAATTTCTGTAAAAATTGTTTAACTGGATAAAATCTGTGAATAATATATATTTGTTTAAAAAAAATCTGGGGGAGTTAGAAAAACAATAATAAAGTGTAGTGCATATTGTTTGAAAGATCCAGATTATGACACGCCGAATAGCAACAGCTGACGTTCACCTGCGCCACGGTTACGTCCCGCGTGACGTCACGCCCCCGCCCGCAGCCATGCGTACTGAGCTTGTTATCGGGTCGCTTGTTATGACTGGAGAAGGCCTCGGACTCAATTAAAACTTATCCCCGGGACAGCCGCATGCTCATGGAGGGCATGGACATAGACCTGGATCAGGAGCTCATGCAAAAATTCAGCTGCATGGGCACCACGGATAAAGATGTCCTCATCTCGGAGTTCCAGAGGCTGCTGGGATTTCAGCTCAACCCGGCTGGCTGCGCCTTCTTCCTGGACATGACCAACTGGTGAGTCCGGGGACTCGGCCGCGGCCTACTGCTCAACTAAACTCAACGAGTTGACCACTGCGATTTCTTGCTTTAAAGTGTCTTGCATGTCAAAAATAGCATCGCGACAACAGCTGTCACGAGCACAGTGGAGTTTAAATGGAGCTGAGGCGAAAAACACAACAAGCTAATGGCTAAATGACTGTTTACAAAGACAGCAAATGTAGTGTTTCGACTCACATGCACTCTATGAGTTATATTTAAGCCGGGTAGTATCTTAAAATACATGTACCCCCTAAATGTTTTCTAACAACGCTGCTGTTTTATTTATTTCAGGTGTCAAACATGTAGCTTGTTTGTGCTAGCATCTCGCTACTACACTGGCTGTGTTTTAAAACCTTGTGAGTTCCCTATGTAAACATCATTTCGGGGGTTTACTGACCTGAAATGTTGCTGACAGGGGCCGTGCATGCAAAAAGCTGTATAGGTAGGGAGCTCACAATGTTTTGAAACACAGACATTGTCTAATGTTGCTCAGTCACGACTCTTCCAAAACACAGTTCTGCTCAGTGAGAGTGATATATTAGTTTTCGGTTATAATAACCGCTTATTAGATGTTTATATGTTGCTTTTATGTGTACATTTGTTGTCTGTTGTAACGGGAGGTCTATTGTGAAGTTCTCCAGAGTTACGTAATACACGAGTGTACTTTCATCTGAGGTCTTAAACTCAGGCCAACATAACTTTGTCCCTCCCTTCTTTTGTTTTGAACATGACTTTATTTTCTCGACATTGAGGTAAAATTCGTTTAATATTCAGAATTTCTCCTTAATTGTATAATTTCAGAAAAGTATTCTTTGCTAATTCTAGATAGTGAAATCATATTAGCAGCCAATGTCTATCAAAGTACAGCACTGTTCAGTCACATAAATAGTGCTAATGTTGTTTTGAAGTCATACTTGCATGTGATTTCAGACTGAATATTCAAAGTAGCGTGGTAAACAATATAGTTACCATGTCACTGTTAAAAAAAATGAAGGAATGCGCGAATATAAAACCAACTTTACCTCAATTTTCTCCACAGCTTCTTTGAAATATGCAAATTAACCTTGGATATAAACAGAATAATAACTTTTACAGTATTTGGTGATAGAACTTTAAAGGTGTACGCTTGCTGTAGTATTCCATCCTATCCATATATAATACCTATCTCTATCTATCTGTACATATATTTACATTTGAGTTAGTCAGTAGCTTTGAGACTGACATAAGCTGTATGTCAAGCTTCCATGAAGTCCCTAGTTAGCTACGTCATAAACTTGCCATTGCTCATTTTGAAGTTGGGGTAAAGTTGGTTTTATATTGCACATTGTGACATTCTTCTTAATATTATAATTTCAGAAAAGTATTCCTTGCAAATTCTAAATAGGTAAATCCTATCAGCAGCCAATGACTATCAAAGTACAACATTGTTCACAGTCAATTAAATGGTGCTAATGTTGTTTTGAAGTCACTCTTACATGCAAATTCAGACCGAATATTCAAAGTAGCATATAATATAGGGGACCATGTAAATAAGTTGTCACTGTTTAAAAATGAATGACTGTGTGAATATAAAGCCAACTTTACCTCAATAATTTTTAATATTGTTGGCTATTTAGCGCTTGGTTATTAAATAGTCTTTAAATCTCCTATGTTGATCGGTCTGCCTTCATGTCTTATCAGGAACCTTCAAGCAGCTATTGGTGCTTATTATGACTTTGAGAGTCCAAACATCAACACGCCGTCAATGTCTTTTGTGGAAGACGTGACGATTGGAGAGGGGGAGTCCGTTCCTCCTGACACGCCGTTCACAAAGACATGGAGGATACAGAACACAGGTCAGTGTTTTCTTGTTTTGCTTGTATATAAGACTTTAATGATGCTATTTGTGTGGAGGTACAAAAATTAGACATTATACCAATGCTTTTGGCTACTAGTGGGATGGTTTTGGAATGCATTTATTGTCTAAATTAAATGTAAATGTTTGTATTTTCCTTTTTTTTTTTGTTTTAAGGGTATAATAATACTAGGGTTGTTATGATACCGATACTAATATCGGTATCGGCAAGTATTTGAAACCATAAACCAATCCGATACCATAGTTTGTGCCCAGGCGCGTTTCCTGGTTTGTTTGACAAGTGTGAGTGCTCCGAATCGGGCCCAGGTGCAGTTCAGTTAGCCAGCCCTGGCCCGGTTGGAAGAGGTGTGGTTCGGTTGGGTTTGGCGCGGTACACTTGTATTGTGAGTGCAAAGTGCGTCACTGCATCCAAACTACTAAAAATAATTCTTCTTTTTGTCATTCCTGTCTTTATGGATTGCAGGTACAGAGTCGTGGCCCCCAGGTGTGTGTCTGAAGTATGTGGGCGGGGATCAGTTTGGTCATGTGAACATGGTGATGGTGCGGTCTCTGGACCCTCAGGAAATCTCAGACGTGAGTGTGCAGATGCGCAGTCCAGCCGTTCCTGGCATGTACCAGGGCCAGTGGAGAATGTGCACAGCCACAGGACTCTTCTACGGAGGTGAGATGCAAATGATGATTATATAGTCAATGTGTGTGACAAGATATTAAGCTATGAAATGTAGATCTAAAAAAGAATAGTATGCAAATCAAGCAATGTTGTGTTGAAAATGACGTTGTTTGTTTGTGATTTGTTGTTAAGTTAGTATAGTAGGGTCCAGTGCTTGACAGTGTGAGGATTTCTCTGCTTTTAAATAGTAATGTCCAAAGTTAGGGTTTAACGGTATACTTTTCTGCCAGATAATGGGGATGGGTGGGTGCACAACACATGCACTATTGTTTTACCCACTGTAATTAAGGAACTTAATGTGAAACTTCTAGTTTTACATATCTACATTTCTAACTTAACACATTTTAACATATCATATGAACCAATATTGGTTCTTAAATCCAAGCTTTTAGTCAATGTTCTTTTAATTTTATGTGTGAGAAAAAACTTCCAACTTCCAAAAAACTTCTGTCCAATAATCATTAGTATTACTTTTAAATAAAAACTAAAGGCTGATTTATACTTCTGCGTCAAGCACACGCGTATGCTCTGGTGCAGTTGCATATCCCTCGTCGTGGAGGACGCTAACGCGCACCTCTCAAAAAATTTAACTACACGTCGCAACGATGCATAGCGCAAGCTCTGTGATTGGTCGGCTTTGTAGTGGTGACGAGTGTGGCCGGTGCTGAGAGCCGTGAGCCTAATAGAGTGAGTGTTTACAAGTGTTGAGTTCAGTGAAGGAGCTCCAGATGGAAACTTTTGTTTTGTGTTTACATCATGATTAAAGTTGTTGCACGTCCGCCGGTTCCCGCCTCTGAATGCGTGAGTTTTACTTGTACATTAAGGTAGCGTTCAGAAAAAAAACAAACACCCGCAAAGAAACTCGACACAGAGAAACATAGAAACCTACTGCCAGCTAGCTTCAGAGGTGTTATTGCAGAGCAACACAAACAGCACGCAGAAGTATAAATGCACCATTATGCTCAAGGCAGGAGCCGTGGGTCACACTAATCACTCGACGCAGAAGTATAAATCAGCCTTAAGGTTTGTCTTTTAAATTCTGAACATATTATAAGGAATTCAAATAATGAATGCTGTTTTGAGGCTTTTTGATTCAGTATCCACTAGGTCTAACGGTACATATATTCGTCCAAAACGGTCACTGCTGGTTCATGTGCTCCAATGACCAATACAGTCCAGATGTGCCAGTCACCGGAGTTGGCCAAAAAAAAACCCAGAGCAGTGCAACAACTAAGGGTCCATTCACAATGAACGCGTTTTTACATCTGAAAATGTGAGAGGCAGCACTCACAAACTGTTCCGCCATGTTCATGTTGCAGTGAAATAAAACCAACTTGCTAATGTTAACAGAAGCTTGCAATGCTTGCTCCACCTACGATTTCCTCTGATTGGTCCACTGCTTTGGAACTGACATTAATGGGTAGTGCTGCATGTAAAAGTAGATTTTCTTTAAATATTGAAAAAAAATTAAAATCTAAAAACAGTGCTGATGTGCAAGAGTGTGGTCACATACATCCATTAAGCTCGTTTTTACATAGAGCAATGAAAATAAGACACTTTCCCATCTCGTGTGCACAAAAGCCAGTTTGAGTGCCTTATACACACGCAGAAGAGCATGAACACGAGTTGTCCACTGCACACGCTGTTTTGGATGCACCTCCCATGCTAGTCTTAAATGAATTATTAATAACAATTACTGTTTTTCTGTTGTTATAGGAGAGGGTTGGGCTCAACCTTACGCAGTCTCCTAATTACAAAGTGTTATTTTTTTAATAATCTGTTTATTTTGTACTTTTGCATTACAAGAAGCTTTTTAGTTCTGTAGCCGATTGTGACCAAACACTTCTGCCTGTTGAAAATAAACAGAAAAAAAGCCAAGCATTAAAAAACAGCATTTGTTTCATGAGACGTACTGAAGAGAAGCATTTTTGATTTGTCCATAATTAAACTCAGTTTTCATGCTTTCATAGATAACCTAGGTCTTGTTTTGTTAGTGTGTGTTTATTTGTTTTGTTTTTAGCTTCATTACAAGCTAGTCAAAAAGTCATTAATACTTCATAATTCATACATATTGGCCTTTAAAGAGAGACACATTTTTAGATGCGTTCATTGCGTTCTAAAGTATTTAATAAGTTTTAATTAGCCCTGCAGCTTTAGTGACTTGAGGGTCATGTGACTGACCTGCTTCCTCTTGTTGTGCAGATGTGATCTGGGTGATTTTGAGTGTGGAGGAGGGAGGCCTGCTGGGCGTCACACAGCAGTTATCCTCCTTCAAGACGGAGTTCAACACGCAGCCACACCGCAGTCTGGAGGGAGACTTCAACCCTTTCGCCTCACCACAGAAGAACAAGCAGGACACCAATGAGGATCATCTAAAAGACCCCGGGGGCCCCTGGGAGGCCCCACTGGACTCCATTCAGCAAGATCAAAATGGACTCAATCACAGCTCTGTAAATATTACACCAAATGGTCTCCAAAACAACTTATCAGTAGTGACTTACAGCCAGGTATGTATGCCGCTTTAAAATATTTCAATTGGGTTGAGTGAACTTTAGCACAGTGATTGAAGTGTGGTTTAGCTGGGTGATATAGAGTGAATTGTATCTGAATCAATGGATATTTTTAAACTGAATCACAGAGATAAATGGGGCTTTTAGCACTTGTTTAATCAACAACACAATTGCACAAAAGTCTCATTATACACGTACATTAGATGACTTGAATATTCTCAGTTACTCTGGATATGTGGTTTACAGTTATGTGTTGGAGTTAAATGTAACTTGTTTTATTCTTTAAACTCTTCTAAATTTAAGGTAAAATGTTGTATTTTGCATAAAATGAAAAGTGTTTTTTGGAAATGCTTACATTAATTTTACAAATACCAAATCAGCCAATTCATACACTTAAGAAAATAAATCAACATTTGGTGGAAAAACCCAATTTAATTTGTTAAATGCTGTCAGTTTCTGAAAAGACGTAACAACAATTTTGTGAAATTTGGAAGGCCTGTTATAAAATATAGATCAACATTTTACTCAAACCCATATCTAATAAATCTTGAAAATTTAGGAATATTTAAGTGCTCTTTTTTTATTGGTGGGCAAAGATTAATTGTGATTAATTGCATCCAAAATAAAAGTTTGTTATACATAATGTGTGTGTGTGTACTGAGCATATTTATTATGTATACATGCATACACATGCATATATTTGAGAAAAAGTTTGTATATATTTAGGTGTAAAATATATATTAATATGATACAAATTATATTTAAAATTAAATTTCTATCTAACAAAGTAGTTTTGTATAGGTTTTGTTTCTATGTATGTGTGTATTAAATATACATAATAAATATACATAAAACACACTTATATTATGTCAAAATAATCTTTTATTTTGGATGTGATTAATCTTTGCGCAGCACTAGTCTTTTTTTTTTTTCTCTCCTGAATTTTATAATGTTTATTGAGATTTTGATATACATTTACTGGCATTTACTTTTTTCCCAGTTATTTGCCAGTTAAAAATGTATATTTACCTTATTGTTCAAATGTTTGGTGTCAGTACAATCCTAAAATGTCAGTAATTTTATTCAGCAGCAATTCTTCAAATTAATTAAAATGATGGTAAATTCAGCATGCATCACAAAAAGAATTTACATTTTAATATTCTCAAACATTTTAATAAATGCTGCCTTGACGAGAGACTTATTTTAAACCCATAAAAGAAATACAGACTCAACATTTCGTGTGGTAGTCTTAACGGCATCAAAGTAGTTGCAAATACATTATAAATCTTGATGGCCTTAACTACTATGTACTTCATCAAAAAATAAATGTACTTACTGTGTTCAAAATGTATTGCAGAACACTTGTGATGGTATATGGGTAGGGTTAGGGAGAGGTTTGGGGTGGGTTAAGGTGTAAGAGATGGTCAAAAGTGTAATTATAAATGTAATTACTTGCTTATTCCCAGGGCCATTTATATCGAAGTCGATATTTAGCCGCATCATATTGGTGTTTCATAACATCTAGTTTTTATGAGGTGGGTTGTTAGCACAACGCTTAACCTGAATGACCAGGACATACACACATACACTACAGACAATTTAGCTTACCCAATTCACCTACAGCACATGTCTTTGGACTGTGGGGGAAACCAGAGCACCTGGAGGAAACCCACGCCAACACGGGGAAAACATGCAAACTCCACACAGAAATGCCAACTGACCCAGCGACCTTCTTGCTGTGAGGTGACAGCGCTACCCACTGCGCCACCATGTCGCCTAATTATAAATGTAATTACAGAAATTAATTACATGTGGGTATTTAATCAATGTAAAAACATGTCTTTACACAATAAGTATGTTGTGATAAATGATTAATTTGTTTAATTGCATATTAGTTAAGACCACCTAATATATAGTGGGACCTAATTATTTAATATATCACCCAGCCCAAGTTGTTTGCCAGAATAATGAACGATCGCAACTATGGTTCATTAACTTGAGTCCAATTCTGTGATACAAATGTTCACGATTGAGGGATTGTTTTCAGCGCTAAGTGAATAGGTCAAGCAAAGATCGTCTCGTACAAGACTCTGTTCAGAAAACCAAGATGAAACACACAGCAGGCTCTGAAAATCTTCCTTTCATGCCAAAAGTCTGCGCTGGAAGCCTGTCAATGTGCTGACCGCCGTGTGAGCTCTCAGCACAGAAGGTCACTTCACAACAGCGCATCACTTTTTTGTTCCCTGCCCTGTTTTGTGACATCTAACTAAAGAAAAGAACATTGTGATGATTCACCGTGTTTGGTTACACCTTTCCCCTATCCCACAAACATGATATCGCTAAAACAGCCTTTTGATGAATCAGTAAGTGCCTCTGTTCTGTGTATGGCTCAAAGACGAATGAGCATCAAAACAATGAGAGTTTAGTAAATCTAAAAAACTAATCTTTAGGGGCAAAAAAAAATTAAAATAATGTTTTTCATACATTTTTACAATGACTTACATCAGGGGTCACCAAACTTGTTCCCGGAGGGCCGGTGTCCTGCAGATTTTAGCTCCAACCCTAATCAAACACACCTGAACAAACTAATCAAGGTCTTACTAGGTATACTTGAAACACCGAGGCAAATGTGTTGAGGCAAGTTGGAGCCAAACCCTGCAGGGACGCCGGCCCTCCAGGACTGAGATTGGTGACCCCTGACTTTACATGCTAAAATGAAATGTAGCACAGTAGTTTATATATCAAGACATGTTTTAACAAGAATCATTTGAGGACATTAACATTAAAAGACTGTATTTAAGCATCAGTGCTGCCCTAAAATACTCAATATCATTTTATCTGTCAAAGTTTCTAAGTTTTACCCATTTGTAAGCAATATGCTTTTAAGCATTTAAAATCTAATACAGTTTTGTATGACAATTAGGGCTGCACAATATATAGTTTCAGTATCGATATCGTAATGTGCGAATCCGCAATAGTCACATCGTAGGGATCTGCAATGTAGTTGGGATTGTAGTTGACCAGACATTACAGTTAACAACACGGTGGAGTCGTTTAAAATTTTAACCTTAGAGTGAAAGTGTATTATTTGCATGTGTTTTAAGGCCTGCGACTGTAAGCATTTCAAGAAAATTTAAGCCGTTTGGGTACAGTAAATTAAACGTTTGTAGCTTAAAACATTATTGTATGTTATATAATTATTTACTCAATGTAAAGGATGCAGTGGTAATATTATTAGTATTATTATATGGTGATTATTTAATTTCTGTTTCTGAATACTGTTTGACTCGCCAGAAAATCATAAATCATTGTTTATTTGTATCTGTGGTATTTTAGTTAATGTATATTTTGTTTATATATTATGTGGATATGCTCCCCTACAGAATCATCCCAGTCGATTAAAACTTTTGAATTCTTTACAAGCTACTCAAGTAATCTGGTGAAATAGCATTTATATCGCAATATATATTGCAGTAAATGAAAATACAGTGGATGCACACTGGATGCGCCGCGCACATGACAGTTGGAAGTTATTTAAAATGAAATTATTCAGATGGCACTCTGTGGCGTGGCAGAAATATGCACAGTGTCCTGAGTCGTAGCTGGGCACCGCAGACTGTAGCTGACTTGTGACACCGGTGAGCATACCCTGATATAAACCTACGTCTACAATTCTAAAATGCATGGCGCGGCACATCTGGTGTGCGACCCCCTTTACGATGGTCTTGCTGCGGACAGTTACAAACCTTTTTGCATCCTTGTTAGATCTCGCATGGCTAGCGATCGAAGATTTATGTTAATTTGGCAAACTGAACGAATTCTGTACTGTACAGGAGACACCGAGGAGATTGATTGACAATGGTCTACAGCCAATCAGGACGCAGAACACAATGCACTGTAAAAAAAAAAAGCATGTCAAATTGCACTAAATAATCTGTGAGGCTGAGAAAGGTGAACCGCGTTATAGCGAGGGACTACTGTACTGCAATGTCAGTTTTTTTTGTTTTTTTTTTACAATATCATCCAGCCCTAATGACAATTTTTAAAAATATATTTTATATGCTTTCATTTTTAGGTAAACCTATCCATTATGTGACTGCCGATGGATTAGTATTTCATCCACATGACATTTTATGTTCATTTAAGTTCTCTATTCATTTTACAAATAGAAGTGTTTAGAAAATAAATCAAAATTGTTGATGGAATAACTTTCATTTTCAATCACATCAATTAAAAACTATTCTGACCTACTGTCATTTTCCAAAAATATATATTTTAAAGTGAAATATGACAATTAGAGAGAATAAAATGTCAGCATTACTCAAGGCCATTTCTAATAAATCCAGAAAATCTGAGAATAAGTGATCTCATATATTTATATATAATTGTCATACATATGTATATATCATGTATATGTATGTGAAACTTTGCAATTAATGGGAAAAAAGTAAAATCTCTTTTAAAAGTCACAAGAAAGAGAGACTGATGTAAATTTACTAGTAGCATGGTTTAATAGTTAAATGCTCATTTTTCAATGCTTCATTCACCACTATTCGAACAATTAGATATTTATGTCAGTACTTTAATTCAGCAGGTATTCTTTAAATTAATTGAAATGATTGTAAATACAGCATGCATCACGCTGATTAATAGTTCATCCATGTGACATTTTATGTTCACATAAATTCAGTGTTTTGTTACCAAAGTTGAATGATTAAACGCCTGTATTTAATTTGCTTTCTTCTACATGCATCAAGTCACTTTTGTTCACTTGTTTGTCACAAAAATGGCTTTTATCCCAAATATATTTGCTCAAAAATGTCAATAATGTAACTCATTTACAAAATGTAAGGTTATTACCCAGTTTTATTGTTTTATTTAGCTTTTATGTGTTCCAACGTAGTAATACATTTAGCAATATTTAATATAAATATTTATTAAATAATTATGCAATGATAGATTAGTTGTAGGAGACCATGTAGTTCTAGCATATATTCCAGCATGATTTCATTGGTTAACTGGAAAAACCTGTACTAAATTTCCATCCAGATACTCAGAAAATGCTCAATGGCTTTGCTGACGTTCTTGCTGACTCGTGAGCTCTGTGGTTGATTTAATACTATACAAAAGAAGTAGTTTTAGACACACCTGAGGGCCCTTAACTAGTCCAAATGTCCTTTTTACCCTATTTCTGTAGCTGATATTGTGTAAGAAAATCACGAAGATGATGTAGGCCCAGGGAAAATTCACGTTAAATTTGCAGTGATTATTAGTCCCACTCATTTTAATTCCCTTTTTTTTATTGGCCGTCAAGTTTCACAAAGTCTAATTTTCCATGTCTTTGACTGTTTAAAAACATTGTTCCGTGTTTGATTGCAAAACTTCTTTGTGACAATTAATTTTTTTATGTTTTCCTTTCATAAATATAAATAATTTAGTGTGCTAGCACTAACAAATGTTCATTGCGCACGCATTACATCATTTATGCATTGAAATACAGTATATTTAGGTAAATATAGCCATTTATGATAGTGTATTGTTACACTGGAGCTTATAAATTATAATTATGAAAATTAATATTGTTATTGCTTGTAAACTTTAGGTGAAAACACAATTCAAAAACATGAATTGATTTATTTTAATTTAACTTTACGCTAACTTTCTAACCAAGTTTATTGGATTGTTTCTTGTATCATTTACAAAAACACCATTTAAATCATTTCATTAATGGATATTGAGATTCACATCAAATGTCAAAAGGCTGAAAAATATTAAAAGTCATGTGATCTCCCAGCCCTGTGCGCTTTAGCGGTTTGGTGTTTATGTGTTTGT
Organism: Danio choprae; assembly: GCA_903798125.1. Taxonomy (NCBI): domain Eukaryota; kingdom Metazoa; phylum Chordata; class Actinopteri; order Cypriniformes; family Danionidae; genus Danio; species Danio choprae. The sequence goes on from CAIGQW010054109.1 coordinate 1,286,957, forward strand.
TAGAGTCAGGGTTTGCACCTGTGAATTTCAGTCTGTTTAATAGGCCCTTGAGGGGGTTAAAATTTGCCTCTCGGCCACAAGATGGAGTTCCTTGCAAACATGTGAACCAATGCACAAAAGTTATTAACCAGTCAACCAAGTTACTTCTGAAAACTTACAGCCAAACCATAGCATATATTCCCAAATTTTCTTTTTGATGTTTGCCTTAACAAAATCTAAGCGTCAAATATTTCTGTAAAAACCAAGTGTTGCGTGTAGATTACCCCTCATATTTAAAATAATAAATAATAATGAAACATTAAGGCAATAATTATATTAATCCCAGTGACTTGCATTGTAGAAGGGACCTGATACTTGCTGCCCTTTTTATTTTGGGTGTAATGAAATGCCCAAAACACCATGTAAACCAAGCAACTAGAGTTGTAATGGTACTTTTTTTTTAATCACAATTAATCCATTTTCTTTTATTTTTTTCATGTGTCTTTTTTTAATTGATTTATTTATGCTTTTAAATTGACCTTGTTTGAAAAAGTGAATTTTATTAACATTTGTAATGGTTTGAAGTGATTTTTCACTAGGTTGTTGTAAATTATGACAGAAAACCATATATTTAATAATTACATATATTAAATAATCCAGACGATTCTGACAGATTCAGTCAAATATGAGCATATAAGCTAAGAAAAGAGCAAATGTTTAGAAAAATGTTGTTTTCTGTAGTGAACTATTAAGCTGTGGACACTAAATGAATTCTGAGGTAAGCGTAATGCTATGTGACATTGTTTACAAGCTGCTTTACAAACGGTTGAGCTATTACATGAGACGTGAGAAGTTCATTTATTTATTTGTTGTTATAACTGCTAGTAGGAAAGAGGAAGGGAAGGAAGGCATTTAAACAGGCTTCTATATGCCAGTTATGACACTTCAGAGTGAAAAAACAGCTTTCATTGTTTATAATACATAAAATGGGCAGAATTTAAAAGAGTAGACTTTTTTTCGTTATATTATGTCTGATGAAGTTTTATCAATTAAAGCAGCATAGATGAAAGCAAGCAAGAAAAGTTTACTTGGGATTTGTGAATTGCGAATCAATATTAAAGAGAACGTTCACCCCAAATTGAAAATTTACTCACCCTCAAGAAGAAACTCTTGGACCATTGACATCCATAGCAGGGAAAAAATAAATACTATGGACGTCAATGGTTACAGGTTTCTAACCTTCTTCCAAATATCTTCTTTATTTCCAGGTTTGAAACAAGGAGGGTGAGTAAATGACTGAATTTTCATTTTGGGGTGAACTATGCCTTTAATTCATTAAAAAGAGTCATATACAGTTGAAGTCAAAATTATTCGCCCTGCTGTGAAATGTTTTTTCTTTTTCAAATATTTCCCAAATTATGTTAAACAGAGCAACTTATTTTTCACAGTATTTCCTATAATATTTTTTCTTCTGTAGAAAGTATTATTTGTTTTATTTCGGCTAGAATAAAAGCAGTTTTTAATTTTTTTTATAACTATTTTAAGGTCAATATTATTCGCCCCCTTAAGTAATATTTATTTCAATTGTCTACAGAACAAACCATTATTATACAATGACATGCCTTATTACCCTAACTTGCCTAGTTAACCTAATTAACCTAGTTAAGCCTTTAAATGTCACTTTAAGCTGAATACTAGTATGTTAAAAAAAAATCTAGTAAATTATTATGTGCTGTCATCATGGTACATAAATCAGTTATTAGAAATGAGTCATTAAAACTATAGAAATGTGTTGACAAAAATCTTCTTTCCATTAAACAGAAATTGGGGAAATAAATATACAGGGGGCTGATAATTCTGACTTTAACTGTGTATAAAACAATACGTTTTAAAGGATGTTGAACACATGCAGAAAATGAATTCAGAAAAAAGTAAACCCCTACAGAACATTTTTGGCAGGAATCTGTACAATTTCTTCAGCACATTCATCTCACCCTTTCTGTTTCTTCCCAGGGCATTAATGGACCCTTCCCGTTCGGACAGTCTTAAGATACAGAAACCACCTGGTGGCTCATCAGAGCTGCTGCTTTTGCCCTTTTCTGGGTTTCAGTGAGAGAAGGAACGGATTTACTCTAAAGACTTGGTGACCCTCCTTCTCCCCTCCGATGCATCACAACATCACATTAATGTGTGGACAAATCTGTTTGGCTCCAAATCAATACTGAACCAACACCTGAGTTACGCATGTGTGAATGCTAGATTTAGACGAGTGCTAGAAATTCTAAAGAGATATAATGAAAAAAATACACCTTTTTTTGATCTGTATTGTCACATTACAGCAGTAAATTCAGATGTGTGTGTGTGTGTGTGTGTGTGTGTGTGTGTGTGTGTGTGTATGTGAGTGCACGAGAGAAAGAGGCAGAGCGGTGGATGAATGAATCTTTTGAGTGAATCTCACAGGAACGCCAGTCACGTTTCACCCCAAAATCTGCAGAAATGGCATAAAAATTATACCTTGCGTGAAGAATATTAAGCTTTTTGTTGTTGAGATTTTAAAATCGTTTTACCTCATGACATTTTTCATAACAAATTTCCATTATATAACTGATCTTTGTGTGTGTGTGCGTGCATGTGTGTGTGTGTGTGTGTGTGTAATTCCCATAGTTTCTCACATTTAAATTAAATGATTGTATTACTTTTTAAAAAAAGATATTGCACTATTTTTATCAGACTGATGGAAATACAACCAAGTAAACACAATGTACTAATAATTTATCATTGAAATAAAACATAACATCAAACACGAAAAAATTAAAGGGATAGTTCGCCCAAAAAAGTCATTTATTCTCCCTCGTGGTTTTAAACCTATGACTTTCCTTCTGTTGAACACAAAAGAAGATATTTTGAAGTATGCTGGCACCCATTGTTTTGTTTTTTCCTACTATGGAAGTCAATGAGTCCCAGCAACCAGCATTTTTCAAAATATCTTCTTTTCTTGTTCAACAGAAGAACAAGAGTGAGTAAATGATGGCAGAATTGTCATTTTTATGTGAACTATCCCTTTAAATGATATACTTGATTCTCATTTAAGCAAAGTATAATTCCTAATGTCTCTGGATTTGCTGCGAAGCGTGACTGGGGCTTGTTCTTGACACTTTCTTTTTTGTTTTGCGAGAATCACCTCAATATGTGTGCGACTGAGTGTTTCAGCAATGCACAAAAGCCATCAACAAAGAATTAATGCCTGTCTAGTAGTTTTTCATCAATGTTCTTTGACTTTTTCTTTACAAACTGATCACTAAAAAACAAAACAAAAGGTCTGTGTGCCTACTTGGAGGTAATTGGTAGAAGCGATAAAGATTTCATATGGTCCTTTGCTAGCTAATTTTATTTTACGCAATTGTTCTTGCTCTAAATTCGGTAACAGAAACACCCAGCAAACCTGTATAGCATACATGAGCAGATGATGTCTCATTTATATTGAAGTATACATCCGTACTGCCACCACAGGTCAAGTCATAGCTGTTGTCAGAGATGACCTTACTATCTAGTTGCTGTCGTCATATTTGTTTACATTGATGTTGTTCTGGAGTTCTAGAGTGCTGAGATGATAGTAAGCGGATGTGGCTTTGGTTCCCTTGTTTACTGACCTAAGAGTTCGCAAGCACATTTGATTATTCTTTTCCCAATCATACGTTTCTGTTCTTCACCTAGACCTACGATGGTATTAAGCTGTTTTAAATGAGCTGCGGTTGTTTTAATGAGAGGAAAGCGAGCGTGTGTGTGAGTTCATTTTAAAGGAATATTCTGGGTTAAGTGCATGTGGTGTGATGGAAAATAATTGAGATGTGTACCTCTCTTAATAAAACTGAACTGAAAAAGCATTTATATGTCTACGATTGGAAGTTTACATGGCGTCAACTTCTATTGTAAGGACATTTCCCTACACACTTTTTTTTGTTTGTTATTAGGTCACACTTTACAATAAGGTTTCATTAGTTAATGTTAACTAATGCATTTACTGACATGAACTAATAATGAACAGCATTTATTAATCATAGTTCAACATTTACTAATGCATTGTTAACATCCAGATGCATGCTTGTTAACATTAGTTAATGCACGGAGTTAAAACTTACAATGAACAACTGCATTTTCGTTAGCTATCGTTAACTAACATGAGCAAATACTGTAATAAATGTTTGTTTGTTCGTGTTACTAAATGCATTAACATTAACTAATACAACCTTACTGCAAAGTGTTACCAAACCTAAGCTACCAAATGTTTGTTTGAGCAATTGCGTTTAACCAAAAATATTCTTTTAATTTGTATTCCTGAGTTGTTGCGAAATGGTTGAGCTGGAATAAGCTCTGAATAATATTTTAACGCAGAAGGAAAATGTTTTGTGGAATTTATTTGGTTTAAATCGTGCCTCTGTGTTTGGTATGATGGAAGGCTTCGTGGACGTTTATATCTTGCTAAATATATCCGAAAGGCGCCATTTTTACTCACTGTTTGTTTAGCTGCAATTTCTAAAACATAAATGACATTTCTTCATCGGTCTGTTTACTACAATAAGGATGAAAGCGTTTCAATAAATTGCCCGCTATCCTCGAGCAGTATGCAAATCGATGACCCATCCAAATTGACCTTTAAGTCAAGGCAAACGAGATTACAGTGTCAGCACGTCCTGTTCAATTGAAATCGTCAGGCAATTCTTGTCCGTTTCACTGATTTCTATGCACCTGGAAGATTTTGCCATTACCAATACTGACATTGCGTCCGGATTTCTAGTATTGCTGTGGCTTCAGTACATTGCAAACGATCTATGCAGTGTTTTAAGGGGGAAGTCCCTTTCATATTCCACAAAAGTTGCACTCGCAGTCGAAGCATAAAAGAAGTAAATGTCCCGAAACTGGTGACTGTATAATGTTGAAGTAAACTGACGTGCTCGGCCCGTGCACAGCTCATTGGATGATGTCGTCGCTTCATCAGTCTGAGCTGTTATCAGTGAATGTCCTCATCCCAGGCGCTGCACACTTCACAGCCTCTTCTTTCCCATTTATAATTACGCTCTGGATTTTTATTTTTTGGTGTTGCTTATGCATGTGAGATGTGTGATTGATATCATTGCTGCATTACGTCTTTTTTTGATTTTTCTTTTCTTTGTTTGATCTGTTGGGTTTTCTGCACCATTGGCATGGTGTATGACTGAGCGGAGAGTTTGACTAGAGTCCTATGATAGCACAGTGAAAAAGAGAAAATATGAAAAGCCTTTTCCTGTATGTATAATTGAACATTTGTATGATTAAATTAACACTGAAACAAAAGATTCTGTCGTCTTGTGTTTTTCATGTGGAAGCGGTGTGATTTGAAGAAGACCGAGGGCGCTCACTTGTTCGTAAATGGATATTTTTCTTACAAAAAATGCATAAATTCACTACAGAAGGCTTTTATTTATCCCCGGAGATGCACAAGGCACTTGTTATTACAAATAGATGCACTTAATGGGTCTTTTTTAGATACAAAGTCAGCTGTTGACATTGTTGAGCTGGAAAAGCTCAAGATTTTTTTAAATATCTACCATTGGTTTTGACCAAAAAAAGAAGGTCATTTATACCTAGAATGCATTGAGGGTAAGTAAATCATGGGATAATTAAAAAATTTGGGTGAACTAACTCTTTAAGTCTAAGCTGACTTTAGTTTGTACGTACTCTCACCGGCCACTTTATTAGGTACATCTGTCCAACTGCTTGTTAACGTAAATTTCTAATCAGCCAATCACGTGGCAGCAACTCAATGCATTTAGGCATGTAGACATGGTCAAGACGATCTGCTGCAGTTCAAACCGAGCATCAGAATGGGGAAGAAAGGTGATTAAAGTGACTTTGACTGTGGAATGGTGGTTGGTGCCAGACAGGCTGGTCAGAGGAGAATTGCCAGACTGGTTCGAGCTGATAGAAAGGCAACAGTAACTCAAATAACCACTCGTTACAACCAAGGTATGCAGAAGAGCAACTCTGGACACACAACACGTCCAACCTTGAGGCAAATGGGCTACAGTAGCAGAAGACCACACCAGGTGCCACTCCTGTTAGCTAAGAACAGGAAACTGAGGCTACAATTCGCACAGGCTCAACAAATTTGGACAAAAGAAAATTGGAAAAACATTGCCATGAAATGAAACAACATGAAAGCATGGATCCATCCTGCCTTGTATCAACGGTTCAGGCTGGTGGTGGTGGTGTAATGGTGTGTGGGATATTTTCTTGGCACACTTTGGGAATATTAGTACCAATTGAGAATCGTGTCAACGCCACAGCCTACCTGAGTATTGTTGCTGACCATGTCCATCCCTTCAGGACCACAGTGTGCCATGTCATAAAGCGTGAATCATCTCAGACTGGTTTCTTGAACATGACAATAAGTTCACTGTACTCAAATGGCCTCCACAGTCACCAGATCTCAATCCAATAGAGCACCTTTGGGATGTGGTGGAATGGGAGATTCGCATCATGGATGTGCAGCCAACAAATCTGCAGCAACTGCGTGATGCTCTCATGTCAATATGGACCAAAATCTCAGGAATATTTCCAGTACCTTGTTGAATCTATGCCACAAAGGATTAAGGCAGTTCTAAAGGCAAAAGGGTCCAACCTGGTACTAGTAAGGTGTTCCTAATAAAGTGGCCGGTGAGTGTATATATTAATGCATAAAGAAGAATTGTGGATTTTTTATTTTTTGCTTTAAAACATGCATGTTCTTCCTCATAGAAGGATTCTTTGACTTTTGTAATGAATGTTTTTGCACAGTCTGAAGATTAAATATGAAAGCAAACACTATACCTGACACCTGAGCTCAAATAAAGGATCTTCTCTGTCGTCACTTTTCTGAAGTCTCGATGTCTTTTAATCAACTTGCAATCTGGTTCACACCGGTATCCTATAAGAGAAACCACAAATGTTATTAAATCATCATTAACCATAAACTTCTTCCTCGTTCATTTCACAGCCTGCTTCATTTGTAGCTGTATGCAAATTAATTTCACAATGCAACAAACTTATTTCGTGTTATTGGCATTCAGAAATTTGAACTCATTTAAAGTTTCTGCATTAATAAAAATGAAAATGTACTTACTATTTTCTCACCCTCAAGTAGTTATAAACCTTTATGAACTTCTCTTGAACACAAAGGAAGATTTTTGAAGAAAGCTGAGAACCATTAACTTCCATAGTAAGAATAATAAATACTATGAAAGTCAATGGTTACAGGTTTTCAGCTTTCTTCAAAATATCTTCTTCTGTGTTCAACAGAAAAAAGAAACTGAAGGGAGATTAAATAGAATTGTCATTTTTGGGTGAACTATCCCTTTAATCCAAAACTCATGCAACAATGTTTTATGACTAAAAGCTTGTCTGTTTCTCATCATAAACCGAATTCCAGTGCAGTCCTGATACTCCACGGCCCTTCAGGAAGCATATAACCTTGTTTAAACTAATTACCATAGCTGAGATGTGTTGATCTGCGCTGAGGAGACCATATCTCTGCAAATATTTGCTCTTGTGCAACTTGCCTTGGCACTGTCGTAGTATTACCCACCTGACAAACATTTAAGATCGTGGAAGCACCTTAAACAAATGCAAAGCATTTCCTCTTGGTTTGACAGCTGTTCTTCCCAAGCACTTGTGTGGGCTGTGGGAGATTGAAGCGGCAGGCAAATTCTGTGGTATCGCGCTGATGTTAATAGGGTCTCATATTAAAACACTGATTTCAGTCAAATGAGCCTTGAGCGTTGCTTGTTCCCTTGTTTAAACTATCACCACCAGTGGTTTCCGGTCCATATTTGTCCCATTTTCCCTCTTTTAATCCCTAAAACCTTTTAATCGCGATGTCACTAAATCCTCATTTACCAAGATGATAAACTGCAAACAAGGAAGTTTCAGACTTCAGACTGTAGGGTATTGTCATTAGAGTATTTTTGGGAGAACAACTTCCTTCAATACTGCAGGGTATGTCATCGAGGAGTCCATTTTCATAATGATTCTCTATAGTCAGGTGTAAACACACACGCACACATTTAGACTTGGTATTGACACAGTTGGGTGTAATAGTTTGTATGGAAAGTAAACCTGTCCTGCAGTCTCGAAGGGTAAATATCGTATTCCTAAGAGTTGATGTTTTCAGGCTTATCGCACGGTAATGCCAAAAACGCTGATAAATCATAAAGAATGGCGAGTATAGAGATGATAACGTGTAAAACTGTAAAAACTCGTTTGATTATACTGATGAACATGACCATTTCTAACTGACTGCTGAGCCTAGTAACAAACAGTTTGAGCTGAAATTGTGGTCTTTAACTTCCTTAATTATCTGATAAACCCTATTTTACTGGCAGCCAAATTTCCCAGTATTCACTGACTTTGCAAGATTTTAAGTCGTTTGAATGTGACTGAAACCTTTCAATCATAGCAAGACAAGTTTGTCATTCCTAATATGTAATTCTCGAATATATCATTTTTACAATGTTACCAAAAGGACCGGGGCTATTGTTTTTCAGTCGGGCTACCAAAATCTATCTACACTGTGCAAGGCGGGCTATCTAGATAGCCATTATGTTCATCATCAAACTAGGAAAAAAAACTGAAGCCAAGTTGTGTGTAAAGGTTAGTGAAGGACGAGAAGTGTTATGGTTTGAGGGATGTTTTCTGGGCCACTTCTGGGATGTCCATCAGGAAAATGCGGTTCCTTTTCTGTGTTCATCACAGAATTAGACAGTAATTCTCATGCAGGACAATAAATCCTGAACACAGCAAAATGGGTAAAACAGTTTCAAAAGCTGAAAACGCTGAAATAATTCAATGGCAGGCCACAGCCCTGACCTAAACCTGACTGAAAATATCTGGTGACGAATGTACTGGCTAAGTAACCCGCTACATTAGTGACGTTTTTAATAGACTGAAGAAGTGATTATCAAGATCACAGCAGAGTAGTGCGTGTTGTACTAGTGATGTGCTGAAGTAATTTAAAGCAATGGCCTGTACTTATTTTTTTGACTGCTGTAACCTTTCGAAATTGTAGTCGCAATCTTTATTCATGCTACATTATTGCTTTTATTTCATTTCGATTACAGTGTTTTCCCCCCAAAAAGGATTTTTTTTTTGTTGAAGTCCCTTTATCAGGTAAATCCCTGTTCTACTGCAACTAAAACTGCTGCAAATTCAAAGATGACGATTTTATTATTACATTGTTACTGTATCTATACTAGTTTGTGCTATTAATGGGTTGTTTGGTACCAAACAATACAAGTTCTGACTGTTTATGGCAATTTATCTTTTAATTATTTAATTTTTCTTTTTTTAACTATACTAAAACCTATTCGTCACACTGTTTGGTGTATGTTAGATTACCAGATCCTACACTACTATGGTGACACCTCACCTGAGGTCATTTTAGTTTTGTGCATGACACATATAAGCATCTGTAGCAACAAGTTTTTAGTTTCGTTTAACCCTCTATCCAGACGTAACACTACATCTACACATGTAGTAGGCTGTTTTATTGGGATGGCTAATGTGTTGACTTTTCCCTCCACTATTACGATCCCTTTTCTATTAGAAGAAATATGCAAAGATGAATCTCTATGGGAGATTGTGTTACAAATATGTTCCTTATTTATATCTATTTTATCTTACCTTATTTATCTTTTTTTAACTATCTGAATGAGGATAATTATATATGTGATGGTTTAACTATCATAAAAAGTACATGAAAAAACCTTTGGTCACTTTATTTTACCTCATAACTTAATTAAACTACTGAGTACTACTAATTAATTACCTGTACTTACTATATGGTTAGGGTTAGAATACGAGTTAGGTTTAGGGTTAATTGCACGTAACTATGCGTAACTAACTGTAATTACTACATAAAGTACACAGAGCCGTAAAATAAAGTGTTACCAAACATTTTATACTAAAATTAATGTTGAAATCCTACACTTTTAAAGATCTAAAGAATGTTTTGCATGGATATTAAAGATTCTACCTTTAACCGCCAATCCCAATTGATAAATGATTTAAAGTTTAACTTAAAGGATATAAAACTAAGAGGAAACTTTTTTCTGGTGCCTGCTCTAGTTGGCATGCAAGTCCTTTATGTTTATCAGTATAATTTATATCTGGAAGTCTGCCGGTAAGAGAATTCCCATGAAATTTCGGGTTTCGTTTGAATGGAAAAATCAGTGAATTGTAACATTTTAAAGATCATCCTGGATTTCAGCGATTTTAGTTGTTACAGAACGTCCAGAAGAATTGATCCTAGAATGTTTAGAATAAATTTCACAACAGAACTTACTATACGCTGTAAGAAAATATACATAAATTTGCAGTTTTCCATATTTTGTGATTCATAATTGGGGTTTTTTTCACCTTTTTCTGCTTTTGAATTGCTTTATGGGATCTTGATCTTTCCTCCGAAAGGTTTTCATGTTTAAAAGTTGACTTTTTTGTTGACATTTTTAATAGTTTGACGCGATATTTTGCTGTAAATTACAAAAACCTGGGAATAAACTACCAGTACTTTAAATAATATCTTGTCTCAAACTACTATAAGATGCATATAAAAGTCACTTTGTCTATAAAGGTTGACAGAGTAGAGATGAAACTCCCATAATGCAATTCACAACCGTAATTCAAGAGTTCACACTTAGCTGATGATTGAAAATAAAGCGTATTTGGCATGCTGTCCCGGGAGAGAGCCCTGAGCTCAGAATATCCTCGAGCACGGGGCTCCCTCCCGTTTGAAGGGCGAGAGGGGAGTTCAGGTAGGAGCTCAGGTAGGTCTCGAGAACTCCCCTGCTGTGAACGTGCTTGAGATATGTCTTAAGATGTTATTTTTTTTGAGTCAAATTACTTATGGTGAATGTCTTTGGACGGTGAGAGGAAACCGGGAAGCCCGGGGAAAACCCACGCGACCGGCCCAGTGAGGGGCAAAACCGGTGGTGTTCTTGCTGTGAGGCAACAGTGCCGCCCAGTCAGGAGAAAGGAAGGAGTAGGGGTGAAAGGGGGGATTCTTCAAGACGAAGATGACTAGAGTGAAAAACTCTGGTTATTTGTAGTGTATTGGTCTGATTGGTGCAATAAACGGAGCTGATGCAGTACCAGCCGTGTTCAATCCTAAGCACGTGATCCTCTCGAAATTAGTTTATAAACAAACCACACTTATACAGAAAACAACCATTCATTCATTCATTCATTCATTCATTTTCTTTTCGGCTTAGGGGTTATTTTCTTTTCTGGGGTCGCCACAACGGAATGAACCGCCAACTTATCCAGCATATGTTTTACACAGCGGATGCCCTTCCAGCCGCAACCCATCACTGGGAAACATCCATACACTCATTCACACACATACACTACGTACGATTTAGCTTACCCAATTCACCTGTACCACATGTCTTTGGACTTGTGGGGGAAACCGGAGCACCCGGAGGAAACCCACGCCAACACGGGGAGAACATGCAAACTCCACACAGAAATGCCAACTGACCCAGCCGAGGCTCGAACCAGCGACCTTCTTGCTGTTGTGCTACCCACTGCGCCACTGCGTCGCCTGAAAACAACCATGTGAACCACAAAATACGGAACCTGTTAATTAACAGATATTTTATACAGTGCATATAGTCCATTTTGTGGGACATAAACAATAACATAATCCTAACAAATTTCCTGTGTTACATTTTTAATTTCCATCGCTTCCAAGAATCCAAAAAGGCCCACATAATAATGTTATGTTATGATAGCTAATGTTATGATAGCTGTTTTAATGTTACGTCATGATTGAATTGCCTCTTGGTATAGTTATGAAATAGTTTGACAACAAACATGAAATGTTTATGGGCCAATGACGTCGCCACATTGAAATGGTCTATAGAAAGAATAAATAATATAGAAAGTGCTCACTCATAGTCGTGATCATGAGTGAGGTAATACTAACTTGTTCTCATGTTCAGTTTTAGTCTTCAGATGATGTATCTACTCATCAACACTTACTAATTGACAGCTTTTTTCTTTTTTACAAAGGTGCATTGATGCATAAACAAACTTATGCCCAAAAGGCACTATTCCTAATGCTTTCGACATCCATCATAGAGAAGTCAGATGGATTACGGACTGAACCCAACTCAAACTTTCATGTGCACAAATTCTCCTTCACAATGAGCCATTGACAGCATCGAGTGACTTTTAGGTGTGCGAGTTCTGACAAATGGCTCAACTGAACTTCATCGTAAACGGACACCTTTGGCTGTAACCTTTCGGTCCATAAATGGTTATCTAGTGCATGAGAAAGTTGTTTCAATGTAAGACGGTGAAAAGAGCTCATCTTAAACCTGCGGTCTTTCTAACTGCCATGCAAATGAACGCCCTCTGGGAAATGCGCTAGACAAACAAAAATACAGAGAAGGAGTGCAAAGTAAACCTTTGTTTGGAGCAAGACATTCCACTAGTTTCCCAATTTGTTTCCTAATAATCTGAAGGATTATCATATTCAAACGTGTGAAATTCGTATGTGTAGAGAGATGATTTTGTGATTTTTACACTTTTACATTTATTTTAGTTTTTCTTTTTAATGAAACTGAATTTTGCTTACAGCATATCAGATAGGAAGTCTGCTGAATGCTATGTTTAATGGTGGTCTGCTGTAGTGTTTCTCTTACTCGTCCTTTTAAAGTTCTGTTATCAATAAAGTCTGTATTAAGTGTATGTGTGTGTGTGTGTGTGTGTGGTTTGTATTGGTGTGTCTGTTTAACTGTGCAAACACTGTGGCAATGCCGTGTGCTTGCAGACGCATCATCAGCACATTGACGCAAGCATAAACTCTCACTCTCTCTAATGGACAGAAATATCTGAAAATGAACTTTGTGTTCATTAAACAAACGTGAGATATTTGTATAAAAGTAATTGTAAGGGAAATTATTTTTATTTAAAATGCATTTTTATGGCTTGATAAATATATACAAACAAAGCAAGTTTCCATAAGGATGTAAATAATGATATTTTTGATTACAATTTTCTATAAATGTAAAATTTAAACAAGTAATTTAATAATGTTATTTTGTTTATGTTTACTATAAGTGTGTGTGTGTGTGTGTGTGTGTGTGTGTGTGTGTGTG
>CAIGQW010054109.1:1326368-1336603 GCA_903798125.1 Danio choprae
ACAGGGAGAACATGCAAACTCCACACAGAAACGCCAACTGACCCAGCTGAGGCTCGAACCAGCGACTTCTTGCTGTGAGGCGAACGTGCTACCCACTGCGCCACTGTGAGGCCCATGAAAACATTCATTTGTTATTTTTGTTATTATTACATTTATTATTTGCAATAAAGGACAAGATTTTCATTCAGATTCTTTTAGTTCCTCAGTCCAGACTGGAACATTGAGTGAACAGAGCTTTCTCTGTGGTGGATGTCAGGGTTGATGGGGTGGGGAAAGGAGCGAGGACTCCAAAAAAATGGGTTTTTATTAATAACAAAAATAAAACAAAAAGGCAAAACAAAGTACCCCGAGGGGGAAAACATTAACAAAAAGACAAAAAACAAACTTGACTTGACTGGACTGGGCTGGGCTGGCAGGAAAGAGCAGGACTGGACAGGGAGCGCGGGAGCGAGCACGCTACCAAAATGCCGCTCATACAATGACACAAGAACAGAAAACGAGTGCTCGACCCGAGAAAACTCGAGCCGAGCACAACATACAGGACAAGACATGACTATTGTCTGGACTCTGCCACCTAAACATGAATTTACAAGACAGGAGTGGCAGAACCCTGACAGTGGGTCCGCGGTTATGGAACACTCTGCCCCTTGAGATTAGAATGACTCCATTCAATTCAATTCAAGTTTATTTATATAGCGCTTTTTACAATGTAGATTGTGTCAAAGCAGCTTAACATGTTCTAGTAAAGTCCAGATTTCAGAGTTTAGTTCAGTTCAGTTCAGTGTGGTTTAAGTTTCACTGCTGAAAGTTCAAATACTGAAGAGTAAATCCACCGAAGCGCAGCTCCACAAGTCCCGATCCGAGCAGGCCAGTGGCAACAGTGGCGAGGAAAAAACTTCACCAATTGACGAAGTGAAGGGGAAAAAAACCTTGAGAGAAACCTCAAGGAGAGTAGCATCAATGGCGCTACATAGTCTGGATAGGCTCCATCACTATCCATTTTTAAATCACTCCTAAAACGGTACCTGTTTAGCTTGGGCTTTTAATATTATTTTAATAGTCTTTTCTATTGCTGCATTTTTGGTTTATTTTTTACTTTCACACTTGGTTTATTTTTATGCTTTTATAATGTGTCTCTTTATTTTACTCTGTCTTATGTACAGCACTTTGGTCAGACTTGTGGCTGTCTTTAAATGTGCTTTATAAATAAATGAACTTAAACTTGATTTCGTTCAGTTTCATTCCACCTGTATTATGAGAAACCTATGTAACACAAAACAAAAGAGAACATTCCGATTAAAATCAATGATCGGATGTGAAATGACTGACAAACATGCTTGTGTCAGGCACGTCTATAGTTCAGGCAGTCTCATCGATTTTGTATTTTCTCACACACTTGCATACACAGGAGGGTGCAGCAGCAAAGTTCCAGCACTAAATTAAGATTCATTCTGGCTACAGAATGGTATTATTTAAACGTATATGATATTTAAATGCAGCTGAAGTCAATATTATTTGCCCAAATTGTTTTTCTTTTTCAAATGTGTCCCAAATGATGTTTAACAGAGCAAGGAATTTTTCACAGTATTTCCTATATTTTGTCTTATGGAGAAAGTCTTGTGTTATTTCAGCTACAAAAGAAGCAGTTTTTCATTTTTAATTCACATTTTAAGGTCAATATTATTAGCCCCCTTAGCCAATTTTTTTTGATTGTCTACAGAACAAACCACTGTTATACAATGACTTGCCTAATTACCCTAACTTGCCTAATTAACCAGGTTAAGCCTTTAAATGTCACTTTAAGCTGAATACTAGTGTCTTGAAATATATCTAGTCAAATATTATGTGCTGTCATCATGGCAAAGATAAAAGAAATTAGTTATTAGAAATGAGTTATTAAAACTATTATGTTTAGAAATGTGTTGAAAAAAATCTTCTCTTCATTAAATAGAAATTGTGAAAAAAAATATACAGGGGGGCTAATAATTCAGGAGGGCTAATAATTCTGACTTTAACTGTATATGTGTGTGTGTGTGTTCTCACAGAGGGTGAAGAGCTGTGGTCAGAAGCAGATTCGTCTTGTTCTGGTCAGCCGATTCACCTGTGGCAGTTCCTCAGAGAACTCCTGCTCAAACCTCACAGTTACGGACGCTGCATTCGCTGGCTTAATAAAGAGAAAGGTGAGGACACCACGCAGCATTTTCACTTTCCTGAGTTTCTCAGCAGCAGAAGTTGTCATACTTGGGTAAACTTAGAGTGCAGTGAATGGGAGAGCACCACACACACACACAAAAAATGATTTCTATGTGCTCAAATAATAAAAGAAAAACTCTACTATAGTGTTTTCTTGACTTTTAAAAAAGGAAAGAAAATTATGTGAGACTGATAACGGCTGCCAGAACAATGTTAAAGTTACAGTCCCGCTCATAGACGTTGCATTACAAACACCTCGCATAAGCAGTAATTCAGGCTTTTTTTTTTGTAATTTGATGCAAAGATATTCATTCATTCATTTTTATTTCAGTTTAGTCCCGTTATTAATCTGGGGTCGCCACAGTGGAATGAACCGCCAACTTATCCAGCATATGTTCTACACAGCGAATGCCCCTCCAGCTGCAACCCATCACTGGGAAACATCCACACACTCATTCATACGCATATACTACGGCCAATTTAGCTTACCCAATTCACCTATACCGCATGTCTTTGGACATGTGGGGGAAACCGGAGCACCCGGAGGAAACCCACGTAAACACGGGGAGAACATGCAAACTCCACACAGAAATGCCAACTGACCCAGCCGAGGCTTGAACCAGCAACATTCTTGCTGTGAGGCGATTGTGCTACCCACTGCGCCACCGTGCTGCTCCGATGCAAAGATAATATAATACAAAGTATAGCTTTATAAATGTACATTCAGTTTTTTTTAGAAATCAAGAAATACTTTAGAAAAAAATACTCTAGAAATACTTTAGAAATACAAATATAGTATTTTTAGAAATCAAGATATTAAAAACTTTCAAGGAATTAAGATGCTGTGACCGTTAAACGCATCAACACTGTCTTGTGAAAAGGGTCCATCATGCACATTATTACACAGCTCTCTTTGTTTGTTATGAATATGTGCCCTCTAGTGGCACAAAAATGACACTGTGCCTTTAAAACTGGACAGTGAAGTTTGTTGGTAATGGAATGATAGACAAAACTGTTATTAAATAACAATGCTGAACAGTGCAAAACGTTGTAAATATAAAACGCTTCAAAAAATTAAGTACTGACTTCTTACTAAAGTACTTGTACGTATAGTATAGTATAGTATAGTATAGTATAGTATAGTATTTAACATCACTACTTATAAATAAGTTAATATTCTTTTTTGTTATTGATGATTGCATTAAGAACCTTTAATGCCTTTAACCAATGAAAATGGAAAGAAAATAATCATTTTAAATAAACATTTTGTTCAATGGAAAAATCTCATGCCTTAAAGGGTTAGTTCGCATAAAATGAAAATTCTGTCATCATTTATTCCAACACAGAAAAACGCACCCCCGTATACATTTCTGGAGAGCACAATTCATGTAGCCAGAGCTACATATGGATGCATCTTTAAAACAAACGCTATGGGGTGGTATGACGCCGCCGCCGGCTTCTGGTGTTTTTGCGCTTCTAGCTGACCGCTTACCTCCATGTGGACAGCTTTTCCGCTGTTATCAGTTTGCGCATTGGCTCGCCGCAGACTTGAGATGCAGAGAGAAGTTGACTGTGACGACGGGGTTCGAGTCTGGCGAAGAACAGTTCTAGAAAGCAGCTAAAACAAAAACAAAAGGCAAAAAATTAAATAAACAAGTAAATAAACAAGTAAATAACAGGGTGAAAACTTGGTGAGACCTTAAAAAAGGTAGTAAAAAGCAGGCTGCCGCATGGGCTTTTCTTTTTCTGGATTGCTTTTGAAAACACTGTCGGTTGGGTCGGTCGGTCAGTCCGTCAGTCAACAGCGGCCTCTGGTGGATTTACACAAAAATAACAGGCGCGAATGGCACTTACGAGAGAAATTTCGAGAAAAAAAACCACCTACTGGGACATTTCGCGCTGTCCAGAAATGTATGCATGGGTACGTATCAATAATGAGCCTGGGTTGAGTTTTTCACCCTTTACTTGTTTCAAACCTTAATGAGTCTCATTCTTTGTTGAACACAAAAGAAGATATTTTGAAGAATGCTGAAAACCTGTAACCATTGACTTCCATAGTATCTATTTTTCCTGTTATGAAAGCCAATGGGTTTCAGCTTTTTTCAAAATATCTTCTTTTGAGCTCAACAGAAGAAAGAAACTCATAATCGTCTCGAAGCACTTGAGGAAGAGTAAATAGTGAGTATTTTATTTTTGTTCATTTTTTTGGCGTGAACCCTTTAACGGATGTGTGTTGGATCTGTGTGTTCACAGGGATCTTCAAAATCGAGGATTCGGCTCACGTTGCTCGTCTCTGGGGCTTGAGGAAGAACCGTCCTGCTATGAACTATGACAAACTCAGCCGCTCGATTCGGCAGTACTATAAAAAGGGCATCATCCGCAAGCCAGACGTCTCACAAAGACTAGTCTATCAGTTCGTCCATCCGGTATAAGGAAAAGTCAACCAGCAGAACTTTATGAACTGACAAACCCTCCTACACACTTCTTGCCTTTCTTTTTTTTGGAGACTATTTCTGGGTTTCTGCACAACAGCGAAACCAAGAAAAATGTAGGAGAAAGTTCCGAGATATCAATCATTTTCTAAGTATAAAATATAATTGTGCTCAGAAATGTCCAATATACGGTATACTTGCACTCTTTTAAAAATATGTGTGTGTGTCTGTTTAACATTCCTAAATGTACCATCAAGGCAAGAAACTACAGGTACATCAGTATAGCTAATTTGCTAATAAATTAACTAATAAGTTGAAAACTATTTTTATTTCAGAGATTCTGTAATGTGATGTTTAAATATGCACTAATCTGTATGCAAGTTGAAGGATTTATTGAGGACATTTCTTTTATCACTACAAAAGTCAAAGACAATTTTCACCATGTTTTAGAGATAAATGTTAAATATAATATCAGGCAAATAAACAATGTCAAGGCTGAATTTGAAATATAATAATAATACAATAATAACAGTAATATTGTGAAGCATTATTTAAAATGTGTATATATACACTCACTGGCCACTTTATTAGGTACATCTGTCCAACTGCTCGTTAACGCAAATTTCTAATCAGCCAAATCACATGGCAGCAACTCAATGCATTTAGGCATGTAGACATGGTCAAGACGCTGCAGTTCAATAAGAAAGGTGATATAAGTGACTTTGATCATGGCATGGCAATTCGCACAGGCTCACCAAAATTGGACAATAGAAGACTGGAAAAACGAACAATGCCTGGTCTGATGAGTCTCGATTTCTGCTTCGACAATCGGATGGTAGGGTCAGAATTTGGCATAAACAACCTTAAAAGCATGAATCCATCCTGCCTTGTATCAACAATTCAAGCTTGTGGTGGTGGTGTAATGGTGTGGGGAACAGTTTCTTGGCACACTTTGGGTCTATTAGTACCAATTGAGCATCATGTCAACGCCACAGCCTACCTGAGTATTGTTGCTGACCATGTCCATCCCTTTATGACCACAGTGTATCCTTCCAGCAGGATAACGCACCATGTCATAAATCGTGAATCATCTCAGACTGGTTTCTTGAACATGACAATAAGTTCACTGCACTCAAATGGCCTCCACAGTCACCAGATCTCAATCCAATAGAGCACCTTTGGGATGTGGTGGAACGGGAGATTCGCATCATGGATGTGCAGCCGACAAATCTGCAGCAACTGTGTGATGCCATCATCAATAAAGTGGCCAGTGAGTGTATTTTAAAATGTAATAAAATACAATAATTAACAAAGGAATTTTTTGATCAAAGATAAATTAAATGTGACCATAAAGACATTTATAATGCCACAAAATATTAGGATAAAATGTCTTGCAACATTACTAATGCACCAATAAACGATTATATATATGAAATTAATCATAATTAAATAGCCAATTAGAATGATTTCTGAAGGATCACACGAAGATTAGAGTAAAAATTCAGAAATTCATCACAGAAATACATGAAGTTTATTTATAAACTAATTTCGATAGGATCACGTGCTTATGATTGACCACGGCTGATCCCGCATTAGCTAGCACATGATTCACCAATCAGACCATTCCGAAGTCACCATAAATAACCAGAGTTTCATACCTCAGTTATCTTCGCCTTAAAGAATCCCCCCTTCCACCCCTATTCCTCCCCCTTTTCCTAGATAGAGCAGCACGGTGGCCCAGTGGTTAGCACTGTTGCCTCACAGCAAGAATGTCACTGGTTCAAGTCCTTACCAGGCCAGTCGACGTTTCTGTGTGGAGTTTGCATGTTCTACCCGTGTTCGCATGGTTTTCCTCTGGGTTCCCCGATTTCCTCCCACCGTCCAAAGATATGCAACATAAGTGATTTGACTAAACCAAAAATTGGCACCAGAGATGAGCTCTTAGCAGCAGTATATCTCTCCATACCAATCCCTAATTTGTCTTTAGCCATAAACAACAAGAGAGTTCTCGAGATCTACCCGAGCTCAAACTCCCCTCTCGCCCTGCAAACGGGAGGGAGCCCCGGGCTCGAGGATCTTAAGAGCTCAGTGCTCTCTCCCGGGACAGCATGCCAAACACGCTTTATAACCAATCATCAGCTAAGTGTGAACTTTTAAAATAGCATTTCACAATATATTCACTTAGATTAGAAAACAGTTAGTCTAAATGTAATTAATATTTCACAATATTACAGTTCTTACTGTATTTTTGATCAAATAAATTCAGCCGTGCTGAGCAGAAGACTGTAAAACTCAAGTTTGGTGTATTTCTACAAAAAGATAGAACTGAAATCCAGATGAAAATAAAGTGCAACAAAATTAAAACAAGCACTTAAATATGTGTTTAGGATGACTTCTGGAAGTAAAATAGCTAAAAGCTGATTATTATATAGAAAAGAAAAACTATTTCACCTGTAGTGTCTTGCCTTAAACATGCCCACATGAAAAAAAAATACCATAATGTATAGTAAATACTGTAGTGTTCATAAAGTAATTAAGTCTACAGCTGGAATAATATATCCAATGACTTATAACATTGTAATTATTAATACTGTTACAATACTATACTATAACATAGGGCTGGGCGATATGGCATAAATGCAATCTCGATGGTTATTTTCCATATTGAACGATAACGATATTTCGATATCAGTTGTTAATGCTTCCAGATTTAAAAGAGTACCCCAACAATGACTGAAGCCACAAAAATTAGAGGGTCCATTGAATAGCATAACATATATATTTTCGGTGGTCGAAAATTCAGTGCATCTCTAATATCAACACACTTTTAGATTCCCGTTGTTGCACATTTCTGCTGTGTGATTGGCTCTTAGATCAATATACAGTAAAAAAAAAAAAAAAGTCCAGAGCCTTTTATTGTTATTGACATACATTTTATCGCGATTCGATATAATATCGTTTATCGGCCCAGCCCTACTACAATACACCTGTTCACTCTAGTAAAACCAAAGTATACTACAGTATTTGTTACAGTTTATCAATTCATTACAGTTAATACAACAGTATGCTATAACATTCATTACCAAAGTGTTGTAAATACTATAACATACACTTTACTGTAGTGTGGTTCAAAAACACTGTATTTACTATATATTACTATAGTATTTTCATGTGGGTGGTATCAGCTGTGCACTGCTACTTTCTGTTACTTCAGCGAAATTCTGTCGAATAGATTTAGATGTTTAACAGTAGCACTAAAGGCGAAAACGAGCAGTTTAATAGATGTTAAAGTATGTTACAGGTTTTTTTCGCCAGGTCTGCCTGTCCTGCCAGCGTGTCTGTCTGTCCTGCCGGCGTGTCTGTCTCTGACTGAGCAAACCTTCATTTTTTGCGATAATCTCTGCCTGCCACCAAACAAACATCCATTTTTTTCTGTCAGCTGATTAATTGCACTGCAAACCTTTCAAGTCTGTCCAAGTGAACTTTCTCCAGTTTCTTCAATAATCGTCCACTTTTGCACACACCTCCATCTTACGTCAGGTTTTAGATTGGCGCGTTTCCACATTTGTCACGTGTCCTGTAACGGTATATTTGACGCAGGTTTACGCAAGGAAGCACGGAAAGTCATTATTGTTTAGCCAGAGGGAGGTTGGCTTTCTTTTGTAGCTCTTGTGTTTTGTACATTTCTATTGTGAAGTCTAATCTTGAACAGTCAATGGTTCTTTACATGTCGGGGTTACGAAATATTAGCCGTAATCTTACAGTTATTCAAAGCCGAGAGGCCATTTTTCATTCAGTTGTTGTTCGTCGTGCATTTTCATTATTAAATATTCCCCTTTTTCATTTTGCTGTGTCCTGTAGCCTGTATTTATTTAATATTAATTAGTTAATTAGTATCATAATTTTTTATTACACTTAATATAATTTTTGAACTAGCAAATATGCCTACTATAGAATATATGGTAACACTTTACAACATGGTTATATTAGTTAATGTGATTTAATTCATTTACTAACATGAACAAACAATGAACAACACATTTATTATAGTATTTGTTCATATTAGTGAATGGTAAGGAAAATAAAATTGTTCATTGTTAGTTCATGTTGACTGTAAATTAACTAATGTTAACATGCATGAACTTGGATTTTATTAGTGCACTAGTAAATGTTGAACTATTAAATGTTGATTAATAAATGCTGTACAAATATTGTTCATTCTTAGGTCATGTTTGTAAATATATTAATGAAGATTAACTAATGAAACCTTATTGTAAAGTGTGACCGAATATTCATTCATTTTCCTTCGGCTTAGTCCTTTTATTCATCAGGAGTCGCCACAGCGGAATGAACCGCCAACTTGTCCAGCATGTTTTCCAGCTGCAACCCAGTACTGGGAAACATCCATACACACTCATACACTACGGCCAATTTAGTTTATCCAATTCACCTATAGCGCATGTGTTTGGACTGTGGGTGTGAGGCCTTAATGCTGTGAGGCGACAGTGCATAATTAGTGTATATATATATATATAGAGTGTATGTGTGTGAATGGAAGTGTATGGGTGTTTCCCAGTGATGGGTTGCAGCTGGTAGGGCATCCACTGTGTAAAACATATGCTGGATAAGTTGGCAGTTCATTCCGCTGTGGCAACCCCAGATTAATAAAGGGACTAAGCCATATCATACATAATATCAGTCGATTAGGATTAATACCTCATGATATTCCTATGCTATTCTTGAACATGGTAATAAATCAATATACATACTATATCAGTCAGTATATATAAAATCTCACTGTATATACATTTCACAAAACTTCCCACATTGCAACTCAAAAGAAAAAAATAAATAATATGTTTATTAATAGATGTTAATTATAAAATAGATACTAAAAGGTTTAATTAATAGAAAAATATACTCATTTTTGAATACTTTGAACGATTTCTCTTTTTATTTATTTCAAAAATAATTATTTTAATAATAATAATAAAAGAAATAATAATAATTTTGTTTTATTTCAAACAATTCAAACTCAATTCATAAAGTTTTATGCTTTTTTCCTTGACGTAAATTCATTGAGTAGTATATTTGGATTTTATTATTTATTTAATTATTCTAACAATTAAATAACATTGTTTTTTATTATTTGATTTATTATTACAAATAGTAATTTTTATGGAAATAAAAAAAATGTAAAAAGTTAAATATTTGTATTTTTTGTAATTTAACTATTCTAATAATACAATAATAACCCATTTAATTAATTCATTTAGTAATTAATATTTATTATATCAAAAAGAGTAATAATAATAAAACTAATAATAAAACAAAGTACTAATAGTGAAAAAAACAACTCAAAAACAAAAATATTTAAATGAGTGCAGATCACTAGATTAATACTTTAATTTATTAACATAATTAAAAATATATTCATCTGTAATATTCTTTCAGAAAATAAAACAGAAAAACCGAGAAAGTTGAATTTTCATAAAGATAAAATGTATAAATTTATAAATATAACAATAATATAATATAGACTAATAACATTAATATAATATATACTAATAACATTAATATAATATAGACTAATAACATTAATATAATATA
>CAIGQW010054109.1:1336613-1350798 GCA_903798125.1 Danio choprae
ACTAATAATATTAATATAATATAGACTAATAACATTAATATAATATAGACTAATAACACTAATATAATATTATTATTATTTTGCCTTGGAATGTAAATTACATTTAAAAAAAAATCATTTGTATTTTCTTAAAGAATTGTTTTTATAATTATTTACTTATTTGATTTACTATTAAATGTATTACCATCATTTCAAGTAATAATTTAGTGTAATACTTATGGAAAATTTGTCAATAAATCTTGTTTGTTGTTGTTTGTGTGAAATATGAATGATTTATTGCACGCTTGTTAAGCAGTGCAGTAAAGGTCTTCTGCGATGCTGACCTCTAGTGGTGACCCAAAGCTTCATATACGTCACTTACTTGCATCTGTCTCAGCTTTATGAGTTTTTATTGTGAACTTGAATGGAACAGTTACTACACTGACATGAGCACATCAGTCCAGTCTAAACATACAGTATATACAGCTCCTCTGTCCTGCTCTTAAAGACACAGAAGGCCAAAAACAAAGCTTCAGGCTTAAAATACACGGCAAAAGAAATGACCAGAGGTTATTAGTAGTACCGTTGCACTGCTATGGATCGCATGTTAAAAGGCATTCCCATTTTCATAAACAGGCAAAAAGGCAGAAGAAAGACCCAAAAGCATTTGAAAAAAGCCCGTGTCCAGACTTCACTGTGAAGACAGTTCAATGGTCATGGAAACATAATGAAATAAATGAAAAACTAATCATAATTTAATCCAAAAATGCACTAAATAAACTAATTATCACTATTTTTGGGCAATTTAAATTCCAAATTATGACAGAAACTGCATAAAAAAACAGCTTTTTAAAATAATAATAATAATAATAATAGTCTTGGACATTAAATTCTAGTCTTTTACATTTTGTTCACAGGCTTTTACATCTTAAATGGGTAACAATGAATGTGTTTTGAGGTGTCAACTTGCACTTTGATGAAAAAAACAGAAAATATGAAAAATCAAATCAAATCTGACGCCATTTACATCAATACATGTTCTGGTTTCTGCGAAACTCATCAAGAAGTTCAAAAATAACAATGCTCTACAAAGACTATCCTTGTTAAACGACAAGCCCTTTCCTTTTTAAACTCCTCCCATCCAATCACATGAAGCCGTTCTAGCACCGCCCACTTTTCACAATCCAATTAGCATAAAACACGCCCCAATCTCATCACCAAAATCCAGTTTTATCAGCATTACATTTAACACTTTTCAAAATAAAAGTCTTTGTGTACACATTGCATAGCTGATTCTTGCTATGCTTGGCTTTGTGGACGTCAATACAGTAATATTGTTACGCGAACACATGTCAGCAGCACAATAATTCATACTGAACATGGCTACAGAGACGTACAGAATCATTCCCTGCTCGATATGTGTTGTTTTTCTTCTCATTATGGTATTAAGGAAATGCTGCGTAATAAAGCTTCTCAGCAAGTCAGTCAGGCAAGGAAAGAGCTGCTCCAGAATCTCGCACTGGAGCAGTGTTGGGGTACAAGTCTTTAAGGCCTTCTTCGGGAAATAAGACAACTAAACGGGTTCGACGTAGTTTGCGGGGTATAAGCCGAGCCGACCGCTGTCCAAGCGGCCTTTACACCACCCCTGCTCATCCTCATCCTCCAGCTTGGTCAGCTCGTCGCCTGCAAAACAAACAAACATATATTAAGACACACTGTAAAAAATATCTGTTAATTAACAATTTCTGTATTTTTTTAATCTATTGTAAATGTTATAGGTTAAAAGTTGTTGGAAGAAAGATCAAGGTCCCAAAATGCAATTCAAAAGCATAAATAAACACATGAATATTAAAATAAGGATTTTTTTTACAGTGCACAGTTAGTGTGAGCTGAGAAAAATTATATTTTTTTGTCATTGTTTGAATGCAATTTAATTAAGAAATATATTTTTATTTAATCATTTAATTCTTGGGTGGTGCGGTGGTGCAGTGGGTAGCGCTGTCGCCTCACAGCAAGAAGGTCACAGGTTCAAGCCTTGGCTGGGTCAGTTGGCATTTCTGTGTGGAGTTTGAACTAGTTTGGTTTTTGAGAAGTAAATTAGCTTAAAAAGTATTATTTATATGTATTATTTAGGGCCTCACAGTGGCGCAGTGGGTAGCACGTTCGCCTCACAGCAAGAAGGTCGCTGATTGCTGGTTCGAGCCTCGGCTGGGTCAGTTGGCGTTTCTGTGTGGAGTTTGCATGTTCTCCCTGTATAGGCGTGGGTTTCCTCCGGGTGCTCCGGTTTCCCCCACAAGTCCAAAGACATGCGGTATAGGTGAATTGGGTAAGCTAAATTGTCCGTAGTGCATGAGTGTGAATGGGTGTGTATGGATGTTTCCCAGAGATGGGTTGCGGCTGGAAGGGCATCCGCTGCGTAAAACATATGCTGGATAAGTTGGCGGTTCATTCCGCTGTGGCGACCCCAGATTAATAAAGGGACTAAGCCGAAATGAAAATGAATGAATGAATGAATGTATTATTTAATTATAATTCATAATATTATTCAATGTATTATTCATTCATTAATTCATTTTCTATTCGGCTTAGTCCCTTTATTAATCTGGGGTCGCCACAGCGGAATGAACCGCCAACTTATCCAGCATATGTTTTGCAACACTGGGAAACACCCATACAACTCATTCACACACATACACAACGGACAATTTAGCTTACCCAATTCACCTATAGCGCATGTCTTTGGACTTGTGGGGGAAACCGGAGCACCCGGAGGAAACCCACGCAAACACGTGGAGAACATGCAAACTCCACACAGAAATGCCAACTGACCCAGCCGGGGCTCGAACCAGCAACCTTCTTGCTGTGAGGCAAAATCGCTACCCACTGCCGCCACCGTGCTGTCCCTCAATGTATTAATATATGTAAAAATGTTTTATTATAATTATTAAAAACTGTAATTAAACTTTATAGAAACCATTTTAAATATAAAAAACATTACTTTATTCATTCATTTTCTTTTCGGCTTAGTCCCTTTATTAATCTGGGGTCGCCACAGCAGAATGAACCGCCATCTTATCCAGCATATGTTTTATGCAGCGAATGCCCTTCCAGCTGCAACCCATCACTGGGAAACATCCACACACACTCATTCACACTCATACACTACAGACAATTTAGCTTACCCAATTCACCTATACCGCATGTCTTTGGACTTGTGGGGGGAACCAGAGCACCCGGAGGAAACCCACGCCAACACAAACTCCACACAGAAATGTCAACTGACCCAGGCGTGGCTCGAACCAGCGACCTTCTTGCTGTGAGGCGAGAGCGCTACCCACTCAATGTATTATTATACGTAAAAAAAATGTATTATAATTATTAAAAACTGTAATTAAAGTTTATAGAAACCATTTTAAATATAAAAAACATTACTTTATTAAATCTTTTGACTTTGTTTTAAAATATGAACGATTTATTTGAATTTATTTTGTAATAGTGATGACTTAAAACTATTATACGATGCATTATTGTATATATATATATATATATATAATTAACGTTTCTGCAACCATAATGGAATGTTAGCAAAACGTTTATAGAACAATCTGTTGTGGCTATATACGTTGCAAGCCATTATCAGCATAGACACTGATAAACACTACCATTCAAAGACGCTAGTACTTTTATTCAGCAAGAATGCATTAGGCAGACCAACAGTGACACTAAAAACCTTAATAATGTCACAAAAGCTGTTCTTCCAATCCATCAGCAAACCCTAAAACAATAATAAATGTTTCATGACCACCAAATCAGCCTATTAGAACGATTTCTGAAGGATCACATGACACTGAAGACTGGAGTGATGCAGAAAACGTAGCTTTTCAAATAGAAAACACTTATTTTTGATCAATGTAAGGCAGCCTGAGTGAGCATAAGACGCTTCTCACCTGCTTTAAATGTGAGCTCGTCTTGTTCTTGGCCCTCGTAGTCATACAGCGCTCTCACTCGCACCCCTTTACTGTCCTCTTCAAATGGATTTCCTCCGTTGGTTTCGCTGGTTGGTTGTGCGGCGGCGGGCAGCTGTTCATCATCAGACCATTCTGCAGAATACTGCTGGTTCTTCTCATAACTGCTCACGCTGAGGACAACATGACAAGTGCGAGTTAGCCTTTCTTACACCAGATTATGGTCAGAAACATTAAAGGTCCCATGAAATTAAAATAACGTTTTTTAGATAGAAGTATCAGTATTGTTAGTTTTATCTATTAGCTATAGTGTGCTCCAAAACAGTGACAAAATTCACCTTTAGAAGATATAAAAGTGATATAAACATGTAAAGCTAGTTTGTTACTTCTGGCTAAATGGATCAACAAATTTATTCACATCACCTCATACTTCGGTTTCTCATCAAATCATAACCAATCAAATGCTCTCTATCATATGACATGCCCCGCCCCCTTCAAGACGCCTCTCATTTCACATGCTTTTACATCCTTTACACAAATACGTGCCAGAGTAGGTGGGAAAACAGAGCCAATATTAAGTATGCAGATGACACTGTCATTGTCAGCCAGCTTTATGATCATGAAACAGGTTCACTACTTACTGATTATGTCTGTCTTAATGCACCAGACATTGTGTTATAAACTCTCATATGCTTTACATGTTTGTTTCTATAACTGCTATTTGCAAGCTGACAAGTGGGAAATAACAGAAATAGCATTGAAAAACAGCTGAACGATAATGATAAGCACAGCTCATTAATCAATGTGATTACATAAAACATAAAATCTTTTTCATTAATGGCAAGAAAGTGGCTTAAATTGACAAACAAAAATATTTAAAAAAAATCCCTGATATTCCATAACTTAGACAAAAAATACACACAATTTAGTTTCTAGTTTACACTTTCAATGTCTGGAAAGATAGACCTTTTAAACCTCCAGGATATTCCCCAAATTCAACGATTCTATGGTTAAATAGCAGAGAAGCTGGCTTGCTTGGTTGGGCTGGTGGAGCTGTGCATTGCTGGAGTGGATTGTGCATTACACTGAACTGAACTGAACTTCAACAGTGACATTTCAAGAGTTCACACTTAGCTGATGATTGGTTATAAAGCTTGTTTGGCATGCTGTCCCGGGAGAGAGCCCTGAGCTCATAGATCCTCGAGCCCGGGGCTCCCTCCCGTTTGCAGGGCGAGAGGGGAGTTTGAGCTCAGGTAGATCTCGAGAACTCCCCTGCTGTAGTAGCTAATGAACAGATAGTGATTGCTCTTGAAATGACTACTTACTAGGAGCATGTCTATGATGCCAATTTGGATTAGTCAATTAACTTAAGTTGCGTGTTTTTGGACGGTGGGAGGAAACCGGGGAACCCGGCGGAAACCCACGTGAGCACGGGGAGAACGTGCAAACTCCACACAGAAACGCCGGCTGGCTTGGTAAGGACTAGAGCCAGCGACGTTCTTGCTGTGAGGCAACAGTGCTAACCACTGGGCCACCGTGCCACCCATCTAGGAAAGGAGGAGTAGGGGTGGAAGGGGGGATTCTTCAAAACGAAGATGGCTGTGATATGAACTTAGGGTATTTATAGTGGCTTAGGAATCGTCTGATTGGTGAATCATGAATTGGATAATGCGGGACCAGCCGCAGCAATCATAAGCACGTGATCCTCTCGAAATTAGTTTATAAATAAACTTCACTTAAACTAAACTGAAGCGAGCAGTTAAACAATTTGAAATATCATGACTTTTCCTCTCTTTTCCTCATCTATATTAAGCTGCTTTGGCACAATCTAGATTGTAAAAAGCGCTATAGGAATAAAAAAGATGAATTTATTGTGAAGTGTCAGCACCTGCCCCGGTCTCCAGTCTGCGGTGTGCCATGCTCCGCACCGTGTGTGACCTGGGTCAGTGTGACTCCATCATGGTTCCTCTTCACCTTCTCCTTCTTACTGATGGCGTGGCTCAGGTCTGGGTTGAACTCCTGGTTTAGAGACAGAAGAGTTCAGCAACTGCTATGTGTTGTTCAAAAATGCTTTACTTGGAGTTTTTGTCTGGTTTCTAGTCCAAATATCTCATTCATTCATTCATTAAATTAATTATTATCTCATTCATTCATTCATTCATTCAATTATTTATTCATTAATTATTTTATTGATTCAATTATTCATTCATTCATTCAATTATTTATTAATTCAATTATTCATTCATTTATCCATTTATTCATTCAATCATTCATTCATTCAATCAATCAATCAATCAATCAGTCATTCAATCATTAATTCAATTATTCGTTCATTCATTCATTAAATTAATTATTCATTCATTCATTAATTCACTCATTCAATCATTAAGTCAATTAATTATTCATTCATTTATCCATTCATTCAATTATTCATTCATTCAATTATTCATTCATTCCATCATTAAGTCAATTATTCATTCAATCAGTCATTCAATTATCAATTCAATTTTTGATTCAATTATTCATTCATTCAATCATTCATTCAATTATTCATTCAATCTTTCATTCATTCATTTATTCGTTCTTTCATTCAAATATTTATTCATTCATTCAATTATAAATTAAATCAGTCATTCAATCATTAATTCAATTATTAATTCAATTATTCATTCATTCAATTATTCATTCAATTATTCAATCATTCATTCATTCATTCAATTTTTCATTCTATCATTTATTCAATTATTCATTCATTCAATCAATTATTCATTCATTCATTCAATCTTTCATTATTTATTCATTCTTTCATTCAATTATTCATTCATTCAATTATTCACTCAATCATTTATTCAATTATTCCTTCAATCATTCATTCAATCGTTCATTCATTCAATTATTCATTCATTCATTCATTGTTAGTCCAAATATATAAAATTCTTAAATCAAGAAGCATTCTATACACTGTAAAACATATTTGCATATTGTTTTCCATATTTGGTGATTTATGCTTTTTCACTTATTTATGTTCTTGAATTGCTTTATGGGATATTGATCTTTCCTCCAAAAGCTTTTGATGTTAAGCATTTTGAAAAGTGACTTTTGTTGACATTTTAAATAGTCTGAAGTAACATAGTGTCTGTGTTTGTGTTGTAAATTACAGTACAAAAACCTGGTAACAAACTGCCAGCATTTTTTCAGTTTTTTTAGACTTAACTATATCTATATATTATTTCTTAAACAATATCTCGTCTCAAACTACTGATGAGAGTCACTTTGTTAATCTGCAGCGTTGGGTTTTCAACATCAAAAGTCGACAGAGCAGAGATCAAACTCCTATAATGCAATTTACAATAGTAAATTAACAGAAAGTGAACCACAAAATATGGAAATATGTTAATTAACAGACATTTTTTTCTATTTTAGTCATATTAAGTCAAAATTAAGTGAGTTTTTTCTTAAAACAAGCAAAATAATCCACAAATGAGGTAAACAAAATAATCCATAAAAAATACGATTAATTTGCTTACCCCATTGGGAGATTATTTTTACTTGTCTAGAAAATGCTTCTTGATTTATAAATATTTAGATATTTGGACTAGAAACAAGACAACAACTAGTTTTTTTCAGTGTTGTAGGTTGTCACAAGCTGTGTTTTACCTCAAACTGTGGCCAGTTCATGTGCATGCCGGGCCCGTGGACGCTACTGAACCACTTGAGGTCTTCCTGAGCGCTGGCCGAGACGATGGTGCGCTCCAGCTCCCGGTACACTGTGGCATAGCTGTGCAGTTTCAGGTATAGAGATTATTATGTGACTGCATGGTATGGTAGCTTTTCTTACACTTACACTTTTCTTACAAAAAAATGTAAATTAAAAAAAAATCGCTGGCTTGCTTCAATCAAATATGTACAATATGTAATACGTACAAACCCAAACTTATCCCAAATAGAAATGCGCATATAGTCCAGCATACATACAGATCTTTAAATATGAAGAGACCAAAGTTCAAAGTTAAATCAAAGTTATTATTAACATATATTAAATAGCTCCACTTCCCAAGATTTAATGTCTAAAAACATGGAAAACAAAAAAGTCACTTAAATCAGCTTTCTTCCCCATTCTGATGCTCGGTTTGAACTGCAGCAGATCATCCTGACCATGTCTACATGCCTAAATGCATTGAGTTGCTGCCATGTGATTGGCTGTTTAGAAATATGCGTTAACGAGCAGTTGGACAAATGTACCTATAAAGTGGCCAGTGAGTGTATAATGGCAATGAATGGTGATGGGGAATTTTCATTTGCGCGTGCACTATCTCTTTAAATATTTTTATAGAAACCATGATACATGTTTTTGTTAAAGATTCTTTGATAATCAATAAAATCTAACCAACTCCACACAATTGAAGTCTAGTGTATATCAGCGTAATGTTTAATTTGTCAACAACAGATCAGACGAGTGATTCGCAGCTGACCTTTGGCTCTCGGTGAGATTGAGATGGCGTTTGGTATCCAGAAGCACTTCGCGGAGGAAGTTCAGCCTCTTCTCCTCAAACTGCTGGCACTGATCGAAGACCACCTCCATGTTCTCCATGTACTGTGGTGTGCACTTGTTCAGCTCGTCCAGGCTCTTCTCGTATTTCTCTTTGGCCTGAAACATGAAGCAAACAGTATTTTAATCCTCTGACTTGTTGCCTGTTATGTGAGATGCACAGTTTATGCAAATGTGTAGGGGCGAGCCAATCACAGCAAAGTTCATTTGCATACAGTTTTTTTTATTGAACATTTTAGATATATATTTTTTTTCAGGGTTTTTACCTTTAATGTATAGGACAGTAGAAAGAGCTGACAGGAAAAAGTGGGGAGCAGAGAGAGGGGAAGGATCGGCATAGGACCTCGAGGCAGGAATCGAATTTGGGTCGCCGTGAGCACCGGAGTGCATGTGTCGACGCACTAACCACTACGTCATTGGCGCCGATGAATATTTTAGATCAGGATTGAAACATATCTGATACAGTCTCTATCATATTTGACCAAAATTGTACAGTTTTCTTGCTGGCGCTATTTATTTTGGCTGTGGTATATTCCAAACTAATAATGTCCAGTAGGTAGAGTTTCCAGAAAAGATTAACTGGAGTAGATGGATCCAGCCATAGTTTCAGGATCTTTTTTTCATAGCAGTCAGAACAACGGATAAAGAGAGATTTGCATACAGTTTTAAAAGTGAAACCTGTTGATCCCTGACCATGTAAAATGTGAAAACGGTCACCAAAAATATGACATTATAAGTGAACCATAAGGAAAATAAATAAATATTGTATGATTCATTTTAGTGCGACACGATAGCTCAGTGGTTAGCACTGTCACCTCACAGCAAGAAGGTCGGTAATTCGAGTCCCGGCTGGGTCAGTTGGCATTCAGTTGGCAGTTGGTTTCCTCCGGGTGCTCCGGTTTCCCCCACATTAAAAAACATGCACTATAGGTGAATTGAATAAACTAAATGGGCCGTAGTGTGTGTGAATGAGTGTGTATGGATGTTTCCCAGTATTGGGTTATAGCTGGAAGGGCATCCATTGTGTAAAACATATGCTGGATAAGTTCAGGATAAGTCCATTATCAAGGCAACCCCTGATGAATAAAGGGACTAAGCTGAAACAACATGAATGAATAAATGAATAAATGAATGAATGAATAATTTCAACCTAAAAATGGGTGAATTTATTAAAAACGAAATACAAAGCTTTTACTTACATTCTGATGCTTTTAGTATAAAATTGAATTACCCAAAATCGTCATTATTTTAGGCAAGGCAAGTTTATTTATATAGCAAATGTCATACCCATTGGTAATTCAAAGTGCTTTACATAAACAAGAATAAAAGGAACAAGTATAAGAAATAAAAACAACAAAAAATTAAAATTATTAAAAACTGATTAAGGGCTGCATGGTGGCGCATTTCTGTGTGGAGTTTGCATGTTCTCCCCATGTTGGCATGGGTTTCCTCCGGGTGCTCCGGTTTCCCCCACAAGTCCAAAGACATGCGGTACAGGTCAATTAGGTAGGCTAAATTGTCCGTAGTGTATGTGTGTGAATGAGTGTGTGTGAATGTTTCCCAGAGATAGGTTGCAGCTGGAAGGGCATCCGCTGCGTAAAACATATGCTGGATAAGTTGGCGGTTCATTCCGCTGTGGCGACCCCAGATTAATAAAGGGACTAAGCCGAAAAGAAAATGCATGAATGAAAAACTGATTAAAATGTGTTAAAACAGGTTATAAAGGAATAAAAAATGTAAGATTGACATAATAGTGCAATCTGTCAGACGTAGTGCAAATTAAAGATAGCAAATATTAAATTAGTGTGTTGAGTGATTCATTAATTATTTGGTTGACTGGTTAATTAATTAATGAATTTAAAACAATAACAAAAATAACCAAAAACAATTATAATTAAAAAAATAATAATAAAGAGTAGAAATGTGAGCATTACAGTACATACAATATATTGCTATTATCATAATACAAAAAAATGCTAAAACTGTATATTATTATATGATAACAAAATCAGGAAATAGGATCATAAATATACGTATTAATTTTTAAAAATAAAATTGCCTCGCAAATACCAATATTTAATATTAATTGAATAATAAATAATGTTTAAAAAATACATTTTTTTTTAAATATATATTTTCCTAAATTCTCATTATGGTAATGATAAAATTCTATCTATAACATGTATTTTATTATGCTGATTAAATAAAAATTCCACAAACACTTATAACAATAAATGCTAAACCTATATAGTGTATATTAATATATGATTATGAAAAATATATATAAAATATACAGAAAATTGCATCACAAATACCTACAGATTCTATTTTATAACAATTTTTTCATAACAATTCTTTCTATTCTATCTATCTATCTATCTGTCTGTCTGTCTGTCTGTCTGTCTGTCTGTCTGTCTGTCTGTCTGTCTGTCTGTCTGTCTGTCTGTCTATCTATCTATCTATCTATCTACCTATCTATCTATCTATCTATCTATCTAGTAATTTATTATGCTGATTCAATCATATATCCAGAAACACAGATTTTAATATTATATATTTTTTTAATTTGATTAACAGTCATGAATTAAGCCCCAAAAAATCTTAAATCGCTCACAAAAACAAGGTAATGTATTTAGTTGCACTGATATACGCAAGTGTGCAATTTCTTAATTATACAATATCACTAAATGGGGAAATCTGATAGTTTTCTTCAGGCATCAGTCAAACATCCAGCATGTCTTGTGCAGTCTGCTGACTCCTCTGGGACTCTGGGTTAAGTGTGGATAATGGATGCTGGCTGAGGTTAAAGGCTAATGAATTGGCTATACGGTGCTTTTCAGGGGCATTTATTGAACGTCCCTCTGTTGTTCCCCATTAAGTGTTCAAAGGCAGAGTCGTGATATGAAAGTAAGCTCTGGGGAGATGATGGAGCTGCTGGTGTAATGAATAGCAGATCAAACTGCTCCAGGACATTTCCATTACTGCCGTCTGTTGCTTCTGCTGTGCTCGACTATTTGAGATGAGTAGTTTCACAAAAAGGGCAACATTAATTTTACATAAAATACACTACAGAAAGAAAGAGGGCCGCAAATATGCTGCATTCAGTAGGCCAACATTGCAACATTGATATTGACTATAGCCTCACGGTGGCGCAGTGAGTAGCACAATCACCTCACAGCAAGAAGGTCGCTGGTTCGAGCCTCGGCTGGGTCAGTTGGCATTTCTGTGTTGAGTTTGCATGTTCTCCCCGTGTTGGCGTGGGTTTCCTCTGGGTGCTCCGGTTTCCCCCACAGTCCAAAGACATGCGGTATAGGTGAATTGGGTAGGCTAAATTGTCCATAGTGTATGTGTGTGAATGGGTGTGTGTGGATGTTTCCCAGTGATGGGTTGCAGCTGGAAGGGCATCCGCTGCGTAAAGCATATGCTGGATAAGTTGGCGGCTCATTCTGCTGTGGCGACCCCAGATTAATAAAGGGACTAAGCCGAAATGAAAATGAATGAATGAATATTGACTATAATTTATTGCACCGTGTCATAACACTGACGCAACATGAAATAAAAGATATCTTTTGCATGTTAAAAGTTTGCATGAGTTTTTGTCCTAATCATCTGCGACGAAGATGTGCAAAATGTATATTTTAGAAACAGCTTTTAACATATTTTAGTTTCTTTTTCTGTGACGAAACTGTTTTCTGAGCAAAACAACAGCATAAACTATTATGACAGTGATCACCTCAGGTACTGATTATGTGCTTTATTCAGTGTTAAATGCTCCCAATGTAAGTTTAAATATCATTTTACGTGACATTTATTGCTGCACTACTGAAAGCAGCAGCAGATATATCACCTCAGATCTTGAAACTAAAATAACTAGCAGGCGGTCTGAAAATGAAAGTCAAAACTGCGACTTAGTGCAAACCAACATCAGTCAACCAGCCTATGTACTTTTAATAATGTTAAATAGATTAAATATTTATTTAAAACATGTTTTTGTCCTAATCATCTGCGACAGAAATATACGAATTTCTTATTTTAATAACAGCTATGTTTCCGCGACATCGCAGCAAAACAACAGCATAAACTACTATGACAGTGATCACCTCAGGTACTGATTATGTGCTTTATTTAATGTCAAATGCTCCCAATGTGAGTTGAAATATCATTATACGTGACATTTATTGCCATACTACTGAAAGCAGCAGCAGATAGTTCACCTCAGATCTTGAAACTAAAATAACTAGCAGACTGTTTGACAATGAAAGTCAGAACTACGACTCAGTGCAAACCAACATCAGTCAACCAGCCTATGTACTTTTATTAATGTTAAATAGATTAAATATTTATTTAAAACATGTTTTCATCCTAATCATCTGTGACAGAAATGTACAAATTTCCTATTTTTGTAACAGTTATTTTTCCGCGACGTCTCAGCAAAACAACAGCATAAACTACTATGGCATTAATCACCTCAGGTACTGATTATGTGCTTTATTCAATGTTAAGTGCTCCCAATGTGAGTTTAAATATCATTTTACGTGACATTTATTGCTGCACTACTGAAAGCAGCAGCAGATAGTTCACCTCAGATCTTGGAAATAGAATAACTAGCAGACGGTCTGAAAATGAAAGTCAGAACTGCCACTTGGTGCAAACCAACAACATCAGTCACTAAGCCTGTGTACTTTTATTAATGTTAAATAGATTAAATATCTATTCAAAACAAGTTTTTTACTAAAAACCATCTGCGACAACTTCCTATTTTAGAAACTGCAGCTGCAGCAAAACAACAGCATAAACTACTATGCCAATAAACGCCTCAGGTACTGATTATGTGCTTTATTCAGTGTTAAATGCTCTCAGTGTGAGTTTAAATACCATTTTACGTGGCATTTATTGCCATACTACTGAAAGCAGCAGCTGATTTTTTGAAAGTTATAACTGTGATTCAGTGCAAACCAACAACATCCATCACTCAGTAGCCTATAAATAACGTTAAAGAGGTTTAATATGTATTAATTCGATTAAAAGCCACTTCGTTGGGAGTGCAGTTGCTGGTATTTAAATGTTTCTGTCGTGTCACGTTGCGTTTGATGCAGACAAATTCCTTGTCGCTGGAATTGTGTGTTGTTAAAGCATGGTGTTAGAGGAAGATTTTGGTTGGCATTATTGTAATAACGTGTGAATAAACAACATTTGGTTTGTTTATGCGATGAGATTGTATTACACTAAGAATTACAATATATGTATGACAAGTTTTCTTAAATATAATGTTTAAATATGCAAATGAGGCATCCTAGTACAAAAATCTCAATACTGGATAAGGTCAGGCTTAAGATTCTTGTTTCATATTTTTGCCACATCAGTCAAATGTTTTTAGATTTATTATTTACAATAAATAACATTATTATTATTAAAATTATTACATTAATAACAACTATTTTTTAAACATTTAGTGTTTTAATACATTTAAAATGTCTTAAGTGTTCATTTCTTTTTACTAAAGCTAAAGTTTCTGTTAAAGAGTTTAATTTCTAATGTCTGAGCTTTATAGAGATTTTAAGCAGTATTAAGTCAATTATTTAAATTACTTTTCAAAGTGATTAGTAATTTTAATAATAATAATAATATTCATTCATTCATTTTCATTTTGGCTTAGTCCCTTTATTAATCTGGGGTCGCCACAGCGGAATGA
>CAIGQW010054109.1:1350898-1361878 GCA_903798125.1 Danio choprae
ACATCCACACACAGCCATTCACACACATACACTACGGACAATTTAGCCTACCCAATTCACCTATACCGCATGTCTTTGGACTTGTGAGGGAAACCGGAGCACCCGGAGGAAACCCACGCCAACACGGGGAGAACATGCAAACTCCACACAGAAATGCCAACTGACCCAGCCGAGGCTCGAACCAGCGACCTTCTTGCTGTGAGGCGAACGTGCTACCCACTGCGCCACCGTTTGGCCCATAATAATAATAATCGTAATTAGTAATCAGTAATATTTTTTTTATTTGTTTTGGTAGAAACCATATTGTTTATAAGCAGGCAAATTATGTATGCACATATCTGTCTGTAAAAACTGTCAGAATTCAGATTTGAATAAATTTATCAAGTTTGATATATGTAAAAGCAGCTGAAGTGTAGATTTGTGGCTTATTTATAAGAAAACAGCCTTTAAAAATACATTGCAATTGAAATCTACAGAGGCAAACTGATAAAGTGTGAAAAAAAAGAAACAATGCATGAAAAACAAGCAAAATCTCAATCTAAAACTGCATATTGTGACTTGTCTGACCTTCTGGACGTCGTTTTTGCACTTGTCCACCTTCTCCTGCAGTTTCTTCTGCTGGTCTGTTGTGACAGACGCTTCTCCTTTGCTGTTGGCCTCCCTTGCAGATGCTATTTTTTCCTCCTTACAGGCCATATGGTAGGTTTTCTTTGCTGTTTCCAACTGAAAATTAAAAATAAGATTAACCCGGTAAACATATACTCACATCAAGGACATTCATTAAGGCTTGTTTGTAGCTCAATGAAGATATGAAGACAGCATGCGGGTTAAAGATAAGACGTCTCATTTGGAGATCTCAGAAATAATTTTATATACAGTTGAAGTGAGAATCATTAGCCCTCCTTTTAATGAGTAAAAAAAAAGATACTGTATTTTGAAGAATGTTGCAAATCGCCAACCATTGACATTCATATTAGCAAAAATAAAAAAACTACTACGAAAGTCAATGGCTGATGCTTTCCAACATTCTTCAAAATATCTTCTTTTTTTAGTTCAACAAAAGAAATAACTCTAAGAGTTGAAGAAAGAGTAAATGAAGAAAGAGTAAATGAAGAAAGAGTAAATGATGACAGACTTTTTCATTTGGACTGTGTCACGATCACCAGCGATCTAGCCTGTGCAGATCGTTGGAGAACTAAACATCTGCAGCTATATGAAATACAACTCCCAGAAGTCTTTGCACTCACACACCAGTTCCTGATCTCCCCTGATTACACACACTCAGTTGGAAGCTCATAATGGACTGATTACTAGGACTATTAAGACACCTCATTCGCACACACTCTTCGCTGAGTCTTGTATGTGAGCATAACGAAGTGTTTTACTTGTCTTGCCTTGTCGTGTTTTGTCCTTTGCTTTGTTTTATCGTTTACGTTGTTTTGCCGCCTGTCCTGACCATTCACCTGCTTTTGACTATGCTCTTTGGAATTACTCTCAAACTCCAGTTTGCACCTGTTTGACCGTTGCCTGCCTGACTATTTTCTTAATAAACTGCATGTGGATCCTCATCTCTGTTGCCAGATTCGCCATGTTACAGACTGCACTGTCACTTTAAGACTTAAAGGAGAAGTTCTGTCTCACCTCTTTGAGTTTTTTGGCCCAAGGCTTCTGTGCTTTCCGAAAGCCCTCGTCTGCCTCTTTGGTTTCTTTAAAGCCGCCCATCATTTGTTTGTGGTAGGCATCTTTCTGCCAGTTCTTAACCTTCTCCAAGTCCTCATTCAGCAGATTATTCTTCACCTCCTGGTGCAGTTCGCTCACTTTCTCGGCTTCGCTCATCACAGCTAACCAGGCTCTCTCCAGCGTACCATACTGCGGTCCTGCAAACCATTGAAAGAAATAACAATGCTAAAAAAATTATATTTTATGTGCATGATATAAACCCTTATTTTGAAATGACACATCTAAGGTTGAAGGGCTAAATGTCTAAGGAATGTCCAGTTTACATCAACTTTACTTTACTCAACTTTAATGATCACAATTCATATTTTCTGGATGTTTCTAAAAGCTACATTGTATGTTTTATGCTGAAAACATTCACCATTTTCATAATTCATAAACGCACATTTATTATGCATAATACAGTCAAGTATTCAAACATATGGGTCAAAACATCTCTACTGTCAATTTCTAATAATAACAATAAAAAAACGAATAAATGAAAATAAAACAATAACAACAATAACTAATAAATATACAAATACAAATAATGCAATATTGATTAAACAATTCCACTAAAATTATAATTAAAAGGAGCATATTCAAAATCTTTTTTACTTAAATTTTAAACTTACACTAACCGGCCACTTTATTAGGTACACCTGTCCAACTGCTCGTTAACGGGTCAGAATTTGGCGTCAACAACATGAAAGCATGGATCCATCCTGCCTTGTATCAACAGTTCAGGCTGGTGGTGGTGGTGTAATGGTGTGGGGGGAATTTTCTTGGCACACTTTGGGTATCCATTAGTACCAATTGAGCGGATCGGGACTTGTGGAGCTGCGCTTCGGTGGATTTGCTCTTCAGTGTTTGAACTTTCAGCAGTGAAACTTAAGCCACACTGAACTGAACTCTAAAACCTGGACTTTACTTGAACTTGTTAAGCTGCTTTGACACAATCTATATTGTAAAAAGCGCTATATAAATAAACTTGAATTGAATTGAATTGAATTGAATTGAGCATCGTGTCAAGGCCACAGCCTACCTGAGTATTGTTGCTGACCATGTCCATCCCTTTATGACCAGTGTACCCATCTTCTGATGGCTTGTTCCAGCAGGATAACGCACCATGTCATGAAGTGGGAATCATATCAGACTGGTTTCTTTAACATGACAATGAGTTCACTGTACTCAAATGGCCTCCACAGTCACCAGATCTCAATCCAATAGAGCACCTTTGGAGATTCACATCATGGATGTGCAGCCGACAAATCTGCAGCAACTGCGTGATGCTATCATGTCAATATGGACCAAAATCTGAGGAATATTTCCAGTACCTTGTTGAATTTATGCCACGAAGGATTAAAGCAGTTCTGATGGTAACCTTTTACTGGTCCAACCCAGTACTAGTAAGGTGTACCTAATAAAGTGGCTGGTGAGTGTATATTACACATTGTCAAAATCCTTCCTCACCTCTCTCCACGAGCTGCCTCCATCTCTTGGACCAGTCGGTGAGCTGCTGGCTATAAGCTTTCTCGATCTTTGCCCGCTCCTGTATGCAGCTCATCATGTCATTGCAGAGCCGATGACCGTCCTCAATGCGCTTCACTGTACGCTTGTAGTTCCCAACCTTCAGAAACATGAACACACTTTCAGATACATCAAACCATGGACAGATCGCTGGTAAAGCATCTGTGATTCAATAGAAAACAGCTACAACAGCTGGCCTAAAAACTAAAATAAATTACGCTAAACTGTCCATTTCGTCAGTGTACTTGGTTCTGGAAATATTTCTGTTCATTTTCTCCATCTGCATTAAAAAGCAATCTAAAATGACATCAAAAAACATGTCAAAATGCAAATCGATTTCATGTCAGAACCTTGACATCTATTTGACATCCACTGATTGATGCTCTTTTGATCACCAAAATAATGACACAAAAAGTATTAAAATATAAGTACATTTTTTACATGTAAAAGTAAAAATTATTTACATCAAAAGACGTCAAAAAAGACGTCAAAATGCAAATCGATTTTAATGTCAAAACGCTGACGTCTATTTGACATCTACATATTGATGCTCTTTTGATCACTACAATAATGACACAAAATAATAAAATATAAATACATTTTTTACATGTAAAAATACATTTTTTACATAAAAAAGACATGAAAAACACATCAAAATGCAAATCAATTTTCATGTCAAAACACTGACATCTATTTGACATCCACATATTGATGCTTATTTGATCACTACAATAATGACACAAAAATATTAAAATATAAATACATGTTTTACTCATTTGAAAGCTTCAATTCTAAATGACAAATTTACACTGGGTTTTGTTTTTGCATCCTTACAATGCATGTAAACTACCTTGATGTCAAAATGACATCAAATTGGCATCTAACATTGATGTCAATGTCCTGTAATGCACGTCATGATTTTGCCAAGTACGATGTGATCCTGGATTAACATCTATGTTGATCCTGGAACATCATTTTTTTGTTTGAAAATGTAATCCATGCTTATTGCCTACCCCTAAACGCAACCATAACTGTAAATTATGCCCCAAATCAGAGAGAAATAATAGTTGGATAACAATCCGTAAGCCTAAACTTAACATAAACGATAAACATATCCCTTAATTCTGATTGGCTGATTGGAATGTTGTTCCAGGATCAACATAGATTTTAATCCAGGAACATGTCCTTCTTGGTCAAATCAGGTTGGTGGTCCTGTAATTGATTTTTGACGTGGTTTTGACAGAAGTGTTAAAAGTCAATTTTGATGTTAACATCAAGAAGTCAATTGATAACAAAATGATTTGTATTTTTTATATTTGTATGTGTTTTTTGACATCTTTTTATCTCATTTTGACATCAAGGTGCCTGCTAGCAATCTTAAAATAAATGTATTAATTAAGAAAGCTAAATTACAGAAAAGTAAATGATATGCCCATATATACAGTATATATATAGCCTGTATGTATTTCACAAGTGCTGTTTAAAAGAGGAAGGAAATTTCATCACAGTTTTTCCTATTATATTTTTCATTGGAACAAACATTTTTTGAATAAATTTTAATCATTCATTAATTTTCCTTCGGCTTTGTCCCTTTGTCCCGCCACAGTGGAATGAACTGCCAACTTATCCAGCATGTCATACACTCTCACATGCACACACATACACTACGGCCAATTTAGTTTATTCAATTCACCTAAACTGCATGTGTTTGGACTGTGGGGGAAACCGGAGCACCCGGAGGAAACCCACGCCAACACGGGGAGAACATGCAAACTCCACACAGAAATGCCAACTGACTCAGCCGAGGCTCGAACCAGCGACCTTCTTGCTGTGAGGCGACAGTGCTAACCACTGAGCCACCGTGTTGCCCCTAAATTTTAATCAGCTAAACTTAATTTTATATCCATTGTATTTCCTCGGGGCTTAATTATTACAGGGCTCAGAGTACATCTTGAATGGTTTGCACATGATCTATTAAACATCTCCTTTTTCTGTAGGAAATGAATGAAATCCTGCTTTAGACTGCATGTGCTGTCGTTTGTGGCCAATAAATCAGCCACTGACACAGTTTTGCTTCTAATGCTATGCTAACACCATGTTGATCAATTGAATGTTTAGCTCTTTGGCTGAATGACACACTTCCAAGTCAATTTATCAATATTAAACATGACAGTCACACATAACAGTGTGTTTTGCATCTAATCAAATGATATGTGGTTCACAGACACAAATGTAAAATAAATTAAATGTATTTTTTTTGTGTGCAAATTATGTAATATTACAATTATGTAACATGCACTATAAAAAGTGAGCTATTTCTATCTGATTAAACGGATAAACATGAACTTTACTGACTCAAAACCAATGCATTTTAGATTTTAACTCATATTTTCAGCTGTAATTTGATCATGCTTTTTGTGGTTCACAAATGCATATGCAGACTTCTTAACCTACAAGCGTAATTATATTCAAGAACAGTATTTAGAAGGATATTTGTTTATTATTAATGTATAATTCTGACCTCCCAGAAGCTGTCTGTGGTCTCGTCGGACATGGCGGACTCATCGTAGGCACCCGACATGCTGAGAGATTTGGCAGAGCACGACTGAAGCTAACAAACCAAATTCACCATGTACTGCAGACAAAGAGAAAGACACAAGTGATGAGAACATAACAATCATACTGCATATGGATGCATTTAAAATAAAAGGAAAAGACACCCACACAAAAGGTTTTTGTCTTGTTTTCCAGTAAAAATACCAATACATTCAATTAATCTAGGGTTGCCACAGCGGAATGAACCGCCAACTGATCCAGCATTTGTTTTACGCAGCGGATGCCCTTCCTGCTGTAACCCATCACTGGAAAACACCCATACACACTCATTCACACACATACACTACGGTCAATTTTGCTTACCCAATTCACCTATAGCGCATGTCTTTGGACTGTGGGGGAAACCGGAGCACCCGGAGGAAACCCACGCGAACACGGGGAGAACATGCAAACTCCACACAGAAACACCAACTGACCCAGCCGGGGCTCGAACCAGCAACCTTCTTGCTGTGAGGCGATTGTGCTACCTACTGCGCCACCGTGCTGCCAAAACAATTTCAACTGAACCAAAAAATTCAGACGGCGAATAACAAAGCGACTTCTTGTAATCTCCTATAAAACACTTTTGGCTGAAGTTGTGTTGTTTTGTGTTTATATAAAGTCAGACAATATCTAATTTCATCAGTTAAAATTTAATCAAATGTAATTTTTGCCTGTAAAAATTATACAAGGATATATAATAATACTAATTATAATGATAATATAATTATTAAATTATTACAAATATTGATTTAATAAAAAGAGAACTATCCTCTTATTATTATTACTACTATTATAACTATTATTAAAAATACAATAATAATAATAATACCTCACAGCAAGAAGGTCGCTGGTTCGAGCCCCGGCTGGGTCAGTTGGCATTTCTGTGTGGAATTTGCATGTTCTCACCGTGTTGGTGTGGGTTTCCTCTGGGTGCTCCGGTTTCCCCCACAAGTCCAAAGACATGCAGTACAGGTGAATTGAATAAGCTAAATTGGCCATAGTGTGTGTGAATAAGTGTGTATGGATGTTTCCCAGACATGGGTTGCAGCTGGAAGGGCATCCGCTGCGTAAAACATATGCTGGATAAGTTGGCGGTTCATTCCGCTGTGGTGACCCCAGATTAATA
Organism: Danio choprae; assembly: GCA_903798125.1. Lineage (NCBI taxonomy): Eukaryota > Metazoa > Chordata > Actinopteri > Cypriniformes > Danionidae > Danio > Danio choprae. Next base: position 1,357,869 of record CAIGQW010054109.1, read on the forward strand.
AAGGGACTAAGCCGAAAATGAAAATGAATGAATGAATAATAATACTACTACTACTAATAATAATTATTATTATTACTTTTATTATTATTATATATAATGAATTATAAAAAAGAGGCAGTTGCTAATTAAAAAAGCTATTTCACAATTTACTGGATAAATGATTGTTTATTAAAATGTAATAAAATTAGTTTCAACCAAATAAATTTTTCAATTGTTTTAAATAACAAATAATTTAATCATTTAAAGCAATGCATTTTTTGCATTACATATTTTCACATACATATTTTCAGCTCGAATAAAATCGGTTAATTAATTTAGATGATAACATTTCTTTCTAGTGATGAAATCAAAGCCATATTTTAGGGCTCAGTTATTAATCTTACTCAAAGAAAAGCCACTAAAAAGACTTTACAGAAAGATTTTATCCTCCCAGAAATTATTCAGTCTGATTAAATCATTAAATCACTTTGAGTCTGTGATGTGTCTGATCTTTCCCCAGATCACATTACTCTCAAAAACAAACGCAAAGCTTCCATTTGAGGCCTGATTGGATCATGATAATTCAGTTCTCTATCAGTGATTGATAACAAAGTGACATAAATCAATTAAAGGGAAAACATGAATGAGAAACAGAAAAAACAGACACATTCAATATCACATTATGACACAAATATGAGCAGAATAACAACATCTGATACTGTATAACCTTGATAATAAATGTATTGCTCAAGGTGGAAACTAAACTAACAAAAATGACATTGACTAATAGCTCAAGTGACTTCTGAATGTTTGCAGTGATAAGAGAATTATGGACGAGCCCTGATGACGTCATGCAATTATTCAGACCTGACGGTCTTCATTTATTTTATAGTTCACTGGGAAGGGGATGAAGAATATTTGGGTCAATCGAAAGCAATAAATGTGAATAGGTTAGAGAGACAAAACAATGACATTTGGCACAAATGTAAAAAGAATGCAGGGTTCCTCTCACTTCATTCATGTTGTCCAAACACAAATCGATTAAGTTAACTTAAATTTACTGTAAGTGGATTGAACATAAAGCTATTAAGTTGTCCCAAAGAAATCTCATGAATTGTTTTGTAACAGTTGATTTTTAATTAATCTGGGGTCGCCACAGTGGAATGAACCGACAACTTATCAAGCATATGTTTTACGCAGCGGATGCCCTTCCAGCCACAACCCAACACTGGGAAACACCCATACACTCTTGCATTCACACACATACACTACGGGCATTCATTCATTCATTTTCTTTTCAGCTTTAGTCCCTTTATTAATCTGGGGTCGCCACAGCGGAATGAACCGCCAATTTATCCAGCATATGTTTTACGCAGCGGATGCCATTCCAGCCGCAACCCATCCCTGGGAAACATCCATACACACTTATTCACACACACTATGGCCAATTTAGCTTATTCAATTCACCTATACCGCATGTCTTTGGACTTGTGGGGGAAACCGGAGCACCCAGAGGAAACCCACACCAACACGGTGAGAACATGCAAATTCCACACAGAAATGCCAACTGACCCAGCCGGGGCGCAAACCAGCGACCTTCTTGATGTGAGGCTACCCACTGCGCCACCGTGACGCCCTAGACGAGCCCTGATGATGTCATATTCAGACCTAACAAGACTAGACAGTCTCCATTCATTTTATAGTTCACAGGAAATGGGAAGAAGAATGTTTGGGTCAATTGAAAGCAATAAATGAGAACAGCTTAGAACAGAGATGCCCAAAGTATGGCCTGCGGGCTAAAGTTTGATTTGGTCCACTATCCCATCTGAGAAGAGAGTGAGAATGATGGAGAGGGTTGGGGAGAATGCCTTTCGTCACTCAACGGAGGACTATGCAGAAGACATCAGCAAACAAATCAAGCCAAAAACTAACTCCATTAAGTTGTAAATGAGATTGTTTTTGCTGTAATAAGTTAATTATAATGTAAAATAAATATATACTGCATTAACTAATATAAAGCAATGCTTTCTAGTTATTTTTAAATATTATAAAGTAAATTACCTATGACAACTATATTTACCTTCGGCTCACTAGCCTCAATCAAGTTTGTTTTTTGTCCCTTCATAAGAAAAAGTTTGGGAACCCCTGGTTTAGAGAGACAAAACAATGACATTTGCCACAAATACACTGTAAAAAATATTTAAAAAATAAAAATGCAGGTTTCCAATTCCTTCATGTTGTCCCAAAACAAATCGAATAAGTTAACTTAACAAATTTAAGTGGATTGAACATCAAACAATTAAGTTGTCCCAAACAATCTCATGAATTGTGTTGTTTCAGCTCATTTTTAAATAGTTTGAAAAAGCAGCAAAATATATATATAATTTTTTTGTGAAATTAAACTGTGCGAAATTTCTAAATGATTAGAATCAGAATCAGATTGACCAAACTACTACATGCCTTCTGTCAACTGACTGTCCGTAACTGTCCACTGTATAATTGTCCATAAAATATATAAAATTGTCATTTGAAATATTCACTAACCAAGATTGTTTCAATGCATCTAGAGGAACAATTAGACATAAAAGGAAGCTGTTGCCATCATAGCTGTCAAGGAGGAAGAGGTAATGCTGACGCGCTATAGATGACTTAAATGTTCATGAAGATGACGTGGAGATGCCTTCAAAATCCTGGTTCAGTGCACAAACTTTGGTTTTTGACACTGATTGATTGATTACATTTGGTCTGCATCCACAGGCCGGTTGTTTAACACATGGTAGCTTGTTTTGTACTCGATATGCTTGACTGAAATAAATATTTTATTTAAATAACTTTGTCTTAAAATAACTAACTTTTATGTAATTTCTTGTTCACACATGTTAGATTTTGCTTTATGTTCAGGTAATGGAATTAATTAAATTCAAACTGTATAGCTATTCAAATGGTTTGAGGAAACCAATTGCGGCAAACTATTTAAGTTGGCTAACTTTATTCATTTGAGCTCAGTCAACTTAAACCACTTACCGCAATCGGTTTCCTCAAACTGTTTGAGTAGCTATACAGTTGTTTGGACTTGACTCGTTTAAATTAACTCATACAGATTAAATCATACAGATCTAATAACTAAACTTAAAATGTTTAAGTTACTAATACTCTAAATGTTCGACGATATCAACTCAAATATGTGTATAAGTGTATATGATTCAATATATATAAGCTTACAGTACTCAAACAATTTGGTTTCAAAACTCAAACGGTTTGCAGCAATCGGTTTCCTCAAACGGTTTGAGTTAACGTATCGGGTTTTACAGTGTAATCAGTGTTTTTCTACCCTCTTAGTCTTTTTTTAATGCACTGTGTTCATTTATATCTATTTTATGTTGTTTTAGCATTTATTTTGTACAGCACTGGTCTACTACTGTTGTTTGATTCAGGCTTTATAAACACATTTGATTTGATTTAATCTGATCTGACTGATACTGCACTTCTTTAGCAGGAATTTGTGTATAATTCTACAAGCATTGGTTATTTGTGCTCTGAAATCATAACCTAAATATCACAATTAACACTTACTGGACCAAAGCAACTTTAGTTTACTTGATTATCCATACATTTGTTTTACATGTAACAGATATATGGAAGTATATTTATTTAAATATGGTCAAATAAAAATAATCTTTTGAAGAGCAGTTATTTAGTAGCCTACACTCTCGGTTGTTGTTATGTATATTTTTGTCATAAAAAGCATTTAAATATCATACTACCAGATCTATGACTGCAGATATACAGTGAAAACTGATATATGCTATGTAAGTAGTCTGTTACACTCTTCAGATTACGTTAATTTTAATCACAAGCTATATAAATATATTTAAATGACTATAGAAATATCAGCATATGCATTTATTCATTTAGATTACAGTTAAAGACAAAAGTATTAGCTCTTTTGTCAAATTTAAAGTCTTATTTCTTTAAGTTTGGCTATAATATATATATATATATATATATATATATATATATATATATATATA
>CAIGQW010054109.1:1361978-1380542 GCA_903798125.1 Danio choprae
TTTTGGCTACAGATCAAAACCACTGTTGTCCATTGACTTGCCTAAATAACCAAATTGACTAAGTTAAGCCTTTAATTTACACTTTAAACTGAATACTAGTATCTTGTAAAATAACTAGTGAAATATTATGTACTGTCGTCATAGCAAAGACAAATTAATTGAGTTATTAATAAAAAAAAATGTATTATTATTATTAAATTATTAAAAATATGTTGAAAAGACACACAGCACTTGGAAAATATTGGGAAAAAAAACATTTCACAGGAAGATTTCTAATAATTTAGTCTTTAACTATATCATACAACACAAGCCACAAAAGTCTACTACATCAGGTATACTGTAATACTCAACCATAAACAATAAACTACCAAAACAGTTTTTCCTGACTTGTATTTCCTATGCCAGACTTCAAAGGGTTAATGAAATCATAATGCAAGTTTCAGTTCCTTGCCAAATGGCCTCAATTTGGACGGCATGTTCACGAAAATCCATTTAGATTGACAGGGTGGCAGTGGGAGGCGTTTTAATCGGTGCACATGACTCTTTTTGGCATGTTAAACAAAAGAAATGCAGAAGTGATTGGACATCTTAATGCACTGACTCAATTAAAACAATGCAACATAAAATACCACTGTGCACAACTTATTTAAGATCATAAACTTTAACTGCTTTCTATATTTAGATCACGTAAAAAATGACATATAATTACAGCCTTATCTTGATGTTCAACCCAATCTCATTTCGAATTATATGGCACGGCATTGAAAGGCACAAAAACATTCACAAAAATCAATGGGAGCTCGAAAATACACGCAAAAACAGTTGCATGTGAGCAAATGTCTTAATAAAACACAACTAAAAGCATACCTTGAATGCATCTGCCAAACGTTTGAATGTAAATACGAGTCTTGTGCTGCCGAAAGCCCAGTTCACACACAAACAAAGCTGTGCTCTGACATCCACACACACACATATGCATCATCTCCTCCATACTGATGACGGAGCTCCACAGACTGCGATCCGGCCATAACAAAAGAGGGAAAGCAACAAAAGACTCACCCGAGTCCCCTGCATGTGGGACCCTCGACCACCCCCTCAATCCACACCACACTTTTTGGTTAATTTCGCCTCTTTCAAACTGGTGTTTTTAGTTTGGGTGTAGAAGAGTAACTGCAGACGCTTCAAACTCTGTGTTTTTAATGCTGGAGAGTTAAAAACGCTGCTTGCTGGACAAAGTGGGTGTTCGCAAGTGCAGCAGTGTGTGTGTGCGTGCGTGTGTGTGTGTGTGTGTGTGTGTGTGTGTGTGTGTGTGTGTGTGTGTGTGTGTGTGTGGGAGACTAATCACATTTGACTTGAATTATTCTGACAGAGTGAGCTGGGTTGGTGGTGGGGGGATTTGGGCTTTAGGGCTTGTATTTATTTTATTTTAGACAATAACAGCTATGAAGGTCCAGTTTTTGGAGCTATCTCCCATGCTTTTTTCAATATTTAATAGCTATAATTTTATTATTATTAATTATAATTATAAATATAATAATATAAAAACGCTTGGTTCCAAACAATCGATTTGCGTTGGGACAACATGAAGGAATTAAGGTAACTTGTCAGTTTTTACAAATTTAAGTGGATTAAACATAAGTTGCTGGTTCAAGTCCCGGCTGGGCCAGTTGGCATTTCTGTTTGTGTGGGTTTCCTCCGAGTGCTCCGGTTTCCCCACAGTCCAAAGACATGCACTACAGGTGAATTGTATAAACTGTCCAGAGTGTGTGTGAATGAGTGTGTTTGGGTGTATTTCCCAATACTGGGTTATGTCTGGAAGGGCATCCACTGCGTAATACATATGCCTCTGAAATAGAGACTAAGCCAAAGGAAAATGAATGAATGAATGAATCCACACACACATAAAAACTTAGGCTTGTCATAGCATAGACAAATGTCCATGTTCTTTCATGTTGCCCCAACACAAATAGATTACTTAATTGTTTTTACAAATTTAGGTAGATTGAACATAAAACAGTGAAGTTGTCCCACAGAAATCTCAAGAATTGTGTTGTTTCAGTTCATTTTAACACAGTTTAAACAAGCAGCATAAATCTTTCTTTTTTATATAGTTTATACCGCAACTCTGATTATTTAAAGTGCTTCTTTTATCCTCACTTGCAAATCCCTTTAAATCAAAACATCTGCTAAATGAGTAAATGTAAAAAAATATATCATGAATAAAATGAATAAATTAAATGGTAACACGAATGAAGGACAACATTACGAATTAGCCTGAGATAGAACAAACATTAAACATTTGGTCCTCTTTAAACTGAACTCAACAAAATAAATAAAACCAAACAGATCTGTCTAAGCATCCTCGAAATGTGGGCTTTAGGTTTCTGATGTCTCTCAATATTCAAGCCTGAAGCTCAAAACTACGAAATGACAAACATAGATCAGGAATCAGAGCATCTGGAACGCATAACAATTCCTGACAATTTTCCATGACAGGTGAATATAAAAGACAACGGCGTTAATCATTGATGAATGTCTTTGTCTTATAAAAAGACAGACATAACAATCTCCAGCTGGATGCTGATGATTTTTTAACAACCAGAATAGAAAGAGTGTGTGTTTGTAACTTTGTTTAACTATGCTTCTAACAGAATCAGGCCATTCAAGTTGTGAGTAAAAAATCTGAATATTTTGCTTTAGCCAATATGGCAAATGTAGCAAAAAGTTGTTGTTTTTATCTTATACTGCAGTATTGTTCAAATGTTTGGGATCAGTGAGATGTTTTAATCTTTTTGGTTTAGGTCTCTTACACTTATACCAGAGATCCAATGATTTCTTCATAAAAAAACACAGTAAGTATTGTAGTTTAAAATATAATTTTTCTGGTGGCACAGTGGCTCAGTGTTTAGCACTGTCGTCTCACTGCAAGAAGGTCGCTGGTTCGAGTCCCGGCTGGGTCAGTTGGCGTTTCTGTGTGGAGTTCTCCCCGTGTTGGCGTGGGTTTCCTCCGGTTTCCCCCACAGTCCAAAGAGATGCAGTATAAGTGAATTGAATAAACTAAATTGGCCATAGTGTGTGTGTGTGTGTGTGTGAATCAGTGTGTATGGGTGTTTCCCAGTACTGGGTTGCAGCTGGAAGGGTTGCCACCACGTAAAACATATGCTGGAATAGTTGGTGGTTTATTCCGCAGTGGTGACCCCTGATAAATAAAGGACTAAGCCGAAGAAAAATGAATGAATGAATGAATGAATGAATGAATGAATGAATGAATGATATCAGTTTTCTATTTCAGTATGTTCAAAATGTAATTGATTCCAGTGATGCAAAGCTGAATCATTAGCAAATTTACTCTGGTCTCCAGGCTTTTTAACGATCCCTTGTTGCTAAAAACAAAAATCTTTTTACTGTCACTTTTGATCAATTCTAATGCATGTTTACTCTTTATGATTTAAAGTGATTTAAAGTGACAGGTCATCCAAAAATAAAAAAGACAATTCTTATATTCATCTAATCCTGTGTGTCATTTAAAACCATTGGCTGCAACACAGATTCATTGGAAATTCATTATTTTCAGCTTAGTCCCTTTATTAATCTGGGGTCGCTACAGCGGAATGAACCGCCAACTTATCCAGTTTTACACAGCGGATGCCCTTCCAGCCGCAGCCCATCTCTGGGAAACATCCATACACACTCACTCATTCACACACACACTCATACACTACGGCCAATTTTATCTTACCCAATTCACCTATACCACATTTGTTTGGACTGTGGGGGAAACCGGAGCACCCGGAGGAAACCCACGCAAACACAGGGAGAACATGCAAACTCCACACAGAAATGCCAACTGACCCAGCCGGGGCTCGAACCAGCGACCTTTTTGCTGTGAGGCGATTATGCTACCCACTGTGCCACCGCATTGCCCTCATTGGAAATATATGCTTCAAATTGAATTTTTGGGAAATGTACCTAAACATACATTCGATTGCAATTTGTGGGTAAAATGAATGTTATGGGGCTGCAGGATGGCAAAACCTTTTGTTCCTTTTCACATTAATGATATTTACAGGGACACATTATCAACAAATAATGGATTATTTTTGTGTAGGTCCTTGCAAAACACCAAATAAATACCACAAAACACGTATGATTTGTAATTGAATATGTTTGCGTCATCTAACCTCTATCTCTATAGTCAACTTTTCTGGCGTGGTCAGTTTGCTCGTAGTTCACTTTGTACTGTGTTGTGTTTGTGCTGTAGAGCACTCGGGTTCGAGTCCGGTGAAGCACATTTCCACAAAAGAGGTAAAAGCAATGTAAAATCAAGGTAAATCTACGTACGTTTGTCTTATCTCTGCTTTTGAAAATACTATTGGTTGGGTTTGGCTAAGTGGTCCGCTAGCTGATGTGTACGACAAGCTCTGCTTTCTCCTGGACGTGTACAAGAAGGATATGTATCTGAAACGTACAACAAAACGTACCCTATGTAGTGCATTTAAGATTCTCAGAAATGCAGACACTGCCCTCAATGGGTTTGTCATCTGAAACATGCAACGAAACGTACCAAGAACAATGTATTTTTGGCAAAAATATAGGCTGAGGCACGTATTTCTAATGGCTGGGCTACAATAAAAAAATAATAAAAAAAACATATTACTGTCAATTTTAAGCACTTTTACAGAATGGTCTGACACCAGAGATGCTGGAAGGAATGCTTCACCTCTGCGTTCAGATAAGCTTTCTCAACTTTGTTCAAAGTCTGAAGGTGTATTATGATTATCTTCAGTTCTCAAACACCTCACAATCAGCCTCAGATACAGACAAAACGGAAATGATTCATTCAAATGGCTCTTAAAGGTCAGAAAGCCACATACCTAAAGATATTCTGATTTGTTAAATTGCTCTATCATGTTGCTTAAAGTGGATTATTGCCTGTATAGAATGTGAAAACAACATGCTAAAGGACACTAATAGTAAGACTTTGCCGCAATTTTACATTTAAGAAGAGAAGATACTTTGAATAAAGCTGAAAACCTGCATGAATAAAAGGGAAAAACTAGTCCTATGTAAGTCACTGTTATCAGTTTCTTCTAAATATCTTATTTTGTGTTCAACAGATTAACTCAAACAGGTTTGCAACAAGTAAAGGGTGAGTAAATGATGAACGAATTGTCTTTTTTGGGTGAACTATCTCTTAAAGTAAAATCTACAGTACATTTTTCTGTTTAAAAACACCATTCTCACATGAGGGTGAAACTATAAGGACGAAAGGGGAAAAGAGACACTATTGATCACAGTCAGCAGGAAGAACAGCATGAGCAGCAAATCAAGTCAAGCCCACAAACACTCTCTCAAACCCTAGCAGGATATTAATGGATATACTGGGCCACCATGGGGCTCTTTGAGTGGTGAAAATACTGTACTTTGCAAATCTTTCAGTAAAATTCCCACAAAAAACTGCTAATTTTTCACTGCAAAGTTAATTTATTTCAATCATGCAATTGTCGACTAACAGTTTCCGTATTTTGTGATTCACAAGTGTTTATTTAAGGTTGTGAATTGGATTATGGGAGTTTTATCTCTGCTCTGTTGACTTTTGATGTTGAAAATTCAACTCTACGGTTCAACAAAGACTTTATTTAAAAATATTAAATAATATAATGTACTGTACTGTATAAGAAATTTTCCCAGTGATGGGTTGCAGCTGGAAGGGCATCAGCTGTGTAAAACATGTGCTGGATAAGTTGGCGGTTCATTCCGCTGTGGCGACCCCAGATTAATAAAGGGACTAAGCCGAAAAGGAAATGAATGAATGAATGTATAAGAAATAATATATAGAGAAATAAATCTGTAAAATAGGAGAAAATGTACTGGCGGTTTATTACAAGGTTTTTGTAGTGTAATATACAATACCAACCCAGACAATATATCACTTTAAACCATTAAAAATGTTCATGAACGTTATAGCTCCCATGAAGCAATTCAAAAGCATAGAAAAAACGAGGAAAAATAAAAACATCAATCACAAAATAGAGAAAACTGCTAATTTACCTATATTTTTTACAGTGTAGTATTAGTTTTGATAATCTAACATATGACATGCATAGATATAAAACATATAACGTATACAAAACAGTATTCACTCAGAAATTTAGCGTTTTACAAATATTATTTATGGAGTTAATATATTTTATTTAACAATTTTGTAACTGAAATATTATTCACAATAAGAGTACAATAACTTACCATAATAGTATACTACATTCATTCATTCATTCATTTTCATTTCGGCTTAGTCGCTTTATTAATCTGGGGTTGCCACAGCGGAATGAACCACCAACTTATCCATTATATGTTTTACGCAGCGGATGCCCTTCCAGCTGCAACCCATCTCTGGGAAACATCCATAAACACCCATTCACACTCATACACTACGGACAATTTAGCTTACCCAATTCACCTATACCGCATGTCTTTGGACTTGTGGGGGAAACTGGAGCACCCGGAGGAAACCCACGCCAACACAGGGAGAACATGCAAACTCCACACAGAAACGCCAACTGACCCAGCCGAGGCTCGAACCAGCGACCTTCTTGCTGTGAGGCGAACGTGCTACCCACTGCGCCACTGTGAGGCCCTAGTATACTACAATAATCTTATATTTACAACTTTTACAGTACAGCGGTCCCTCGCTGTAACACGGTTTACCTTTTGCGGCCTCGTAGTTTCATTTTTTTGTTTTTGTTTTTTTCACAGCGCATTGTGTTCTGCATCCTGATTGGCTGTAGACCATTGTCAATCAATCTCCTCTGTGTCTCCTGTACAGTACAGAATGCGTTCAGTTTGCCAAATTAACATATATCTTCGATCGCTAACAGTGAGAGTTTCAACAAGGATGCAAAAAGGGTCGTAACTGTCCGCAGCAGGACCATCGTAAAGGGGGTCACACACCAGATGTGCCGTGCCACGAATTTTAGAATGGTAAACATAGGTTTATATCAGTGTACGCACACAGGCACCGCAAATCGGCAGCTGTCTGCGGTGCCCAGCTACGACTCAGGACACTGTCCATATTTCTGCCACGCCACAGAGTGCCATCTGAATAGTTTCAGTTTAAATGACATGCGAATGTGCGCGTCCGGTTTGTGTTACATCCAACTGTCATGTGCGTGGCGCATCCGGTGTGCGACCCCCTTAAGGATGGAGTCTGCTTTAGCTTTGTGGATTAGTGACTGCAGGAAAAAGAACATTACGCTGGACGCCAACATTATCAGCACAAAAAATACTAAAAAGCTTTATGGACCTTTTGCTGACAGCGATGAATGTTTGCGTCTGACAACAGGTTTTGATATTTGGTTTTATTCTATAATACTGGACTTATATTTCTACAAACGTTTGAACTTTGAGAGTGTTTAAACAAGAGAGAAACGTGTAAAGATGTTAATGTCTGTCTGAGAAACATGTATAAAGTGTATAGTGAGGGGTTTTACAGCCTTAAATCAGCCTTAAATCTGACTACTTCGTGGATTTCGCCAATTGCGGGTTAGTTTTACAACGTAACTCCCGCGATTAACGAAGGACCACTGTATACATTCGTTTCAATAAACTGCATTAAATAATTTTTAAAAAGGTATACAAAATAATGGAAGTTTAAACTTATGTAAATTATGGCACTTTCTATATACTCAACTAAAAAAGAATTAGCTAAAACATATATTTTTATAACGCAGTCATAGTAATTCAGTTATAAAAATAAATATAAAATTTAAAATGTTGAATAATCCAATAAATAAAAATGCTGAATTTTAATACAACCAGTTCATTTATATGTGTCATGTTAATTCTGGCATTCATTCTTATGAACTGTTCTTCAGTGAATGCAGGTGTGTAATGTTGACCTGAGCTGTAATAATAACCTGTAAGACTCTGCAGTGCTTGATCTCCGCACTGCAGCACTCAGGAGACCCACAGATCAATAACACCAAGGACACGTGTAGAAAACCCTTCACTACTGAAACACACGACGACCGCCTGCCAGATCACAGAGACTGAAGACTCGCTGCATGCAAGCTCAACATGCTGAATTATTATGCAATATTCAATGCTTTTACGGTTTGGTATTATGCTTGTGATTTATATACTGCTGAGTATATTTTGGGCTAATCTTGGCTGGTTAGGCCTATGATGGATAGATAAATAAGTGCCGACAAGTCCCTGCATTAATGGACTTATTTTTAATGGATTAATGGATTTAATTTAATAATTTCTAACATTTTAGAAATGAAGCAAGCCAACTGAAGTTGTCTGAAATCCTCTCCTGTGACGTTTTTATCCATACCTGGTTGTTATAAACACATTCTTCCAGTAACATGAATGGATATCTACATTAGAAACGCAGTTAAAACGGTTAATATATGCTACTCCTTTAACATTTAGACAAATGTTTCTATACATGTATTTTCTGTACTAAAAGTGCATTTTAATAACTTTTGTTAATGACTAAAATTGGACAAATGTGTGTAATATATTTCTATGCAGTTTGATAATTATGTACCCTCTCCTCTTTTTATTATTATTATTTTTATTATTAGACTGTCTTCAATGAAAGATGATTTTAGAGGAAGCCCAAAGTATTTAGTACAGAAATTTACAGGATGTTTCTATAGTACTATGAGCTCTTTTTATGTCAATATATATCTACATATAACTTTTGAGGAATGTTTCCGCTTAAAAGGGTCATAAAATACCTTTTTTTATTTTGTACCATTCTCAGCGATCCACTTATGAAGTAATCAATATTTTTACATGAAAAATCATAATTTACAAGTAATTGTCTGTTTTCTGTGCTGTTTTTGACCTTCTTGTCAGAATGTTTTGTTTGCATGGGCGAGGCCAATTGTAGACTCAGACATAAATGGCCACTGCTCTGGTTGGCTAACAATTTTGAATATAAACAAAGCTAAACAGGCAGTGGATTAAAAACAGGTGTCGATCTTCTGTGAAGGCGGAGCTTATCCAAACTATTACATCATAGAATAGCACATACCAGAACCTGCTGTTTTGCCATCAATAAAGGATGATTTTATAGGAACCACAAAGTGTTTTCTTCTGAAACTTACAGGATGTTTTTATAGTGCTATGAGCTCTTACATGTCAAAAGATTAAGGTCATTTTGATTTTTTCAATTCATGACCCCTTTAATTGTAACTTTTATGATGACATTAACTATGCAAAAATGCTACTAAAATGCTGCTGGGTACTTTACTGAGAAAACATGCAAAAATATTCTCTACATATGACTGAATATCAACTTATAGATTGATAAACCCACTAAATGACACAGTTTTGTACTAAAATGTAGTAATTGAAACAAACATTATGATCAGGGGTGCGTTCAGTTCCCTCATTCTACATCACAATGCATAGACTGACCAGTCTTTTTTTTCAGTTCACGTTTGCCATTTGTGAAAAAGCAAGAACAGCAGGATTATGATCAGCTGAGTTCAGGACGGATGAATAATTCATCACTTTGAGTTAACAGATTACATCGGCAACCAGTTCTGAAGACCCTGAACACACACAGACATCACAGCTCTGTAACTACAGCCAAATCCTTCAATACTTATGATGCATTCTGTCTTTATGAAAGCTGTTCAACCATGTAAAATATTATACAGAAATAATCTAATTATAGAAAAAAGCCTATTTTGCAATTTTCCTGTATGTATAAATATATTCTATACTGTATGTATTATTACATCATCTGTATATTAGTGTTGTCAAATGATAAATCACAAAATTGAAAATAAATAAATAATTCATATTAATTTGTGCATACTGTGTATATTTTTGCATATATAAATATATGCATGACTGTATTGTATAAAATATTTTTTTATTTTATATATATATATATATATTTTTTTTTTTTTTTTTTTATTTTTTTTTTTTTTGTATTTTATGTGCAGTGTGTGTACATATATACATAATGGATATTGGAATATTTATATGTATTTATACATATATACATAATGGAATACAAGGGTGAAGAGGCTGGTCGAGTGCTGTTACTGGCAGAATATCGCACGGCTATCAGCCAATTAGATTCATTCATATGTGATATTGCTCATATAAAAACTGTTTAAACTAAATCTGTGAATCAGACTCATATCAAGATGCATTCAAGAGGTCACCATTTATTCCTTATTTTTGACATTGGGTAGATGAGCAGCTTTTTTCTGCAGCTATAAATAAAGCAAACTGAAGCGTCACCATGCACTGAAACTGAACTCCACTCTTCATAGACAACAACAGCAGGACGGATGTGGACCGACACAACGCAACACTTATCAGCTCCACATCCAAATCGTCTTAAAGGTGACGAAACCGAAATAGGAGAAGTATAGAGCGAAAACTGCAGCACATCCTCAAGCACAGTTGCTGATAATAGACCGAAAAGATCCACGTTACAGTAGTGGATGCTCACTATAAATGCCCTGTAGACTCATAATGCATGACGTCACATTATTTACATGAATACTGTCTGAGAATTTCATCATCCATTATAATGCTCAATTATTCAGCATTCCTACTGGCACTTTTCACATCAGTGCCTAATTAACCATAATAGCCATTGCCCTTATCAGCTCCCATTATTATAAGTAGTAATACTAATTGGCTATTTATTGTAGTACAGTTACTTAATTATTCAGACTGATTAATAAATAAATAATTAAAACAAACAAGCACAAATCTACAGCAATACAACCGTGATATTTAATTTAGCAAACAAACAAACTACAATATATGATTAGTTTGTAAATTAATGTTAATGAGACTTTGGAGTAAAAAAATGAATAAAATAAATAAATAAATAAATAAGTAAGTAAAAATAAAATAAATATTAAACAAATAAATATTAAATAAATAAAATAAAATAAATATCATTTATATATCCCAGAATTGTAACAATAATTTGTAGGTAAAATGTGAGTAAAAATAATATTCATAATATAATATAATTAAAAAGTAATTGAATAATATAATATTGTAATATTACATATTGTAAGATTTTTGTCAAATAATTTTAACAAGAATTTTTAAGTAAAAGTTTGAGTAAATATAATATAATATAATGTAATATAATATAAACTTATTATACTACAAAACATAATAAAATATGACTAAAACCTGGTGAGGTCATTGCTAATATACATAAATATTCGTGTCCGCTTTTGTTACATTCTGCCTTACACAACCTCTAATTTCTATTACAAAAGACAACAGACTTAAAACGACTTGTTCAGTACTAAACAATCTCTCACCCATTAATCCAGCCCAAAAGACAGAAATATTCCAGGACCTGCGAGAGACACTCCTGACATCAGACAAGTGTGGGAGTGTTGAAACTGTCAAACTCTCATTTACACACACTCAGTACATATTCACTCAGAAAGAAGCGTTCACTCGACACACACTCATGCATAACACTGAACTTTGACAACCACACCCAGCAAGAAGGCAGACCGTCAATGATTAGCCAGAGAAATAAGAGACGACATTACAACAGAATGAGCCTTAAAAAGACATACACAGCCAAATCAACAACATAAAATCTCCTTTGTACTGAGGGAAATCAGTGCTCATTTTAAAATGCATTGCTTAATCCAGTCTTCCTCAAGGGGGCGCAATTTAATACACGTTTAGTGCACACTTGAGTATTTATAATTTAGTTTATTTTATTTTACTCTGTTTATTAGTAATGTATTTAATTAATGATTAACATTATTTTAAAACATGTTCTTATTAAATGTTGATTGTAATTGTTTGTAGTTTACAAACAAAACAAAATAAAATAAAATAAAACAAAATAAAATAAATAAAATAAATAAATGAAAATAAAATAAAATAAAACAACAAAAAAATAAAAATAAAACACAATAAATAAATGAAAATAAAATAATAAATAAAATAAATAAAATGAAACGAAAAAAAAAAAAAAAAAAAAAAAATTTAATTAAATAAAAAATTTAATTAATTAATTAATTAAAATAAAAAAATTCAATAAAACATAAAATAAAACAAAACAAAATAAATAAATAAAATAAAAAATAAAAATAAATTAAAAATAAAATAAAATAAAATATAAAATAAAATAAAATACAATTTTGGTGACATGGTGGCGCAGTGGGTAGCACGATTGCCTCATTCCGCTGTGGCGACCCCTGATTAATAAAGGGACTAGAAAAGAAAATGTATATATGAAAATACAATTTTGGGTTTTATAAAGCAGCTTTGTGCAATTTTGTGAAAAACTGTGATCCCTGTGAGGTAGATTTCCAGGTTTAACAACAAAAAAAGTAATGCACATGAAAAGTTTATTTTGTTTGTCACAAAATTGCACATAAAAATTGCAATTAAATGTATTATTTGTTTATTTTCAGATACAAAACTTGCCTTAAGCGTGTGTGAAGTTTATTTTTTGAACATTTTCAGCTCTTTTTAACAAAACTGATAACATTGATAACTAATAATTTTGGTAATAAAGTTTAATAATAACCATTTTTCATACCATCACATCACATATATTAACTAGAGAGCATTTGATTGGTCATGATGTGATGAGAAACTGAAGTATCAGGTGATGTGAATAAAACCATTGATCCATTTAGGCGGAAGAGACAAACTACAAGCTTTAAATGTTTATATCAGATTTATATCTTCTAAATGTGAATTGTTTTGGTGCGCTTACAAATATCCTAAAAACTAACAATACTGATACTAACATCTAAAAATCTTTTCTATTTTAACTTCATGGGACCTTTAAAGTGCAATGTGTAAATTAGAAAATGGACTGTATTCATTTTGGGGGTATTGAAAGGGATTTTGGTATTGAATGGTGGGTGAGAGAAATACAAACATTTCACAAAGTAGATGGACTAATATTGATGGATATGCCTCCCTTCAATACTGCGGTCAAATAAGGGAGTAAAATGGTGCTAATTGGCAACTAAAAGTTGTTCAGCACACAGTCAACTGGATCTGGCCCACCACCGGAACTAATCGATAGCATTGATCAGGCCAGTGTGAGGCATACTGAGGTCAGCAGATATCAATAGCTGAAACGCTCAGAGCTGAGACTAGAACTAAATGGCCAATGTTAGTATTTTTATTGTTAGAGTTTGCTAAGTCAACCATTATTATTACTTGCTTACACTGACACCCTAGCAACCACATAGCAGCGCCCTAACAATCACCTACAACTGTGGATGGGTGGTGTGAACAACCTTTATGTGTTAAAACGATCTTTTAAAGGAGACCTATTATGCAAAAAACACTTTTATAAGGGTTTTAAACACAGTTGTGTGGCAACAGTCTGTGAAGCATCTAAAGCTAAAAATTTATTAATACAATTTTTTATAATCAAACTTGATAAAAAAGTGCAGAAACACTTTGATTGACATTCTCTCACTGTACGTGTCATGAGATGGGGAAAGCTCCGCCCATTAGTGACTATCTCTCCCTCATTAACATAGGACATTAGTCTTGTTTTTGAATCTGCCGCTATGCTGACAGATAGGCATTTGTAGCTCCGCCCACTTTTGAAAAGAGCACAATCTCATTTTAATTTAAAGCGACAGTCACCAAAAGGGCACAATATGGATCAAAGCCTAAAAGAATCAGTTTCAGAGAGTTATAAAACATTATTTGCTTGATATTTTGAGCTGAAACTTCACACACACACACACACTCTAGGGACTTATTTTACATTTTGTAAAAAGGGGCATAGGGCGTCACAGTGGGTAGCACGATTGCCTCACAGCAAGAAGGTTGCTGGTTCGAGCCTCAGCTGGGTCAGTTGGCATTTCTGTGTGGAGTTTGCATGTTCTCCCCGTGTTCACGTGAGTTTCCTCTGGGTGCTCCGGTTTCCCCCACAAGTCCAAAGGCATGCGCTATAGGTGAATTGGGTAGGCTAAATTGTCCGTAGTGTATGAGTGTGAATGAGTGTGTGTGGATGTTTCCCAGTGATGGGTTGCAGCTGGAAGGGCATCCGCTGCATCAAAGTCAAATCTTAAACATTAAAGCAATTACAATACACCCTAGCAACCACAATTTAATGCCTTAGCAACCAGCCTAAGACTCTAGCAATACCTTTGCTAGAAACATAGCACCACCCTAACAACAACATCCATCTATAACTAAGCAACCACATGCAAAATGGCTAGTGTTGGAAGCAACGCAATACAAAAGCAATGAGATTACAGTAGTATATAAACTTTTGCTGTAGCGCAGTAATATAACTAGTAAAATGATTTGTTTTCGAAATATTATTACTTTTTACAATGTAAATAACACAAGTTACAATGCATTTTATGGAACGTTATAAGAATATACCAACACCGCGAGACATTCATGCAGCACACATCAGAGAAAAAATCTCCAGGTAAAATAGTACCTATGTGTACTGTTACAGAGGGTATCACGTCCTTATTTTTATTATTCATTATATATAAATATATATTATTTTCATTATATGTCCATATATGAAAAAAAAACAATTATAGCAAGTATATTTAAACATATATGTACATATTTGGGCGACGCGGTGGCGCAGTGGGTAGCACAATCGCCTCACAGCAAGAAGGTCGCTGGTTCGAGCCTCGCCTGGATCAGTTGGCATTTCTGTGTGGAGTTTGCATGTTCTCCCTGTGTTGGCGTGGGTTTCCTCTGGGTGCTCCGGTTTCCCCCACAAGTCCAAAGACATGCGGTACAGGTGAATTGGGTAAGCTAAATTGTCCATAGTGTATGTGTGTGAATGGAAGTGTATGGGTGTTTCCTATTGATGGGTTGCAGCTGGAAGAGCATCCGCTGCGTAAAACATATGCTGGATAAGTTGGCGGTTCATTCCGCTGTGGCGACCCCAGATTAATAAAGGGACTAAGCCGAAAAGAAAATGAATGAATGAATGAATGTACATATTTGTAATTCCAATAGTTGGAAAATAGTTCAACAGCCATTTTTGCAATATTTTAAACTATATGTTGCATATAGGACATAAATTTGATATTTGCGAAATCCAAATATGAACTTGTATGTCATATTTGTCATTTGCATACATTTGTATTCGATTTCTATATGGGAAAGCTAATGCACCATATAAATAAATACTAACACACAATAAATATAAGCAGTGTCATCATCAATGCTGTTCTGCAGGTTGATTATACTGTAATTGTTCCTCGCTCTGCTTGCAGTCAGAGTTTGACAGGTATCTCTCTCATCTTTAGTCGGCTCAGCGCCTCCAGGCAGTTTAATTGCGCTGGTTAATTTCCAGAAGATGAGCCTCACAGATTCACTCTGCTAATGCCTTTCCAATTTCAGAGGAGTTCAAACCCAGTTCATGCTGACAATGGCCTTTTCTTCACCTTCAGAAGTCCAATTTTCTCCACGACCCAAAGGGAAATTCAAAGAGTCGCCTTCTATTCGGTGCCTAAATAACCATATTAACGTTTGGCCCTAGAATCTTCTCTCTCTTTCCTCATTCCTCAGCATGAAACTGAGGATAAGATCAAACCAGATACTCATGAAAGACACGTAAACGAACCATAGCATGCGAAATGAGCAGCAGATACAGTAATGTAAAATAAGTATTTCAGACTTTTACATTAGTTTCATTTAAGTTTCTTTGCATTTGGGTCATAGAGGAGAGGTCCTGTTAAAGCAACATTTTCTACATATTCAGTGCAGATTCACTATTTTCATGTTTAAAATAATTTAGTGAAACTGAAATTACAAAATAAGCGTAATGTTAATTTATTATTCAGTGTATTTATATAAAAATCAAACATACTCTTAACTTGTACTGGTTAGAATATAAAAAAGAATAAATGATCTAACACTGTAAATAAGTTGACAACACTATAAAAAACCTGTTGCTTTTAAATTATAAAGCAACCAAACTCTGTGCAGTGCTTAATTATAAAAAATTAAGTTAGGTCAACTTGAAGAAAAACTTTACTAGCCCTAAAGCCATCTTCAGTCTATATGAATTTTTTTTGTCAGACGAACACAGACTAAGAGATTTTTAGATTTTATCCTGGCTCTTTCATGCTGTATTATGGTGCTGGATGGTGACTTTTATTTTGAAGCTATTATCCAACACCATTATTCAGCATGGAAGAGCCAGAATAACATCTAAAACTACTCTGAATGTGTTCAAAATGTCATATGTGTCAATTTCATTTTTGGGAGAACTATTCCTTTAAAAGTTACAAGGTAAATTAGGTTTACTCATTTTTATTTAAGTAAAGTTAACTTATCGCTTATAAGGCAATGGGTTTACTCACTTTAAGTAGCTAATTCCTTTTTACAGTGACATAAATTCGTTATGAGTTAGATACAAAATGACAAACCTTGTGGTTTGAAAGAAAGTGGAAAAGTATAACGATTTAAAACGACAATTAGGGGCAACACGGTGGCGCAGTGGGTAGCACAATCGCCTCACAGCAAGAAGGTCGCTGGTTCGAGCCCCGGCTGGGTCAGTTGGCATTTCTGTGTGGAGTTTGCATGCTCTCCCCGTGTTCGCGTGGGTTTCCTCCGGGTGCTGCGGTTTCCCCCACAATTCCAAAGACATGCGCTAGGTGAATTGGGTAAGCTAAATTCTCCATAGTGTACGAGTGTGAATTAGTGTGTATGGATGTTTCCCAGTGATGGGTTGCAGTTGGAAGGGCATCCGCTGCGTAAAACATAGGCTGGATAAGTTGGCGGTTCATTCCGCTGTGGCGACCCCAGATTAATAAAGGGACTAAGCCGAAAAGAACATGAATGAATGAAAACGACAATTACTATTTACTAACAGCACTGTAAATAACTTTTAGAAATTATTATTATAAATTTGTTTTTAAAACTATTATGTTTAGAAATGTGTTGAAAAAATCAGAAATGGGGGAATAAAATATACAGGGAGGCTAATAATTCAGGAGGGCTAATAATTCTGATTTTAACTACACTGAGGACGTATTGAGGGAGAGTAAATTAGATTTTTGGATGAACTGTTCCTTTAAGTCCATTCATTCATTTTCATTTCGGCTTAGTCCCTTTAGGTCGCCACAGCGGAATGAACCGCCAACTTATCCAGCATATGTTTTACGCAGCGGATGCCCTTCCAGCTGCAACCCATCTCTGGGAAACATCCATACACACCCATTCACACTCATACACTACGGACAATTTAGCTTACCCAATTCACCTGTACCGCATGTCTTTGGACTTGTGGGGGAAACCGGAGCACCCGGAGGAAACCCACAGCAACACGGGGAGAACATGCAAACTCCACAGAAACGCCAACTGACCCAGCCAAGGCTCGAACCAGCGACCTTCTTGCTGTGAGGCGAAAGTGCTATCCACTGCGCCACCGTGAGGCCCCTTCCTTTAAGTTGACTCAACTTAACGTTTATAATTATGCACAGTTGATTTACTTAATTTAAAAATGTTAGATTTTAAAGTAAAGTCTCTAACGAGTAAGTACAGGGTTAGTACAGTATGTTTGATTGTCATTCATTTTTGCATGAACTATCCCTTTAAGTGTCTGTTTTCGGAAAATCATGCTAAAAAATGTATGATTGATCCTTATTTTGGTCAGAGAGGAAATAAACAGGATGCATTCGAATCTAGCTGTATTAAACTTTTATTGTTTTCATGCTTGAAAACCCTTTTCGTCTT
Organism: Danio choprae; assembly: GCA_903798125.1. Taxonomy (NCBI): domain Eukaryota; kingdom Metazoa; phylum Chordata; class Actinopteri; order Cypriniformes; family Danionidae; genus Danio; species Danio choprae. Next base: position 1,379,700 of record CAIGQW010054109.1, read on the forward strand.
TGACCCGTATAATATATCCTTCACACGCCTCTCTGTTCCTCTCGCTTGTGCCTCTAAACGCAATAAACAGAAATCTACGGCAAATTTCTTGGCTCTGCTTCAGTGCAGTGAAGCGTGAAATACAGAGGCTGAGGAAGCACACAGCATCCATTACCAAAACTGCATCACACTCACAGGCACACACACATTCACCCGGAGCTCAATAACACTACAGTGACATGATCTGTTTGGCATAAGAGCCAGCAAATGTTGACTGCAGTCACACTGACTAGTAGTTCTAACCAAACTATAGCATTTGGCTTCTGAATTTCAAATTAAATCTGACAATTATGCAGAAAATTTCCTTACAAATGACCCAAAAAGTCATTTTCAGGTCCAGTTAATGCATATGCATGGACATCAATAAGCTGATTGGATCTTTAAACTGAAAAGCGGGATTTCTATTCACACAACAGCTATAAAAGGGATGCAGAGAGAATAATTTACATAGAGGAAAACAGAAGTTCAAAGCAGATTTCAGAGGTTGTATTTGTGTTATTTTTTTTGTAATATTTGATACTATTTAAGTACAATATTAAATGTATACATTTTCAGTTAAGCTTTAGTAACATTTCCGTGTGATTTTGATCATATTTGCATATTAACATATTAGATATTTCATAATTAGCATTCCTTTGTTTTTTAATATCGGCTTAGCCAATTTTAGGATAAAATTTGCCATTTTCCTCTGACCTCTGGCATCAACAAGGCATTTGCGCCCACAGAACTGCCGCTCACTGGATATTTTCTCTTTTTCGGACCATTCTCTGTAAACCCTAGAGATGGTTGTGCATGAAAATCCCA
>CAIGQW010054109.1:1385542-1414875 GCA_903798125.1 Danio choprae
GCTGGGTCAGTTGGCGTTTCTGTGTGGAGTTTGCATGTTCTCCCCGTATTGGCGTGCGTTTATATATATATATATGCAAGTAAATTTCTGTTAATTTTGTAAATACATTTCTATGTAGATTTTATAAAGAAAACTACTAAATAAACTACTGCATGAATAAATTTGCTAATTAATTTTATAAGTTACTCACTAAATAATTTTTACATAAAATACTGAATATATAATAAATGAAATACTAAATTAATTTTACAGATAAAATATTTGACTATAGTCCTACATAGCAAATAGATTTGGCTAAAAAATTACAACTGAAGCTCTATTAAAAACTAAAACTACCAACGAAAATTCTAAATTAATTCTATAAAATAAAATAAAAAACTCTAATTACATTATAAAACCACTAATTAATTTTATAAATAAAATTCTTCATTTTATAATTAAATCAACAAATTGTGTTTCAAAATAAAATACTGAATAATTTTTAAGTAAAATGCTAAAACAATCATATTGGTAAAATATCAAACTAATTATATAAATGCTAGACAGCGGATAAAATTGGCTAAAAATTACAAAAGTAGAAGAAAACAACAACTAGAAATGAGCTCAATAATCAAGTTACAGGTTGGAATCCCATGTGGGCTTTTAAAGAGTGAAAGTATGTAACCAGGTATCAAATGTGTGCCATTGAGTCTGACCTTTGACCTCAATCATCTACAAGTGAACAACGACACGACTCAGTTGAACCCTGAATCATCCTTCAAAATGACAGGAGCTTCAGTTTGACCTTCACTAGATACAAATGATCCTCCGTGATTCTGCTGAAAACCATCATCTCAATCAATAGAATAATAGTGAACTACAAACTACACAGTGTACACTTCATTAGGGCAAGACACTGCAGGTTAACAGGTTAAAAATACTAATAGGTATCATCAATTGATTACATTAAGTATTGCAAAATATTTTTTTTACATTTAAATTTGCTAATTATGCATTCAGGGCAGCACGGTGGCACAGTGGGTAGCGCTCTCGCCTCACAGCAAGAAGGTCGCTGGTTCAAGCCTCGGCTGGGTCAGTTGGCATTTCTGTGTGGAGTTTGCATGTTCTCCCCGTGTTGGCGTGGGTTTCCTCCGGGTGCTCCGGTTTCCCCCACAAGTCCAAAGACATGCGGTACAGGTGAATTGGGTAAGCTAAATTGTCCGTAGTGTATGTCTGTGAATGAAAGTGTATGGGTGTTTCCCAGTGATGGGTTGCAGCTGGAAGGGCATCCGCTGCGTAAAACATATGCTGGATAAGTTGGCGGCTCATTCCGCTGTGGCGACCCCAGATTAATAAAGGGACTAAGCCGAAAAGAATATGAATTAAAATAAATGAATAATTATGCATTCATTAAATATGTGCTGGGCGACACGTGGCTCAGTGGTTAGCACTGTCGCCTCACAGCAAGAAGGTCGCTGGTTTGAGTCCCGGCTGGGCCAGTTGGTATTTCTGTGTGGAGTTTGCATGTTTTCCCCGTGTTGGTGTGGGTTTCCTCTGGGTGCTCCATTTTCCCACACAGTCCAAAGACGTGCAGTACAGATGAATTAAATAAACTAAATTGGAGAGTGAATGCGATTGTATGGGTGTTTCCCAGTACCAGGTTGCAGCTGGAAGGGCATCCGCTGTGTAAAACATATGCAGGATAAGTTGGCGGTTCATTCCGCTGTGGCGACCCCAGATGAATAAAATGACTAAGCTGAAGGAAAATGAATGAATGAATGAATAAATATGTGCTAATTTGCATACAAAAGTTAGCTTCACAATTAGGTTTTTTTAACATTTCAGAGATGTTTTTTTACATTTTAAAAATCAAGTAAACAGACAGACAAAATAAACACATTCTCACTTTTTTTGTAGAATAAAATGTATATAATCAGACATAGTATGTACGTAAATACTGCTCTGTATAAACATTCAGAATACAGATATGAATAAAACAATAACATTAAGTGTATGTAAAAGGTGCTGAACTGGAGATTTATCGCTCAATGCAGAAGAAAAAATTACTTTTTAATTAATTAATTTCACAAATTAATTAATTTCACAAATCAGCTTCTTAAAGTATGCATTGTAATTGACATACACAGAAAAGAATTACTTGAAAGGATTTTTTTTTCTTATGTATGTTGTCTGCCTGTTCACGTGATTACCTGAATGTAAAAACCTTTGACTCTAATATGTAAAAAAAACTAATTGTGAACTTTTGTATGCGAATGAGCACATATTTAAGAATGCATAATTTGCATGTTTAGATGTAACATTTAAATATGCATAATTTACATATTTAAACATAACATTTACATTTTAGAAACATTTTAACTTTTGCCATTTTTAATTTAATAAACTTTGGAAGTATGATGATAACGGTTAGTATTTTTACTCTGTTAACATGCAGTGTCTTGCCTTAATGAAGTGTACACTGTGTAGTGTACTAAAACAAAATACACTTTATTCATTCATTCATTTTCGTTCAGCTTAGGGGTCATCAGGGGTTGCCACAGTGGAATAAACAGCCAACAATTCCGGCATATGTTTTACGCAGCCGATGCCCTTCCAGCTGCAATCCAGTACTGGGAAACACCCATAGACTCTCGCATTCACACACACGCTCAAACTCTATGGCCAATTTAGCTCATCCAATTCACTTATACTGAACACTTTATGAAAAGCCCACATATCTTACAACTGACAGGTGCATGAACAAAATGAGTATACATTATTAATCTATTCTATCAAAAGGTAAAGTCCTGCCTGGAATTTTATCTAATAAAAGTCCTTGTGTTGTACTTCGAGTTTGTTTAAAAGCCATTATAGACACTTTCTCCTTGGTTTGAAATCTTCTGGAGGCTGAAGGACAGATTCAGAGTCAGATATTTCAACAGTATAAACAAGGTGAAAGAGTCCTCCAACATAATCCAGTTAAAGAGCTACAGTCTATTTTATAGCTTTGACTTCATCGGCTGAAAGGATTGCAAAAACACTGTTTTCAGCAGAGACTATAAGTGGTGCTCATGCAATGTTTTCGTCTGTGTTCTTCAGAGTACATGTATGTATTAGTTCTGCCATAAGTTCAAAAAATAAAAAATGAAATTAAGTAGGCACAGTGGCTCAGTGGTTAGCACTGTTGCCTCACAGCAAGAAGGTCGCTGGTTCGAGTCCCGGCTGGGCCAGCTGGTGTTTCTGTGTGGAGTTTGCATGTTCTCCCTGTGTGGGCGTGGGTTTCCTCCGGGTGCCGGAAAATTGGCCGTAGTGTACGAGTGTGATTGTGAGAGTGTATGGGTGTTTCCCTGTACTGGGTTGCGGCTGGAAGGGCATCAGCTGCGTAAAACATATGCTGGATAAGTTGGTGGTTCATTCCGCTGTGGCAACCCCTGATAAATAAGGGACTAAGCCGAAGGAAAATGAATGAATGAATGCAAGAAATAACTGCAACTGTGTGGAAAAAGTTGCAGAATTGTCAAATTCATATTGCAAAAAAAAAAGTCTCAAGAATTATTACACAAGAATAGAGACAAAAAAGGAAGATTAAAACAACCGATAAGAATCATAATATCTGCTAATATTTTCAGAATTATATTTAATACTGTATTTGTATGCCATTTATACAAATTATGCTAAAAAAAGCATTTTTTTCTCTCGTTAAAATCCAAATATCATTTCAAAGCGAAAACAAGATTTTCTTGCTTACCCCACAGGCAAATAAATATACTTGTTTTAAAGAAAAACTCTTAATTTTGACTTATTTTTTCTGACGTTGAAAACTAAACAATATTTTTACTTGATCTAAGACTTTTTAGATATTTGGGCAAGAAACGAGACAAAGCAAAGTAAGAAAAGCAGTTTTTGCATCGTTGTTATATCATTTCTGTACTTGAACACTGTTAGACTCCCCAGAAAGCAGAGCATCAAATAGTGCTATTCAAACCATCTTGTAAAAACTGTATTCATATCGCAATATTTATCGCAGAAAAATACAATATCGCCATATCAGCTTTTTTACAATATTGTGCAGCCCTAGTAATTGTAATTTCAAAAAAGCCTATATATATATATATATATATATATATATATATATATATGACAAATATATATATGCTAGAAAACGTAAACAATGCCAGAAACAAGGCCAGAACTGCAACTGTGAGAAAAAAGTTGTAATTCATAAAAAAAGTCAGAACTTTGAGATAATTATGTTTTCACTGCATCCAAAAATGCCAAATGCCACTTTCTTGAACTCTCATAAAACCAAAGCCCAGAAACCACAGCATCTCCCTTGGCAGAACAAAACAACAATTGACCCGGAGCTGACGGGTTCAAGTGCCAGGAGAGGATTCAGGACCTTGGACAGTTCAAGAGTCTCGGATGGGAGGATCTGACCTTTGACTCGAGCAGAAGAAGTCAAAAGGACATCTGCCGTCTGTGAGTCTGAGTGTGTATTTACTGCCGACGGAGACAGATGTGACTACCAACATCAGGCCAAACCAAACAAAAAACAGAATCCAGCATTAGACGTTTCCTAATCAAATAACACATTGTTGTAATGATTCATCTTCTTTACAGAGGCAAGGCCTGCTATTGATTTATTAAAGCAGACCTTTTAGGTTTAATATGTAAAACTCTCCTTTGGGAGCAACAGAAATTGCACTTACTAAAATGGTCTTTTGTGAATCTCTAAATAGACGCCTGGTATAATGGAAGTGCCCTAAATTAGCTTTATAACTCACATAGTGTCATTTAATATGTCATCTTTTTGTACAAAGCATAATAAAAAGCATTATAAACCTATATAAAACTTAGCTATATGTACCGAACAGAACAGATGTAACAAATGTAAATAAACTTTAAGACATATTTATCATCAGACATACAAAAAAAGGGGTAAAAATTGGTAGGATTGTTCAGTTATAGCATGGAAAGTGTTTAAAATACACAGTAAATATGTTTATATATGTAATTCAATAAACCAAACATCTTTCAAATGTATACATTTATCTAATAAAACTTAGCTGGCTCCTATTTTAGCCATGTTCACAATCATTTCCAGGATTAACAGATTTGTGCTGATTCTAAGCAGTTTGAATAAATGTATTTAATCTAAATGTTAATTGAACTACTCTGTCAGCTAAATTAATTAGCTGTTACTAACTTTAAGCATCATATTTTCCAACATTTAGACAGTATATGGTCTATAAACAACTGTATTATAGCATAAAACACAAACTAAACTTACAAAAAAGTAATATAAAGTAGCTTAGCTTGAGGTACAATGCTAATATTAAGTAGATATAGAAACACCATGGAACTAGCATGACTGTATCATTGCACTTTTTGTAAGAATGATTGCATTGTATCATGTGTAAATAAATATGACATGCAGGATAACTTTAGATTAGCATATTCTATCTAAAACGTAATTATTTTACATTCTATAAATATAAAAATTTTAATTAAGTCTGCAAAATTGCTTACAATATGCAATGTTTTGAAACACAGTTATTTTAAAAGCTTTAAAGTAGTTTATTTCCCCCCCAATACATAGTATTTTGTCATATGCAGAGGATTATGATTGTGCACAATGAATAAAGCATAAAAGCCTGATCTATTCATGCAATTCAAGTTGATTCGACACATGCATGTTAATTCCAGGTGCACAGAGCGTTCAGTGTTCAACATTGCGAACAACCGCATCGTTCTCAAATGACTGCGCAAGCGTTCACAAATAAATGACATAACGCGAGACGACACGACTGTATATCGACAGGCCATTACAACAGCTGAATAAGAGCAAAATCATGCGTTAAAACATACCAAACAGAGATGAACGAGAATCCAGCTTCTCTGTGATATGACGATCCTGCACTCTAGTAAAACACAATAACGGTGAGTCGTCTGATTCAGTTCAAAGAATCGATTCGCTCGGCGAATTCGTAAACTCAAATTCACCGAGTCTGTTCACGAAGTCTTTTATAGGTGCTGGTTTTGTATGTGAATGAATAAATCTGTTGTTGAACGCGGAATGCGTGTTATTATATACTACATACCCGTAATTATAGCGGAGGGGTTTACAAACGGATTGAGAACTGAATCAAAAGCGAATCGATTCGAGTGAATGATTCATTCGCGAATCGAACGTCACTAAAACACAAAGGTATCGGATGAACACAGGCAGTGTTGTGCTGCGGGTGTATCAGATGGGGGATGGTCAGTCAAGAGACCCATGTTACATATTAATGACTTTTACCGAAATTGGCACCATTTAAATTGATTACTGAGGTAAATATTATCTGAATCATTTAGATTCAACATTGGCGCGCGTACAGTTGCCCATGGTTCCTTCCAGTAAATAGCCCAAAAGTACCAACACATGGTGCTGCTATGTTTAGGACGTCTTAACAAAAATAATATTGTGACAATACAGTGATGGTAATACCATGTTGCTATATACCATACTACTACTGAGGTATTTACATGAGACTTAATGCAGCACGCATATAAAGGTTTGTTTTTGCCACCTATTGGTGAAACATTGCTATTGCATGTACTTGGGCTTCAGTTTCTTGTCATATTGCAGCATAGATATCATAGTTGAGCTACTCCGCAATTTTGGCATGCGCTTTTTCATTTATAAAATTTTTAAATATGTATTTTAAACCTGTGACTCTTATGAGCACTAACCGGCTCTGTCAAATCTGCTCCTAAATGTAATCTTACATGAGTGCGGCACAGGTGGTCTGTGTATAAAAGCAGATGGAGGTGTTGCAATGTTAACTTCTCAATTTGTTGGCACAGGTGGAACAACAATCAAAGCTCCGGTAAGGTTCATTCCCAAAAGTCCACAAACCTCAGGCACTAAACACATCACCGCCTCGCAACACAGATCGGGAAACAGGAAAACACTGTTCGCTGCCAAATGTTAATATTTCAACGGAGTGTTGAAATATTAACCAACACACTTCTTGTTTACACATATACAGAGAGGTTTGGTATGCAAATGAATTGAACAACTGCTGTTGATGCATTCCAGATTGTGCCAAATCACAAACTAAAACTTCTTTTTTTAAGTTCACTTTAATACCAACAGATATTTGACCTCTCATAATATAGGCCTACTTTAAAAGGTTAAACTATAATTCATTCATTCATTTTCCTTCAGCTCACTCCCTTTATTCATCAGGGGTCGCCACAGCGGAATGAACCGCCAACTTACCCAGCATATGTTTTACACTGGGTTGCCCTTCCAGCTGCAACCCAGTACTGGGAAACACCCATACACACTCATTCACACACAGATACACTACGGCCATTTAGTTTTATTCCATTTACCTATAGCGCATGTCTTTGGACTGTTTTGGACTGTTTCTGTTTTAGATATGCCACATCTGCTTTGAGGTTAGCAACTTGAGCTATATTTATGGAAATATTTCAATCCGTGAAGTGCAATCATGACAAATAAGGTCATATCTACCACACATAAGCACACCTAAAAACACTTTACTTATAAATATTTCATTCTTAAATTGCATGCTTACCTCCGGTTTCCACTCAGCTGTTAAACAGCGATCTTGAGTTTCCTTAAGCAGTCATGGAGAGAATATAAAGTAATTTGCTTTAGTATTCAGCTTTATCCAGTTGGGGAAATAATAGCATGGCAGTGACTATTAATGGAAGTGGTGGTGACTCTTGTTGTGGGCGGTATTTGATGCCACAACAGGACAGGATTTACAGTCAAAACAGCCATTTTCAACACTGTTATTAAAGCATTGTCATTTCTGTACTGTATTTAAACAACACAATACAGAAATCCAAAATGACATCATAGGAGACTTTTATAAATAATAAAATCATATTTTTAATAATACAGCATATTTGTTTCCAAACACAACAATGTGTCCTGTATTTAATTTAATATAAAGAACTCTATTTAGAGACAGTGCAGCCCTAAATTAATAATTAATTGTCATTTTACATCTTTTTACTTTGCCACTATCCTTCTTACGGACAGCATTACATTTTTAATAAGTTAAAGTACAATCATATTGCGTATAAAATTATATTTCTTGTATAAAACTAGTTAGAAAAGGTTTAACTTTACATTTATTTTGTCACTAAAGTATACGCTTTACTTGCTTTTTCTGTATATAATCACATTAATTTAATACAATATGAACACCCAAATACCTTTAGCCTATTAACGAATGTAACTTTTGACTTTAATGTAGCCTATATTAAAAGTTTCCATAACTAAGATTATGCTTTACAAGTTGATTATTTAATCTAGTTTGTTAACCTCTCATATTTGGACTGGTTGTGGGGATTCATTAATTCAATTTCCTTCGGCTTAGTTCCTTTATTTATCAGGGGTCACCACAGCAGAATGAACCGCCAACTTATCCAGCATATGTTTTACAGCAGATACCCTTCCAGCTGCAACCCAGTACTGGGAAACACCCATACACACTCATTCACACACATACACTACGGCCAATCTAGTTTATTCAATTCACTGTAGCGCATGTCTTTGGACTGTGAGGGAAACCGGAGCACCCGGAGGAAACCCACGCCAACACGGGGAGAACATGCAAACTCCACACAGAAATGCCAGCAACCTTCTTGCTGTAACCACTGAGCCACCGTGTTGCTCGTTGTGAGGATTGGATTGGTTTAAATTGAAAATGTAATGGTCTTTGAGGGTCTCTATGGTAATTTTATTGGGTTTCTATTGGTGGCATATTAAACCAACTAAATGTTTATGAAAAATGGCCTAAACACAAAACAAGATTAGGTTGGCAGGTATGTGTAACAAAACCAGACCGATTAATATATAAAAAAGCCAAAACAAGCCTAATGATTCTATCCAAATATCAAAATACAACATATGCCACTTAAATACTAAATAGTCACACATTAATACACAATTTCAACTCCAAGGTCACTAATCACAAACCATTTGTTTTCATAAATAAGCTTAAATCCCATCCTGTTTACAAAACTTATATTTTAGTAGTTTTATCATAGTATGATTGCAAATAGGGCGACGCCGTGGAGCAGTGGGTAGCACAATCACCTTACAGCAAGAAGGTCGCTGGTTCGAGCCTCGGCTGGGTCAGTTGGCATTTCTGTGTGGAGTTTGCATGTTTTCCCCGTGTTGGCGTGGGTTTCCTCCGGGTGCTCTGGTTTCCCCCACAAGTCCAAAGACATGCGCTATAGGTGAATTGGGTAAAGCTAAATTGTCCGTAGTGTATGTGTGTGAATGGGTGTGTATGGATGTTTCCCATTGACGGGTTGCAGCTGGAAGGGCATCCGCTGCGTAAAACATATACTGGATAAGTTGGTGGTTCATTCCGCTGTGGCGACCCCAGATTAATAAAGGGACTAAGCCGAAAAGGAAATGAATGAATGAATGCAAATAATTTACTAAAACATGCATTTCAGTACATTTATATGACTCAAACTTTAAAAAAATATGCAGGGAAGTGGATTTTACTTACCCCAGTTTGTTCTTGTGGTATTTATGATGATTTTTTAGGTTTTATTGATGTTTTTAAGCACCGCTAACGTTAAATGTTAATAAATTAATGTGTGTATACATTCAGGCCTGTAATTAGTCATTAAAAACCCCGCGACGCTACACTATTAACGTTCTTGGTAAATGGATTTATAAAATATATGGAAGTATAATATGAATGTATATAAACGTTGACAAATGAACCAGTTCCTCCATTTCACCAGCTGGCGCCTTTTCTTTACTCATGTCTGTATAAAGCGAAGAGAAACAATACAGGAAGTATAGCTGAGGACGTTCTTTCCGGCTCCGGTCTCTCAGCAAGCGTAAAGGTAGGCCGAGACAAGAGCCGAAAATCCGTCCAAAATCTTTATCATCATCTTACTTTATGAGCTATTTCAATCGAATTTCGGTTAAATAAACTCTTTATAATGTAAACATCTCGATCTTGAGCAAATATGCTGACGATGAGTCATATTTATTGGACAGGATACGTGCTAGTCTTGTACGCTAAGGCGCGACAGAGCTTTATCAATAGTACCAAGTCACCATAGTAACAAAAAATGAGAACATTTAATTAAAATAATAAATTATACTCCTTGTACCTGAAAATAAATCATTAAGATGCTAAACTAGTTTTGAAAGACGTTATTAATGTTCATACATCACGGCTGTTAGCATGCTATCATCTACATCAGACTCGTGCAATACGTTAGCGCTAAAAAATACCATGTTTCTGTTTCTAAGACATGGTATTAATGTGTAAACGCTTTTATCAAGTACCATTGTTTTACTCACTTTTATGTTACAGTAGTACTTGTCTGTAAGTTGATTCAGTAATGGTATTTGATGGTGAAAGCCAGAACTATTAACATATTTATGTAATGTAAATTGTGCCACAAGTAAGCAGAGTAATATTACGGGATTTCAGGAAACACTAGAATGCTGTATGCATCTCTTGTATTCATATATTAATAAAGCTTATCATTAGCTCCTGTGTTTAAGTTTCAGCCAAATGCAAACATTTAAAATATATGTAAGAATCATACTAACCATTGCTAGTAATTGTACGGCTAATTGTTGTATGTCTCTTCCTGTAGATGTTGATGCCCAAGAAGAACCGCATTGCTATCTATGAGCTCCTCTTTAAAGAGGGCGTCATGGTGGCCAAAAAAGATGTGCATCTCGCTAAACATCCAGAGCTCGCTGACAAGAACGTACCAAACCTTCACGTGATGAAGGCCATGCAGGTGATTAAGTCCTCCTCACTGTCACTGATGGGCTACTTTTTTCCCTGTAGATTTCTATTCATATGCATGTGAATGCGGCAGACCAGAAACACAAGCTTGTGTGACAAGTTTTGCATGGAGAAATTGCTCGCTTTATCGATGTTTAATCATCTTGTTTTATCCCGCCACTTTTCTCAGGGCCATAGAACAGAATTTTGCATGCTCAAACTCTAGTGTGACCGCAGAATAAGTCCTTAAGTTTCAGGATTTTGGACCTGGAATGTCTTTGAGTTTGAAGTTAACCAAGCTGTGGGAAACCTGCATTAGCATCATTGGGTCTCTTTGCTGAAGCTGTTGATTTAAAGATAATAAGTTATTTGGTGCAGGCTGATAGTTTCACTTGACAAGACCTCAGTGTATCACCTGAAGCCCAGGTGGTGTTGATTCATTTATTAAATGTTTTTTGTCTGCTTTTTTGTTGTTGTTGACTTTATGAACGTCCAAGGACCACAGTTTCACCAAAAAAAAACAAACAAACCCATCTTTAATGTTCTACTGTAGAAAAAAAGGACATGAGGATTTATAGATCATCAGCATCTTTTCATTGGGTGCACCAAGCTTGAATGGCTTGAACTAGTGAACCAAACATCGATGTAAATTTCTTTCAAATGTTCACCTTCGCAGTCTCTGAAGTCATGTGGGTACGTCAAAGAGCAGTTTGCTTGGCGCCATTTCTACTGGTATTTGACCAATGAGGGCATCCAGTACCTGCGAGACTTCCTCCATCTGCCTCCAGAGATCGTGCCCGCAACCCTCCGCCGCCAGACCCGCCCAGAGACCGCCAGACCTCGTCCCAAGGGTAAGACAATCATCTCTTCCTTTAAAAAACAAACAAACTAAACTTTCAGAAATCAACTGCAATGTTTCAAACCCATGCATAATTTTATTTATTTTAATAAGTATGTTTATTGAAAAAAGCTGAATATTTATCAGGAATTTTTTTTTTTTTTTTTTTTTTTTTTTTTTTTAAACAATTACAAAAAAAACACAATTGTCACAGTTTTTGCAAACATTTCTCATATTAATTTACAAAGATAGTTGCAATGGTTGATGGTATTAATAAATAAATCTAATAATGTTCAGAAACATGCATAAATTGCATTTAAAAATGACAGAAATACTGAATTTAATAACATAAAATAAGAAAGTAACAACAACCCATGCATAATCTTAGTAGAATACCAACATCTTGTGCATTCAATAACATGCTATTTTTCCATGCATAATCAGAAATGGTAGTTTTATTTAATTATTTAACCAGGAATGTCCCACTGGGATATAATATCTCCTACCAGGGAGTCTCGGTCAAGACGGGCAGCATAAGACAGAGTTACAAAAAATACATATCACAACACAGACACACACTAGTATAAACCATAATCAATTGTTAAAACGTGCACTGCTCTAAATGGACAGTCTTTAAAATATTTTTAAATACAGCGATAGATGGTACGGATTTCATATGTAGTATATGTTGAAGCTCATTCCATACATATGGAGGATACTTGGAGAATGCAGATCGACCTAACTCTGTGTGGGGGGAAAATGGTATCTTAAGTAAGAGTATATCTGCTGATGTAGTATTGGAAGTATTTAACCAGTACTCCAACAATCTAGATATATACTGTGGTAATTTACCAACTAAAGCTTTAAAAATAAAAACTACGGTATGTTCATATTATCTGCATTAGTTTTTTACCGTGTTCACATCGAAGTAACTGAAATGCAACTCATTTTGGAGCATTCCCTATAAATGGTTGTGTTAGAACTAAGTGTCATTCGTAATGCACTGGGGTCACATTTATAAATGTGGCATACGCACAACGGGTGGATGTGTATATGCAACTTTCCATGCAAGAGTTGCATTGTATAAAAAAACAACAACAATGCACAGTAAAGTAAACTCAAACATATTTAACCTAAATATTGATCAAATTGAACCACTTTAAATCATCTTATGAGCCATAATCATTCACAAATTCAGATTTATTATGATGTATGTTGACTTTTAGCAAGGTTTCTGTGCAAAATTGTATAAATCAAACCCCAAGTCCAGTTCTGAAGCCTCAATTTTTATTTTTAATTAATTATGCTTTATTAGACAGACGGGTATAATTAACAATAATATGGAAACATCTGCGCTTTTTTTCCTCTTTATTTATATATATATATATATTAGTTTTTTTTTATTATAATTTTTTTTTTTCCCTTAATGCATCATCTTAAGTGTTATTGTATGTAATAAAACAATATGTACTATACATTTAGAGTAATACAAGTGTTAATATGGTGTTTTCAGGTCTTGAGGGAGAGAGACCGGCTCGTCTGGCCCGTGGCGAGGGAGACAGAGACGCTTACAGACGGTCTGCAGCTCCGCGTATGTATACATTACACACTGAATGCTGACGCCAGCTCGTTTGCCTTTTTGCCTTTCACGTGCAGCATTATGTTAAACACAACCTTTTATTCAACAGCCGGTGCAGACAAGAAGGCTGAGGCTGGTGCAGGTGCAGCCACAGAGTTCCAGTTTGTAAGTACAGCATTTAAATACAATTCAGAATGAGTATATTAAAGGGGCAGTTCACCCAAAAATGAGAATTGCCATTTATTTACTCATCCTCTACTTGTCGCAAGTTTGAGTTTCTTTCTTCTGTTGAACACAAAGCAAGATGTAGTGAATAATGTTCAGCCATTGTCTTCCATGTTTTGTTATTACTAAGGAAGTCAATGGTTTTTTTGCAACCTTCTTCAGATTATCTTCCTGTGTGTTTAACAGAAGAAAGAAATTTTAGAACATTTAAGTGCAAATAGTAAGGAGATTCTCATTTTTGGGTGAACTTTTAATGCAGGCTGCTGGAAGTATGAAGCTGTGATGCTAATGTTGTTTGCATTTCCTTTGTTTTTCTTTTCAGAGAGGTGGCTTTGGCCGTGGCCGAGGACAGCAGCCACAGTGATTTTCCACATGATCTGTATAATAAAGGTTTAAAAGTATTTCTGTGTCAGACATATTTATTATTATGGTGACAGATAATATACAACAGAACATCTTAGTAAATTAATTGGCTCAAGATTCACATTATTGTTCTTTACAGTAAGTGATTTATGGAATTTTGCATTTAAATATGCATTTTTTACTTTTATTTGATAAACTAAAATCTATTTCATTAATTTTCCTTCAACTTGGTCCCTTATTTATCAGGGGTCGCCACAGCAGAGTGAACCGCCAACTATTCCAGCATGTTTTACACAGCGGATGCCCTTTCAGTATTGGGAAATACCCATACACACACTCATACACTACAGACAATTTAGTTTATTAGTTCACCTTTACCGTATGTCTTTTGGACTGGGGGGAAACTGGAGCACCCGGAGGAAACCCACGCGGACGCAGGGAGAACAAAATCAAATTTGTCCATGCAAATCAATCTCTCAAATCTCCAAGTTAATTGTAGATGTCAGTTCTAAGGATTGTTAAATTAAAATAATCAATAACCTCACTGGTTTGACTAGAATGAGTGCCACAAAACTAAGTAAATTAATATTCAAATCTATGAATTAAAATTTAAACAATTCAGTGGTTTTTGCTATTGCAAACTAAAGCTAGTTTTGTTCATTTACATTGCATTATACTACCAGAAAACATATCTTTATTTGTCAGAATGCCATGTGATACTGCATGTATCTATCTGAACGTTATCAGTTTGTATCAGTTATTAAAGAGGCATCATACACTGAAGTACCACAAGGCTCCGTTCTTGGTCCCTTACTTTTTATATACGCTACTGCTAGGCAATTGTCATTGTCAACAAACAAACATGGAGTTAGTTTGATACACAACTCTATTTTCCCTCAAAATTAACAGATTTTATAGCTGATATTAAAAATTGGATGATAATATACAAAAATATAAACCCGTTTTTACGTCTAATTTATATTTAGTCTACTTTTTTTGTAAAGAACCTGTGAATCAAAATAATTATGCTCCATAACATTGTATGCATACAAGTTACCCCAAGACTTATGTTATATAAATTACAAGTATACAGCATGCAAGACTACTGTTTGGGGTATAAAAAACAAGTCACAAACCTTGAAGTGAAATACTGGTGTTTATTAGTTGGCACATTTATATTACATTCTCATACTGGTTGATTTCACAATCCCAAAATGAAAGAGCAAAATATTCCAGTGAAAAGTAGAGCTGTGAAATGAAAACATCACAGCGTTTGTTGTATTTCATTCCAGAATCCCATTGAAACCAATTACAACACGTATACGAGGATGAATTGTTTTAAAATGCAGCCAAATAAAACGTGATCTACCTAAGGTTACATTCAGAGTCACAAGCAGGGCAAAATTTAAGGTGCTTTCTGCGAGATGTCCGTCAAGGATATGGGTATTTCACATGATTTTATATAAATCAAATGCAGCAGTTTTGATTTCACATCCTTGGTTTTTGTTTTCCGTGGTATGACTGTGCTTCGAGAGTCATTCACAACAATGCTATTGGTTACATTAGTGTTTCCCAAGCCTGTTCCTGGAGGCACACCACAATACATATTTTGGACGTCTACCTTATCTGAACCATTCATTTCGATGGTTTGATTCGGGTGTGTTTGATTAGGAAGAGGTTGAAAATGTGTACTGTTGGTGTGCCTTCAGGAACAGGCTTGGGTTAACACTGGGTTACATAACCACATCAGTGCAGCCATTTTTAATAGTTATTTCATATGCTGCTGTGCCATTGTAAAATAAAGAATACATCAGTATGGCCGTCATCACATATCGGTCAAGAAAACAATTCAGATTAGCGATTACATGCTACACTAAAAGTGAAAGAGACTTGCGATCAGATCGATGACATTAGTGTTGATAGGTGTTAATCAAAGGCATGTAAACATAAATCACCAATGAACTTGATCTCGGGTTCATCATTACTCTGCAGTCAGACTAACCATAAAAAGCATTGAAAACATACATTATAAAGATCTTAAATGCACTTAAATCTCCCAGAGGAGCAACAAAAAAGTCGAGTCTTTAGGAAATAAAAGCCAATCTCACATGTACCATATCTATACACTGAACTTAACCATTCGCCGTTGATCTGTACAATACATCTGGGCAACTACAGTGGCTCAGGATTCACAGTATTGTGCCAAACGCTGCTTTCAGAGCATGCAGTTCGGCTTCAAAGATGTATCGGACATTTCATGAGAGGAAATGTTTAAGAAATGTATGCTGAAACCAAATCTGTGCTTCTTCTTGATCTAAATCTTTCAACGTCCAGGGTTTATAGATGTGGGCTAGTGGTTAAAAGCATCATTAGTTTAAGCTGAAGTCCAAAATGAAGGCCTTGATCATGAGAATGTGAATGGGCAAGTCTGAGAAAACGAGAGCTTACAGAAGATTCATCAAAATTGCCATTAACACGTGATATGAAAACTGCGAATGCGAGTTTTGTGGACATTTCATTAAACAAAAAAAAAAACTAATATAGTATACCAACATCTCTAAGTGTTATTAGAGCGCCATTACGGCATTAACAAAATGTAAACATCAGCTAATGGCTAAAATGAGCATGGATTCGCTTTTACTTTCTTAATGTGATGACTTTTCGGTATATCGCTTAAGAAAATGGCTTCATTTTATTCACAATCAAATGCTTATTTATGTAATTCTCTGGAATAACATGAACTGAAATGATCCATGCTCAATAACTAATTAAACGCATTAAGAAAGTAAAAAAAAGTCCATTTTGATTTCATGTGGTTTATGAGGATTGGTAAAAAGTGAAATCCAGGTGAAATCTGAAGACAGTCTTCTAGTTTGTGATTTCATTGTCCACCTTATACCCCGTGGCACTTTTTAAAAGGATAGTTTACCCAAAAGTGAAGATTCTGTCATTCATTCGTCCTCCGCTTGTTCCAAACCTGTTTGAGGTTTCTTCTGTTTAACGCATGGGAAGATATTTTGAAGAATGTTGGGAAAAGCAGCAGCTATTGATTTCCATTGTAATTTTTGGTTCCTACTATGGTTGTCAATGGCTGCTGGTTTTCAACATTCTTCAAAATATCTTCATTTGTGCTCAACAGAAAAAATGTGTAAGAACCACTTGCGAGTAAAGGGATCATTATCCAAAAGTGGAAAATTGTTAATGTACTCAACCTTCAAGACATCCAAGATGTATAAAAAGATTTTTGCTGCTTGTTCAAACTACTTATTAAAAATGAGCTGAATTAACACAATTCTTGATTTAATTGTTTTACGCTATTGTAAAATAATTAAGTTAACTTAATCGATTTGTGTTGGGTCAACATGAAGGAGTTGTGTGAAACCCAAGCATTTTTGTACAGTCTAGGTGGCTTTTTCATCAGTCAAAAATTTATAAAATATAAGTTTTGATTTTATTTAGTTAAAAAGTCAACAGCACTTAGATTAAAAAGTAAATAAATAGGCAAAACTAAATGAATACCCATGGCTCCTGACAGTACATTATGGGCTTTTCATCTTACATTCATTAGTCATTAAGGTACTACCATTAGCCACTGTATTAATTTTGTTTTGCCTGTATTATATTAGTTTGTTTTTAACTCTCTAATGGCTCATTTTCACCGAGTGGTACAGTATGGTAAGCATTTATTACCGTATCATTTTCAGAAATGCCAAAACGGTGAACTGTATTGTACTGTTGTGCTAAATACCCTTATAAAAGGGTCCCAAAAACCTGAATCTAGACTCCGCTGCATGCTATTAATTTACAGAGAAACATCATTTGCAACAACACTGGAAGGTCCATTTTTTAAATACACCGCCAAAATATGACACTAATAAAACAATGACGGCATGCAGAAATGAACCATGCTCAAAGAACAGGATCTGCTGTATGTCCTCCATTGTTGTTTATGGCGCTGATCACATCATATTGCGTCTATAAACGCATTGAAATTGTGAGATGTGCAGCTTCCTCTCTATTTGCACATGGTTGCTTTGCATCTACATTTGAAATAATAAACTTGAGCAAAATAGACAATGTGAACGGTCTGTACGGCTTTCTTCTTTGAGCAAGACTGGCGTGGATTGTAACTTTCGTGCGTACACAATGCCTACCAAGTAATGGTACTGTTTTAAGCGACTGTACTAAACTGTACCATACCGCTCAGTAGAAATGAGGTAAAAATGTCAGTAGCTGTTAACTTGCATTATTTGAAATCACCAACGACAAGAGTTTTAGCTACAAAAAATCTTCTTTAATGCTCAACTGAAGCAAAAAAATAAGTCACCTATATCTTGGATGGCATAAGTGTGAGTACATTTGTTTAAAATCACCATTTTTGGGTGAACTATCCCTTTAAAGCAACGGTTTTCAAACTGTCCTGCAGAGTTTAGCTCCAACTTTCCTAAACACGCCAACCAGGAAGCTTCTAGTATGACTTTAACTAGCTGAGCAGATGTGTTTAACTGGAGTCGGAACTAAACTCTTCAGGACAGGACCGAGTTGGACTCCTGCTTTATAATCTACATGGTTGAAACAACAGATTTTACTTTGAAATTGAAATGTACCGCCTAACAGACCCATCTGAAAGTGACTGGATCATGAAAATAAAGCGTGTTTAACACTAATATGTGTTCGCTGTTAAATATGATGTGCTGAAAAAAAACTAAGTGTAGTAAAAAGTAAATCAGATCAGTTTGATTTACAGGTGAATCCATTCTGTTAAACAAAGTGCAGTTCAACCAATTCTGTCGCAATTAAATGGTGCTAGTGGCATAAACGTTTGTAATGTTAAACACAAAAAAATCCTTCACACATCAGCAAAATAAAGAGTCTGGATTAAAAGGTGTGTGCTTGTAGAATTACGCTCCAGTCTAATCAGGTACTAGTATAAATTAAAGATGTTTTTTGGAGGCCCGTAAGTTATTTACAAGATGACAAGAAAATAGAGAGGAAAAAAAGGGGTAAGTTAAGAGCAACGATTTAACACGAAGTACAGGTTAAACAATCATCGCTTCACACAAACTCATCGTAACACAAATAAATACCAGTGTTCATGCAAAACTAATCACAGTTCCACCATTCAGACGTTTCCTCTCACAACCCGCAGAAAGAGAACTAACGAAAAACGCGTTCACACATACGCACGCAGAGGAAATCGAATGTGTAAAAATACTGAAAGCCACATGCTGACGCACCATGTGTATATTGTACACCTCACAACAGTAAAAAGTAGTTCTTGCATTCGTTTAATCTCACACATGAGCCGCAGAGAGGGCACTAAAAGGGGCGAAAAGGGTCTTCATGCAACAGTCCGCATGAAAGGAGAATTTAAACAGGGACAAAAAAAAGCGCAAAAGTATCACATTTACAAAACGCATCGAATATTCCACCGACACTTGATGTTTGTGCCACCTTCTTGGCGCTCAAAAAGCCTTGGCAAACCATTGTGTCTTTTTCTTTTTGCTAGATTATTATTTTTTTGCTTTGAAAAGAAAAATAATGGGAATAAGAATAGAGTAATGAAAGTAAGAGCAAGAGTGGTGGAAGCATCCGGAGTGTCTGTGTTTTGCGTTAGTTATCTCATGTCAGAGACGGAGCTCTGATTAATGCTGTAGGTGGGTGACAGGTCTCCTCCGCCTATCGTGGCCACCAGGGGCGTCCCGTTACTGTTCAGACAGCCTTCCTGTAGAGCCGCGAAGTAAGAGGCCTGTACTGGTTTGTGACACTGCAACACTTCTATGGCATCGTCAATTTTGAACCATTCCCTTTTTCTCCCTGTCAAAGCAATACACACACACAGACACACACAGACACAAATTGAAGTCTGTGTGAACTGGGAAGTATTTCAGACTATTTCAGTCGCCAACCTGATTTCACCAAGTAGGACATGTTCCTGGATTAACATCCATGTTGTTCCTGGAACAACATTCCAATCAACCAATCAGAATTAAGGGATACGTTTACAGTTTATGTTAAGTTTAGGCTTACGGTTAGGTTCATGCACTTCTACATGATTGTTATAACTGTTATTCCCCTCTGATTTTGGGAATAATTTACAGTTATGGTTGGGTTTAGGGGTCGGGAATAGGTATGGATTACATTTTCGAACAAAAATTATGTTAATCCAGGATCGCATCGTGCTTGGCAAAATCATGACGTGCTTATTTCAGTATGTTGATGTACTTTCAACTGAAATGGAATATTGAGTAGGGGGCGGGGCTTTCTTTTTGCACATCATTCACTTATAGCAAACTAACGGAAAGAGGGGCGTGGTTTAGAATATTGCTATGCAGTTGCTGTGGAAGATTGACGTCAACAGAAGGCTACTTCGTATGAACTTATTCATACAATTTAGTACGATTTGCTCATCCCCCAATGACGGTTGGGTTTAGGGGTCGGGTTTGGTGCCATGCCTCCTTTTAAAAATCTTTCATTTTCGTACGCCTGAACTTGTATGAATTAGCCACTAAACTGACAAAAGGTAAAATAGTTACATTTCCTTGTGAGATCAGGCCGAATGATCAGACTTTTTGAAGATTACTAAAACAACCTTTTTTTTTTTCAGTCGTTTAACTTGCACGGATTAATTGTTCACCTATTAACATTGTAAACATTGTAAATTTTGATGTCACACATACTTCATTATAAAGTTTCAATAAGTTGATGCAGTTGCGCATTCACCAGCCACTTTATTAGGTAGGTACTCACGTTCAATTGCTTGTTACAACAAATTTAGAATCAGCCAATCACATCGCAGCTACTCGATGCATATAGGGTTCAAACAAAGCATCACAATATGGAAGAAAGGTGATTTTAGGCGCAATGATATTACGTAGTGCCTGAAAATAGTTCCCAGGTAGGTAACAGTGCTGCTTAATATCCTTGTGCCTGCTGTAGCCATAGTACAGCAGCAAAGTTCCTTGATTATTACGCCGGAATGAGAGTATAGTTCTTGCCATATTGACCTAGATAACAGCCACCTTTCTTTTTGGTCAGTCTTAGTACATGATGTAACTACAGAAGAGTCAAGCTTTAAATAGAAAAATGATTGAAGCTCTTATTTGAATGTTTTGAGACAGAAGCTAATGGTCTAATCTGATTCAATGATTTATGCTAAGCTAAGCTAAAAGTGCTCCTGCCAGAAACAGAGATCGGCTGAATGAAGTAAAAAATGATAAAACTCAACCGTTTAACTCTAGGGGAAATGTAAAATGAGCCTATTTTTAAAAAGAAAAAAGTGGAGTGTTCCTTTAAAACGTTAGTCGCCATTGTTTTCTCTTCTAAACCGACAGTAACTTTTTAAAGTCAATTACAAAAAGGCTAATCTCTCTCATCTGGATCCAAAAGCAAGACTGATGCTGATGATACACATGGCAACTTTTTGAGCAATGTTGCTGGACAACTATGGGAAACTATGCTATAAATGGGCAACTAATTAGGATAATGGGTGACGGACATAATATTGCCCATTCTTAATAGAAAAGGAGCCAAGCAACATTGCTCAAAAAGTTGCCCTGTGAATCATCAGCATGATATTTACCCATTGGCTGACTGGTATTTGGTAACACTAATCTGTACGACTAAGACTTAACATGGTGGCTAAGTTTACGCAACAGACCCCAAATCTCAATCCAAAAGAGCACCTTTGGAATGTGCTGGAATTGGAAACTCACATCATGCATGTTCAGCCAACAAATCATGTCAAAATGAAGCAAAATCCCCTTGCTGAATCTAGGCCACAAGAATTAAGGTGGGAAAATATGGTCCAACTTGGTACTAGCTAGGAGTACCTAATAAAATGACCAGTGAGTGTACATTCAAACAAAAAACTGGTATTTTGAATTCTAATATTTCATAATATTTATTTTGAAAAAATGTAAATAAAATTTATCTTACCAAATTCTAACCCCAAGGACTTACCAATGTTCACCGAATCCTCCCAATCTTCCAGAACTTCGGTTACGATGAGAACGTAGACATACGTTCTGTGTTTCCTATCTCGATTCTGAGAAAAAAAAACAATATTTAAAGTTTAAACTTTACAATTACGTTTACAAGCTTTAATAGAAAACCATGCTTTCATATACTACTTACCTCAAATATTCCTACTAGTCTTCCTAAAGTGCCCTTGACTCCAGCCTATAAAACAATGAACAGATGAAACTGAAACAACAAGATTCGTTATGTGGTCAGAGGTTTCGGTGTGGAAACACTGACTGAGTTCATGTGGATTTGACAGCTGATATGTTTTCAGAGGTCAAGAAAAGACACGGTGGTGAAAACAAGCGGTCAGTGAGCGTCTACACCTGACCTGAGTGATAGAGATCCATCAGGACACTCTTTAGGCCAAATGCCATGTACACAACATGCCGATGGTGGATTATCATCAAGCAGGACCTAAATTTAGTCCAGATATGGTCCAGTTTGAGATCACTAATGAAAATGATTTAATTTGCATTTTTATAATTGTTTTAATATTTTTTGTTTATTTATTTTAACTACATTTATTAATTAATAATTAATATAATCAGGTTAATTAATAATTGCTCTAATAGTTGCTCTTCAAAGCTGTATTTATTTGATGAAAAATACAAAAAAAATTGCAATTTAATGAAATACTATAATTTTAAATGAATGTTTTATACTTTAAATTAAATGTAAAATGTGATGCAAAGCAGATTTTTTGTATCATTACTCTATTATCCTAGAATTATTCTAATACATTTATAATGATTTTAAACTAGTGCTGTCAAAAAATTTATCACAATTAAATCGCTTTCAAAATAAAAGCTTTATATATGTATATTAATTATTTTTATTCATATTTATAATACAAATTATATATAAATATACATGTAAATATTTAATTTTTCTATATATACATAACATTTATAAACATTGAGTACACATACACTATGATAAAAAACCCGAACTTTTATTTTGGATGCGATTAATCACCATTAAACATGCGACAGCACAATTTTAAACATTTATTATTATTTTATCAACAAGTATAAAACTGTTGTGCTCCTTTATATGTTTTGCGACTTATGACTGATATTTTTTGATGAGCAAAGTTCAAAAGAGCAGCATTAATTTATAACATAATAAAAGTCTTTAATTTAAAATGACTTTTAAAATGACTTATCAACTTTGAATACTCTTTAAGACCCCTGTATTAGAATTATCAGGCCAAACTATACCGACTTTGAATCTATTCTGTGTTAATATTATATAAATAGTATGCATTTAAATTAGAAATTGTGTATATTTTATACACATTATTAGCCTAGAAATAAACCTTATGACTGATATTTTTTGATGAGCAAAGTTCAAAAGAGCAGCATTCATTTATAACATAATAAAAGTCTTTCATTTAATCCATGACTTTTACATAGAACCTTACTTTGTCTTACTTAAAACTTTTTTGTCAAAACAATAGCATGATTCGAAAATATTCTGAAGTGCATCTAGAATGTTTAATGCAATCCCAATCCTAAATAATCATTACCAGTTCAACACTGTATTCATTTTAAAACGTAAACATGTTTTAATGTGGTCTATGACTTCAGGACAATTCCACAAATGTGGTTGCACTGAACACCTGACATTGTGTCATGATATGTTTTTAGTCTATGGTGGCTCTTGGCTACTGTCTGGCAGTGGAGGTGTGAAGAGCAGCTCTTAATCTGAGTGTAATGCCCTTTAAAACTGTAAGGCGATCGTTCCGGCAGGATGAACAGCATGTTTGCTGCCTATCAGATGGCCAGAGAAAAATAGGAGTTTGGCAGATCTCAGCTAATGGAACATTATCACTTCTCTTTATGAGAAACCTCATTTGGTTAAGAGTCAGCAGAGAGAAAAAAATTTAAATAAAATAAAAAATCTAAATACAAGTAGACTTATTCTTAGTAGAGATAGGCCAATACATTCGCTAGCCGATTAATCAATACTATTTGGATATATACAAAAATATTTTAAGCTTTTTAAGACTTTTTTTAAGACTCTTTCCATACATTTTAAGTCCTCATTGCCACTTTAGGATTCAACCGTTAACACTGGCGACATTTCAACTTACAGTATATTTAAATACTGATCATAGGAACTAATGGTAAATTAATTGTTATTTATATACTGAATTAAAATGCTAATCCAGCAGATGGTGCCTATAGAACTGCAGAAATAATGCTGTTGCCTTGGTTACTGCAGTAAACAAAGCAGCGTGCTATCAATTAGACATCCCAATATTTGCAGATTACATTCAGGCAAACTTTAGTATACTGATGCTAAATTTAATACCTTGTTAAATAGCATTTAAGACTTTTAAATACTTTTTAAATATCTTAAATTACTCTAAAATGACTTATCAACTTTGAATACTCTTTAAGACCCCTGCATTAGAAATATCAGGCCAAACTATACCGACTTTGAATCTATTCTGTTAATACTATACAAAAGAGCATGCATTTAAATTAGAAATTGTGTACATTTTATTACTTTTTTGTGTACATAAACCTATTGGAAACTATGTTACTGTGGAAATTTTTTTAGTCATTGGAATTTTCCTGTACAGACAGCGAAATATAAATAATAAAGATGATGATATATTATGATACACGATCCTGTAGAAGTATATGTGCTTAATGTCCAACCTCTTCACAGACTTCTCGGGCAGCGGCGACGTTGGGCTCTTCTTCAGGCTCCATTCCTCCTCCGGGTACAATCCATTTGTCTGGATGTCTGCTGCTGCTCACCAGTAACACCTGTGCGGACACATTATGTGTGTTTAATATATGTATATATGTATTTTCATAGCATAGAGATGTCATTTGGGAGACATTATGGGAGTGGAAAGAGCTAAAAATATATTTTGAAGCACTTTGCTCACTGCAACTCTCTAATTGGCAGATTTGCTGCACAGCATCATGGTTAATGTAGTTGTACTGCATAAATTTGATAATTAAACATTTGTTTAACCCTTTATAGGATGCTCATTGAAATACTGATTGGAAAAATGTTACTGGGGGTTATTACAAAACTTTAATCACTTAAAATTATATATACTGTAATCAATGTTAAGTTAACATACTTGATTCCTTGCTTAATAATGGGCTAAAATGAGTTGAATGAATGCGAACAGAGGCTATGTTTTCTTCTTAAAAATACCATGGGTACCATTTGGTTTTCCACAATGAAGAAGCATATTCTTCATTTGGGTTAATTTGCAACTTCCAGAAATCATATTTTGTTGCATGGTTTATTCACAACTACTACATTATTCTCAAATATGGTATTTGTATTGCAAGAGATGCTAATCCTACTGTTTTGAAAGAACAGTATGGTACTACTTGTTAGCGCTACTCATTTAAAAAAAAAAAAAAAACATAGTATGTGGTATTTACCCCAGGTTTACTACTGGACACCATGATTGTACCATGCTAGTACCATCAAACTTGTAAAGCATAAAGGGAGAGTTCACCAAAACCTCATTTACTCATCCTTCACTTGTTTCAAACCTGTTTGTGTTTCTTTGCTCTGTTGAACACAAAAGAAGATATTTTGAAGAAATCTGGAAACCGACTTCCATAGTATGTTGTTTTTATGGAAGTTAGTGGTTACCGGTTTTCAGCTGTCTTCGAAATATCTTCTTTTGCATTCAACAGAATAAAGAAACTCATAAACGTTTGGAACTACTTGAGAGTGAGTAAATATTCATTCATTCATTCATTTTCATTTCGGCTTAGTCCCTTTATTAATCTGGGGTCGCCACAGCGGAATGAACCACCAACTTATCCAGCATATGTTTTACGCAGCGGATGCCCTTCCAGCTGCAACCCATCTCTGGGAAACATCCATACACACCCATTCACTACGGACAATTTAGCTTACCCAATTCACCTATAACGCATGTCTTTGGACTTGTGGGGGAAACCGGAGCACCCGGAGGAAACCCACGCCAACACGGGGAGAACATGCAAACTCCACACAGAAACGCCAACTGACCCAGCCGAGGCTCGAACCAGCGACCTTCTTGCTGTGAGGCGAACGTGCTACCCACTGCGCCACCGTGAGGCCCAGTGAGTAAATAGTTCAATTCAATTTATGTTTATTTCTATAGCGCTTTTACAATGTAGATTGTGTCAAAGCAGCTTAACACAAATGTTCTAGTAAATCGAAACTGTGTCAGTCCAGTTTTCATTTCAGTTTAGTTCAGTGTAGTTTAATTTTCACTGCTGAAAGTCCAAACACCGAAGAGCAAATCCATCAATGCGCAGCTCCACAAGTCCCAAACCAAGCAAGCCAGTGGTGACAGTGGCAAGGAACAAAACTTCACCAATTGACAAAAGTGAAATAGTGAATAGTGTGTACATTTACATTTTTTGGGTGAACTATCCCTTCAACTTCCAATATCTTTATAGTACATGTTAACTGAGGTAAAGTTTGATTTATATTCGCACATTTGTTCGTTTTATCGGTCCCTATGTGGTTTACAACGATAATTTGAATATTCGGTCTGAAATCGCATTCAAGTATGACTTCAAAACAACATTAGCACTATTTAATTGACTGTGAACAGTGTTGTACTTTGATAATTCATTTATTGGCTGCTAATATGATTTCCCCATTTAGAATTTGCTAATAATACTTATATTATTAGGGAGAAAGTCTCAATGTGCGAATACAAAACCAACTTTACCTCAATTACATGTTAGTGCTCTAAATAAAAAGTAACGTTACCATGGTATTTAGTAACATAGAAACACAATGCTAGATCTCAAATTATCATTGTATTGTTAACACTGTAACGTTAGTATGGTCTTATTGATTTTCTTAACAGGGATTTATTACAATCCCACATCAGTATGTCAGTGAATCAGTCAAACTGTCAGCGAGTAGAGCGTTAGCACTGCAGCTTCATTGATTATCGCTTTAATGCTAGGCCAGCTCCACTAACCAGGCTAACCGCTAATAGCACTGGGCTAACTCGCGGTTGAAGCATTTTTTATACTCCACCGACTGACAGACGCTCATACTGGCGGCCAGATCCACCGATCCTCCGCTCGCTGTACCGGGACTCACCTCCTGCTCGGTGTCGTTCCTGAAGCACAGGCAGGCGGCCCGCTTCTTGTACCCGTCTCCATCATATGTGCGCGTCTGATTTGACTTAAGTTTCATCATTTCGTCAAGACTGAGATCTGAACCTGAACTGAGGCAAAGTCCGTGAATAGAAACGCCGCGTGAATCACTGGAAATGAGCTCTTCTGCGCTTCATTTTCCCCAAACCGAGCGCATCTCGGAGACAGACGCCATTATCCAAAACCGCTACTACGGGATGTGCGCAACCCGCACGGCGCAGACTGATAAACTGCACGTAGTTGGTTTAGAGAATAAGGCCTGCGTATAGGAAATTGCGCATGACCGTCTATTCATTGTTTGTTTATTTATTTATATTTATTATAACGCATGCACAAAAAGGCAAACCCCATGTAAACACGTTCGTAAAAACGTGCAGAACCGAGCATAAATAATAAAGGTTACAATTTATTCATTGTTTGTTTGTTTGTTTATTTATTTATATTTATTTTGTATTATTTATTGCAGTATAATACATGCACTTTACGGCAAAAACGCATGCAAACACGTTCGTCAAAACGTGCAAAACATAGCACAAATAATATAAGCTACTAATAAACAATTAAAAATATACGAGATACCCCGTGTTGGCGTGGGTTTCCTCCGGGTGCTCCAGTTTCCCCCACAAGTCCAAAGACATGCGCTATAGGTGAATTGGGTATGCTAAATTGTCCGTAGTGTATGTGTGTAAATAAGTGTGTATGGATGTTTCCCAGTTATGGGTTGCAGCTGGAAGGGCATCCGCTGCATAAAACATATGCTGGATAAGTTGGCGGTTCATTCCGCTGTGGCGACCCCTGATTAATAAAGCGACTAAGCCGAAAAGAAAATGAATGAATGAATACAGGAAATATCTTCTATCAATTTCATCAATAAATTAAGATGTGTTCTTCGTGATTTAGATTTTAAAGCCTAAAGATTTGCAGTACTCCCAAAATTATTCTCTATTCATTGTATACACAAAAATCTTATTGCTGTTATTACAGATCATTTTAATTGTTATTAATTTCATTTTTTATTTTTAATGTTGTGATATTACTAATATCAAGATACACATATACAACATTTTAAAGAATAAATACTATTATTTGTATTTATTTTATGAGCATTAGTTGTTATATGTGATAAAAATCAGTGTTCAATAGAAATGGATGGTACTGTAAAGTGATTATA
Source organism: Danio choprae (assembly GCA_903798125.1). NCBI lineage: Eukaryota > Metazoa > Chordata > Actinopteri > Cypriniformes > Danionidae > Danio > Danio choprae. Next base: position 1,413,675 of record CAIGQW010054109.1, read on the forward strand.
TACTAACAAATTATAATTGTATAAACAAATGATGTAAATAAACAGTAAATATAATGATTACTGTCAAATCTCTCTTGCAGTTAAAATAAGTATCATGTATCAAACAAAACAACAAGTAAAAGTGGGGGAGAGCGGCGACGAAAGTAACGTTTTTCAATGTTTTTAGCAGAAATATATTTTTGCTGCGCCACCGTGGGTAGCAAGCTCACCTCACAGCAAGAAGGTTGCTGGTTTGAGCCTCGGCTGGGTCAGTTGGCATTTCTGTGTGGAGTTTGCATGTTCTCCCTGTGTTGGCGTGGGTTTCCTCCGGGTGCTCCAGTTTCCCCCACAGTCCAAAGACATGCGTATAGGTGAATTGAGTAAGCTAATGTGTGTGAGTAAGTGTATGTGTGTGAATAAGCTTGAGTAAGTGTATGTGTGTGAATGAGTGTGTGTGTGGATGTTTCCCAGTGATTAGTTGCGGCTGGAAGGGCATGCCCTGCGTAAAACATATGCTGGATAAGTTGGCGGTTCATTCCGCTGTGGCGACCCTAGATTAATAAAGGGACTAAGCCGAAAAGAAAATGAATGAATGAATGAGTGCTGACACACACAGATGAAGTTAACATGAACCAAATAAACAATACATATAAAATATGAAATATAACAGCACTCAAACACTCAAAACCAATTTGAAAAAGTATTTTTATTCAGATCAACACACACATTATACATATACAAATAAACAGCCTATAAATCTAATACACATTTTAGAACTCTAATATAGTATTAATAAAATGTCACACACACACACACACACACACACAGTATGCCTACGTAGGCTATTTACTGCTACACTGACAATCACTGCAGAATAAAGGGTTCTCCTACTGCCGGAGGGATTGACATTGTCTTGGGCTTTTGCTGTCTGTTCATAAAACCTTTATACCTGAGGTGAATGTCTCAGAATTCTGAGGATTAGAAGGACTTAAATGCGCAAAAATACAATCCTAGTGTTTTAAGGAGGATTTATGTGGGCTATAATTTGAATTGCACATATTAAATATTTGTATCCTATATTATGTATACATAGATGATGTATCATTTATTTTTGAGTCAGAAATTTGAAGCATTTGCATGTACAGCCAGATGATTAAAAGAAATCATTTTCATCCAAAAGCACTTGGATGTGAAAAAAATCTGTAATGCAAAAAGTCCTCTA
>CAIGQW010054109.1:1431025-1460563 GCA_903798125.1 Danio choprae
TGTGTTTGAGTTGTTTGAGTTGTTGCGTTTTTTGTGTGAGTGTGTGTCTGTGCATACTGTATGTTTGTGTGTGTTTGAGTGAGTTAGTTCCTGTGTTTTTGTGTGTGTGTGTGAGTTCCTGTGTTTTTGTGTGTAAGTGAATGTCTGTGTGCATATGTGTTTGTTTTTGTGAGTGTGTGTGTGTGTGTGTGTGTATGTTTGTCTGCATGTGTGTATGTGTTTGCAGATGTTTGTGTGAGTTTGTGGGTGTGAGTGAGTGTGTGTCTATGTGAGTGTCTGTGTGTGTTTGAGTGAGTATGCGTTTGTCTAAGTGAGTGTGTGTCTCTGTGTGAAATTGTTTGAGTGTGTTTGTGTGTGTATCTTTATGTAAAACAGTGCCATTACAGTAATAACTATACTTTTTAAAAGGTTCACACACACACACACACACACACACACACACACACACACACACACACTCTCACTCAGGCCTCAGTGTTTGCTTGTCATATGAAGATCTTTTCTTAAGACACTCATCCTCATGAATCTGACCCTTTCATCGCTGTCCTCAATAAAGCTGCAGTTTGACCTTTGACCTGCAGGTTTACTATAGGAATGTCTGATGGACTGATAACGCACAGGGAAACTGCGCCTCTGATCTCTCCTGCCACTCAAGGATGTGACTTTGCCATTTTTGGGAGGCGGGCGGTGATGGGTGTGTGTGTGTCCAGTTCCTCTCATATTGTTAAAGCTTCCTGCCGCTGGAAGAAACGGTGATGTAAAGGCCCAAGAACGGGGAGTAAAGGAACAGGGTCGAGGAAGGAAGTGTCGCTCTCTCTTTCATGAACACACACACACAGTGAGTAGACACTTTTGAGTCAGCAGAACAGTGGCGGAACAGGATTTCAGCAGGTCATTGAAAGAATGAATACACTTGAAAGCAGTGTTCATTTGATTTCGTTTCTATCACGTGCGTCCTCAGATATTAGTAACATTTTAATGGATTTATGCAGATTTTTAAATACCAAACGTTGACTCAATATTGCTAATAATCTAATGACATTGCTAAAATGTTAACATGAAATTAAAATTGCATGTGCAGTTACAAATAATAAAAGTGTCAAATATTATTTCCAACAACAAAAAAAACATTACATTATTTATTAATACTAATTTTAAATAAATTTTTATACATGGTATATATTTATATTATTTATTTTAATAATAAAAAACTACTAAAAACATAGGGCGGCGACATGGTTGCTCTGTGGTTAGCACTTTAACCTCACAGCAAGAAGGTCACTGGTTCGACCACCGGCTAGCCCAGTTGGCATTTCTGTGTGGAGTTTGCATGTCCTCCCTGTGTTGGCGTGGGTTTCCTCCGGGTGCTTCGATTTCCCCCACAGTCCAAAGACATGCGCTATAGGTGAATTGAATAAACTAAATTGTCCGTAGTGTATCTGTGTGAATGAGTGTGTATGGATGTTTCCCAGTACTGGGTTGCAGCTGAAAGGGCATCTGCTGTGTAAAACATATGCTGGATAAGTTGGCGGTTCGTTCCGCTGTGGCGACCCCATATGAATAAAGGGACTAAACCGAAGGAAAATTAATATTCACTACAATTATTTATTTTTATGACAATACAAATAGTTATAATAGTATTGTAGTAAAAAGTATCATAATATATCATACATAAAGTATACAGCTGACTGAATATTATAATTATGAGTATTTTGTATATGAATAATTATGTATAATTGTATAATAATCATTGTATATAATGTTTGTATAATTGTATATAATTATTAAATCAAAATAGTAAATATTTTGTTTTATAAATAAAAAACGATTAATGTTATTCATTAATCACGGTGCCACTTTTTTTTATAATAATAATAAGTATTAATATTATTTAATTGTTTTCCCCTCGTTTACTTTCTTTTATAACTCTATATTGTTTACCACATAACAAAAGTTCATACATAGTGTTGATGCATGTTTATTGAAAATAAAACGTTCTATTGAACACATTTTGCTCATTTGCATAGAGGAAAACACGCCCCCATGCGAGCTGCAATAAAGCCACGCCCCCCCGCTGCGAATCAATGAAACTTCTGAAAGCGGCGCTTTGAAGTCCTCGCACAGATAAAAGCGTCTCGGATGAAGAATGTGAGCAGATCCTCGTGTACATATTCATATTTACAGCCGAATATTCGCGAAAGTTTCTATGTCGGAGGCAACAGGCAACACAGATTTACAGCGCAACCACAGGATGGAGTTATTTATCCGGGAATGACTTTTATTTTTAATGTCAAAGGTGAGTTTTTTCCCACCCAAAAGTTGTTTTGATGCTCTGTGGACGATTTCAACTGACTAACGATCGTTTAAACCCTTTTTACACTCTCAGAAATGTCAAAATATAGTATTATTAGCTCAAGACGTTGTTCTTTAATAGTTCAGAGTGGTTTAACTTTAAATTAAAGAGTTGTTTTCTTTAAATATGAACGAATACAGTTCATTTCCTCGACTAAATGAATTCAACGACTACACGATAGAGCTATAAGATGAGTGTAGCTAATATATTAGGAAATGTAATGAGGATTGGGGTCTCTGAGGTCTGTATTTTTGCATAAATGAGAAACACCTGATGAATAGGAGATTTAAGCTTATTCATTTTCTTTTAACTTTCAATTTTACGACTATATAAGAAACAAAGGAGATATTAAAAGGGCTCATTCATGCTTCTTTTTATTGTAGGTCAGAGAGATCAGTGTCTGATCTGGTCATTCTGCCATCAGGCGTCTTTCTATGAATTGTATAATTGTGTATGATGTTACATAAAAGCAGTATTTAACATGTCCTTCATAAGGCACAGATTACATTAGATCTGTCTGCCTTCTTATATGGCAAAAGAAACGTTTATGTATGTGATAAATTATTATAATATTTAAATACAGTTAACTATTTTAATAGAAAATAGAATACATAATATTTAATGATGTAATAATAATATTAGTATAATATTAGTATAATATTAAATTGAGTAAAAAGACAGATTGTAACTTGTGATGTTCTAGACAGCTGTGCCACAATATTTTAATATAAATAATGTTATAATATTTAATTCAGTAAAGGTCAGATTGTATTTTCTGTGATGGTGGACAGCACATGTTCACAGCTCTGCGACAATTGAATCATTTTAATATTTAATTTTTAAAAAACACATCCAAAAAAATATTAATATCACTTATTTAGACTACTTATTAACTACTCTGTTAAAATTATCCCTTTTCTGTAGTTTCTAATAAAGAATTAATATTATTGTCTAAATGTATTGCAATGAACAATGTGATATCAATTAATTTCAGAATATATTATATATATTATAATTCATTCATTCATTCATTTTCATTTTGGCTTAGTCCCTTTATTAATCAGGGGTCGCCACAGCGGAATGAACCGCCAAATTATCCAGCATATGTTTTACACAGCTGATACCCTTCCAGCTGCAACCCATCACTGGGAAACATCCACACACACCCATTCATACACATACACTACGGACAATTTAGCTTACCCAATTCACCTATACCGCATGTCTTTGGACTTGTGGGGGAAACCGGAGCACCCGGAGGAAACCCACGCCAACACGGGGAGAACATGCAAACTCCACACAGAAATGCCAACTGACCCAGCCGAGGCTTGAACCAGCGACCTTCTTGCTGTGAGGCGATCGCGCCACCGTGAGGCCCTATATATCATAATATTATATTTAATCAGCTTCAAGAAATCAGATAGTGACTTTTAAGATGTTCTAGGACAAATGAGGCACTTGGAAATTTAATAATATATTATTATGCAGTTTTTATATGATCTCATAAAATGTAAAAAAAAAAAAAGAGAAAATATGTGAAAACTGGACCGGCAGTTTACATTTACTAGAACTTCTAAGCTGCTTTGACACAATCTACATTGTAAAAGCGCTATATAAATAAACATGAATTGAATATGTAAGAATATATGTCAAAATTCATTTGTCATTAGAGTTTCCATATGAAAGATTTGTGTTTTCTTGTTTCTTTTTTTGATTTCTCTTGTTTGACTTATTATTATACATATTATTATTATTATTATATATGTATTTTATTCTTAGAATATACTATAATATTAGATTTATTATTTGAGTTATAATATTAATTATATTTTTTAATCCACTTCAAGAAGTCTGATGACTTTTAAGATGACAAACAAGACATTATGTTAATAATATGCAGTTTATTTTAGTGCTGGACAAAGATTAATCGTGGTTATTCGCATCCAAAATAAAAGTTTGTTTTGGCATAATATATGTGTGTGTAGTATATCTATGTATTTATTATGTACATGTCATACACTGACATACATAAAAACCAAATTATACAAAACAATTTGGTTAAATAATATTTAAATTAATATATAATTTATATCATATACATATTTTATATCTAAATATAAATAAACATTTTCTCAAATATATGCATGCATGTGTGTATTTAAATATAATAAACATACACACAGTATATTTCTGTACACACATATATTATGTCAAAAAAAACTTTTATTTTGGATGCATTTATTCATTCATTCATTTTCATTTCGCGTTAGTCCCTTTATTAATCTGGGGTCGCCACAGCGGAATGAACCGCCAACTTATCCAGCATATGTTTTACGCAGCGGATGCCCTTCCAGCTGCAACCCATCTCTGGGAAACATCCATACACACCCATTCACACTCATACACTACGAACAATTTAGTTTACCCAATTCACCTATACCGCATGTCTTTGGACTTGTGGGGGAAACCGGAGCACCCGGAGGAAACCCACGCCAACACGGGGAGAACATGCAAACTCCACACAGAAACGCCAACTGACCCAGCCGAGGTTTGAACCAGCGACCTTCTTGCTGTGAGGCGAATGTGCTACCCACTGTGCCACTGTGAGGCCCTGGATGCATTTAATCACAATTAATTATATTTATATTAACTCACTTAAAAACAAACATCAAAATCATTACATTTAATCCAGCTTGTCATTAGAGTTTCCTAACACTGTAAAAAATGCTGGGTTCCACAAAATATATTTGTGTTGGGACAACATGCAGGAATTAAGTTCACTTATTAGTTTACAAATTTAAGTGGATTGAACATAAAGCAACCCCCCACCCCATTAAAATGTTTCAGCTCATTTTAGTAGTTTGAACAAACAGTAAACATCATTTTTTGTGTGCATTAAAGTTTTCTTTGTGTTTTCTTGTTCCCTTTTGAACAAAAATGGATATTTAATGACTCAAATTAGCTTTTTGTATCATAACGATTTGTGTTGTTTCACATCAGCCCCTATCGTAGAGAACCAAAGTCATGGCTCATTGGATTCAACTTTACTGGATAATCTGTTTGCTGGTTCATCTAACTCTAGCTGAAGATCTGAAGCCCACCAGATGGCCTCTTTACCCCCAAAAACCTCTGGTTCTGGTCTGGAACGCCCCAACCGAAGACTGCAGGCCTCGCCACAAAGTCCATTTTCAGCTCGATCAGTTTCAGATCGTTGCTTCACCAAATCAAGGCTTCACCAAGCAGAACCTCACCATCTTTTATAAAGACCGCCTGGGCCTGTATCCCCATTATGAGGATGGTACTGCCGTCAATGGTGGCCTACCACAAATCGCCAGCCTCACGCAACATCTAGAGAAGATGCCAGAGGGAATTGAGAAGTACATTCGGGATCCGTTGGCTAAAGGTCTGGCCGTCATCGATTGGGAGGAATGGCGTCCGTTGTGGATACGAAATTGGGAAGCTAAAGACATTTACAAAAGCCAGTCGCGCCGTTTAGTGAGCCAAAAAAACCCGGATTGGACTTCACTCAAGGTAAGCAAGATGGCCCAAATGGAGTTTGAGATGTCCAGTCGTAAATTCATGCAGGAGACCTTACGATTGGCTAAAAGTTTGCGCCCCCATCAATTGTGGGGTTTCTACCTTTTTCCCGACTGCTACAACCACGACTATCGGAACAGTCTGGAGCACTATACGGGCCGCTGTCCGGATGTGGAGTTGGTCAGGAACGACCAGCTGAAGTGGCTGTGGACTGAAAGCACAGCGCTCTTTCCGTCAATATACATGGGCTCTGTGCTGCGTTCAACATCCTTCGGGCGCCAGTTTGTCCGAAACCGGGTGAAGGAGGGAATGAGATTGGCATCGGTGGGAGAGGGACTGGCACGTCCTGTTTTTGTCTACAGCCGCCCTACGTATGCCAATGAGCTGGAAGTGCTGACAGAGGTGAGATTGTAGAAAAGTGCTTGATGTGCAGGGATAGAACAATAAAGTCTAGCTTATTGGGTTCATCTAATGTGGTATATGCACAGAGACTTTTAATTATCAGTCAGCCAGCCCAAGAGCGTCCAGTGAACTGTAAAGCCATTACAAAATCTTATTTTTTGAGACCTGATTTCTTTAAAAATCTTCACCACCTGATAGATATACATTATAAAGTGGTTCTCAGACCGGAGAAGAAGCACTGCATTAAGTTAAAATTTTCCACGCCATGTCTTTATAATTTGGAAATTTATTTTACCACAGTATTTTTAATGGAGTTTCTGCGCTAGCCTGCTGCTACTTTCATCTCGTTTTACTCGAGTAACTAAATAAAGCTTAAGTCTATTGAACTGATTGTGTTTTAATTACATTACAATAGATGCAGGCTATAAAAGGAACCTTATTCAACTGAAAATAGTCACATAAACCTTTCACCGGAAGTTTATCGTTGCCTGAAAAACACTAGCTGTGCATATAGCCCAAATGGCCCTTTGCTATAAGCCCCGCCTCCATAGTTACTCAGACAGGCTTTACAGAACATTCTATGGGAATAAGCTGTACTGTTGATTATAAACATTCTGTAATTGAATCAATAAACAACAACAACAAACATCTGTGGAATCTTTCCGGTCCACAGAAGGTCTTTATAGTAGCAAAAAGTAAAAAAAACAACATTTATTTATACTAAAAATATCATTTAAATATTCACTATCTGGGTTTTACTCACCCTGTTTTAATAAGCATCTTAAAGTATAGCTTGAGAAATCTAAAGCTTGATGAAAATGCCAAATTTTGAATACAGATCTCTTAATTCACAAAACAAATCTTCATTTTCACAGCTCTGGGACAATTACATTATACACTACAGCCAATTTAGTTCATCCAATTCACCTATAGCGCATGTCTTTGGACTTGTGGGGGAAATCGGAGCACCCGGAGGAAACCCACACCAACACGGGGAGAACATGCAAACTCCAGACTGAAATGCCATTGAATATGTAATAAAAATAAAACATACTTCAAAACTATTAATATCACTTATTTAACACTGAGAACAATTACTCTAAAACGATCCCTTTTAAGCTTAGAGTAGGCCTTTAAACTTTAAAAACACTGTAAAGACAAAAAGATTAACAGCTAAAGCTGGTCTGATAGTAAAGCTTATATATGGCAACAGTTGCTTTGGTAGCAGAGATCAATATTTTGTAAGGTTGGGCTTAGCAAAAACACAATTATTTTAATTGCTCCATCTGACCTGCAGCTGATCTGAGACATGTAACAGAATGTGCGGAAATGAAGTTTGACCTTAAAGGACAAAATATTCCATTAAACTGCCATTGACTCTCCAGACTGTTTGTTCAGAGGCCAGAAAGATGCTTTCTGAGGATCTGCAAATAGTTCTTCTATTGTGTTTGTTAGTTATGCACACACACGCACGCATGCACACACACACACACACACACACACACACACACACACACACGCACACACACAATCTTAAAAACATCATGTATTAATAATAAATATTTTTTATAGAATAAATTATTGTGATAAAATCTGAAAATGACAGATTATTTTATTTTTTGTGCTAAAATACTTTCTTCTATACTAGGTAAATATTCCTAGAAAATTAGATTCTGTGGCACTTTCATAACATTGCTTTGTTCATTTGATCAGCCTGACCAGCCTTGCAGTTTTGCTGAAGATTAAACTGAGTGTGTGCATGTGGCCTTTGTGTGGTTTGCCACTATTCCTTGCATAACCATCATCTCTGCTCTTTATCTCTGAATCTGTGTTTTGTGTGTGTGTGTGTGTGTGTGTGTGTGTGTGTGTGTGTGTGCGGGAGAACAGGAAGGGTGCTGGTCACATTTTCAGTGCCACCACCCACCACACCATTACAGCTGTTTTCCTACATTTATTTGTTTATAATGCTGTTACAAAACTGTCTCCATTTAATATCTGGGTCCTCAATCAAAAGATTTCAAGATTAAATGTCTAAAGTATATTAATATTCTTGTTTTTAAAGAATTAACCATTTGTTTCCTTACTTGTGCGTGCGCAGACTGATCTGGTGTCCACCATTGGAGAAAGTGTGGCTCTGGGCGCAGCTGGCATCGTTCTCTGGGGTGACGCTGCTTATGCCAGCAGCAATGTAAGCATTCATACACCACATTATGTATTATTTTATTCATTAAAATGCTTTAGGCATACCTGTCAACATTGGGATGTGAAAATAAGGGATAACCCCATACCCCCCACCCCTTATTATTATTATTATTTACTAAGGATAGAATTAATAATATACATTAGAAAAAGCTGCAAATAAATTAGCAAACAGTTTAGCCTATTATACGAATAGCTATTATAAAGATATTGAATCAAGTCATCAAATCTCATTAACCTTTTCTTCACTGTATAACTTAAACATTGATTAAAGAGCAGCGAATGAATCTCTAGTTTAGATCTTTAGTTTGATTACCTTAAATAACAGAGGTCACTTTAAAAATGCACTGATCTATAATGAAAGCATTCGATTGCTTTCCTAACAGTTTATGCTCATTTAAGACAAAATTTGTTGTGTTTAAAAGAAAACCCACCAAGATCGACATGTTTAGATGTTGTCATTATTATTATCATTATCATTATTATTATTATGTGTATATGTCTGTTCAAACACGTACCCAAAATCCAGCGTCTACTTTCGCTCCGCTTCAAATCGCGTGTACAGAATCCGTTTGGGAAACAGCATCTATTTCAGATTCACATTTAAGAGCAAGGGTCGTCTCCTGGTGGTTCGGCGGTATGGGTTGCATATAGGGAAATCGGTTCTTTGATGTTTATTGCCACCCTTCATAGAAAGATTAAAAATACTGGAGAAATACGAGAAAATACCTTTACAGGATGATCGCGGGTTAGAATTGTAAAATATGGGAGAATCCTGGGGAAAACGTGAGGGTTGACAGGTATGGCTTAAGGTGTTTTCATTGCTAATTCATTCATTCATTCATTTTCATTTCGGCTTAGTCCCTTTATTAATCTGGGGTCGCCAAAGCGGAATGAACCGCCAACTTATCCAGCATATGTTTTACGCAGCGGATGCCCTTCCAGCTGCAACCCATCTCTGGGAAATTCATTGCTAATATTAATCAACTTCTATTTGCTAGTGGTGCTTCTTTTGCTCATGTTAGCCATATAAAGCTTCCTTTATCTTTTTATAAACAGATTTACAAGGATACTAATTGATCAAAAAGGTTACAAATCTGTTGTCTACTACTACTACTATCATCTATGCCTTCTGTTGTCTGCTTAAGAGCTGGTAATAGCAAGTGAAAGGTCCTCTTTTTGTGAAACCTTTAGCCACACAGGCCAACATGTTTGCCTAAAATCATTCACGACACCCTAGAAACCACATAGCAACACACTAAAGTGCATACAATATCTTAGCAACGCACTAGCAACCATCAAAAAACACTAAAAATGAATACATAATTAAAGAATGGTACCTGCAGCAATGCCCTGACAACTACCCGGAACACCTTAACAGCAGCATAGCAACACAATTAAGTGGCTACAATACCTAAGCAACACCCTAGAAACCACTCGCATTGCACTAGAAATGGCATAATAAAACACTACAGTATCTACAACACTGTTGCAACACCCTGACAGCAATTGAAAAGACTATAGGAACTGCATAGTACCTTCAACACCTTAATGAAGCCCTGGCAACCACCTACAACACCCCAGCAATGCATAGTAACACGCTACAGTGACCACAATGGCATAGTATAACGTTCATAAAATACATAATAATATAGTGGTGCCTGCAGCAATGACCTGGCAACCACCCACAAGACTCCAGCATAATACACAATTAACTGGTTACAACAGTTAAGCAACACCTTAGCAACGACTCTCAATCTTTTAACAACTGCATTGTAATACAGTAATATGTGCAACATTTAAGGGAAAATCCCAGCAACCTCATGGAAGCGCACTAAAACCACACCTCTGCTACAAAAAACCAGCAACACTTTTACAATCATCCACAACAGCCATACAGCAGAAGACTAAAATGCCTAGCAACACCCTGGTAACCATCATAACACCTTAACAACTGCTCAGTGACACAATTAAGTGGATACAAAATCTAAGAAATGCCCTAGCAACCTCTCAGATTGGTTTCAATTCACCCTAGCAACACCCTGACTCCAAGCCAAAATACTGTAGCTCTGCCTAGCAATGCCTTGCCAACAATCCATGATATTATCTTGCATGGGAATTTTGTATGAGGACTAAAATGCCTAGCAACACCCTGGTAACCATCGCAACACCTTAACACATGAATAGCGACACAAGTAAGTGGATACAAAACTTAAGAAATGCCCTAGCAACCTCTCAAATTAGTCGAAATACACCCCAGCAACACCCTGGCACCCAGCCATAACATTTTAGTACTGCCTAGCAATGCCCTGCCAACAATCCATGATATTATCTTGCATGGGAATTGTGTAAGAAGACTAAAATGCCTAGCAACACCCTGGTAACCATCACAACATCCTAACAACTGCATAGCAACATAATTAAGAGGATACAAAACCTAGGAATTGCCCTCGCAACCTCTTAGATTGGTTTAAATACACCCTAGCAACACACTAACTACAAGCCAACATACTGTAGCTCTGCCTAGCAACGCCCTGCTAACAATCCATGATATTATCTTACATAGGAATTTTGTATGAAGACTTAAATGCCTAGCAACATCCTGGTAACCATCGCAACACCTTAACAATTGCATAGCAACACATTTAAGTGAATACAAAGCCTAAGAAATGCCATAGCAACCTCTCAGATTGGTAAAAATACACCCTAGCAACACCCTGACTGCCTAGCAACGCCCTGCTGCCAACAATCAATGATTTGACAAGTGTACGCATTTTTATTGTCAATTTTTTTTAAATCACACAGGCCAGTTGTTCCAGTATAAACCAGTACTTGCGCGGTCCACTGGGCCAGTACCTGCTGAATGTCTCCACTGCTGCCGAACAGTGCAGTCGTTTTCTGTGCAGTTCCCATGGACGATGTCTGCGCAGACATGCAGACACGGACACATATCTGCATCTTGACCCAAAGACGCACACAATAGTCGGCCAAGGAAGTGAAATGCAAGTGAGAGGAGATTTGGGTGTGGAAGAGCACCGGCGGATGACTAAAGACTTCCAGTGCCAGTGTTTCAGCGGGTATCAGGGGGAAAGATGTGATCTTGAGGACCCTCTTCAGCAGCGAGGACATGGAAGCACACCAAAAGCACTACGGATGTATATTCTCACTCCACTCCTGCTGCATTTATTGACACAAGCAAACTAATTGTCTTGCACATGAACTGTTTTGCTGGTCAGTCCTCTCCAAACGATAAGGTTTCGTGAAGTCATGTGGGTGAGCTTGAAATTGCAATTTATAAGTGTAAACACAGGAAACTCAAAGTTCCTCTGAGTTTAAATAAGCACTTTTGTTTGCTGTCACGCATTACTCACACAACATTCGAGCCAGATGCAGAATATTGTGCAACAGGATAATCACATGAGATGTTATGACTAACTCGGTGGATTCTGATAGATGACTTATTCTTTTTCTTTGAGTCACTGTTAAGGATTTGGATTGATTGGGTTTGAGCGTTAATTTGAAACATGTGACTGTAAAGATGCTGGCTATCTAACACTAAACTGTAGAATGCAAATGTTAATTATACACAAGTACACAACATAGGCTCATTCTGAAAACGTAGCCCTATATACATTTCTGGAGATCGCGAATTATCTAGCCAGAAGTACGTATGGCTGTATTTCGTCTTTAAAACGAACAGGGTGGTATGACGCTGTTCCTTTTCGCGCTTACCAGCTGACCGCTTACCTCCATATGGACGGCTTTCCTTACCAGTTTGTTCAGTAGCTTAACATGTACGTCGGCGGACTTGAGATGCAGAGAGGGGTTGACTACAACGACGGGGTTCAGCTCTGGTGAAGAACAGTTCCAGAAGGTAAGTAGACAAAAATGGAAGCCAAAGAATAAAATAAATAAGTAAATAACAGGGTGAGAATGTGGTAAAATCTGAAAACGTGGTAAAAATGAGGTGAGGGCTTTTCTTTTTCTGGATTGCTTTTTAAAACTGTTGGTTGGGTTTAGGGAAGTGGGTGGACGGGTCAATCGGTGCTTTTAAAAACACTGTTGGGTTTAGGAAAGGAGAAGGATGGGTGGGTCAGTCGATCGGTCAGTCAGTCAGTCGACAGCAGCCTCTGGCACTAGCGCTGGGGTGCCCAAACTTTTTCATATAAAGTGCCAAAAACCAAATATCATTAAAAGCCATGGGCCGAAGATTAACATACCAAAATATATTACATTAAAGGTTATTTCATAATATTTAAAAACAATAAACAGAAAACATTACTTTAAATTGTATTAACTAATGCAGTATAATTAAAAGAATTATAATATTCATTCATTCATTTTCTTTTCGGCTTAGACCCTTTATTAATCTGGGGTCGCCACAGCGGAATGAACCGCCAACTTATCCAGCATATGTTTTACGCAGCGGATGCCCTTCCAGCTGCAACCCATCACTTGGAAACCCCATACACTCTCATTCACACACATACACCACGGACAATTTAGCTTACCCAATTCACCTATAGCGCATGTCTTTGGACTGTGGGGGAAACCGGAGCACCCGGAGGAAACCCACGCCAACACGGGGAGAACATGCAAACTCCACACAGAAATGCCAACTGACCAGCCGAGGCTCAAACCAGTGACCTTCTTGCTGTGAAAAAAACTGCACAAAACATACCTCCTGGAATGTATTTTGCGATCTCCAGAAATGTATATAGCGGTACGTTTTCAGAATGAGCCTGGGTTGCAAGTACGGTTTGGATAGATGTGGATCTAGCAAGCTTTCAAAAAAAGTGTTTTTACCCAGTATTAAATGAATAATCATTTATATTTCAGTCGGTTCCTGAGGATTGGGATTATAGTGCATGAGCTGTATAAACCATTTGTAATAATTGTTAAGAACACTTAAAAATGGCTAATTTTAACTCCTCTAGAGTGAAACAGTTGAGTGATGCTATTAGTTTAACTACATTTCTCAGTAGCGTGACGTTCTAAATCGAATGAAGTAGCGCAGTAGCGTCCACAACAGCTACATTTACCGATCGTAGATCATTAAGTGACGCCACCGCCGTTCATGGAGCTCTGAAGCCGGTGTCTGGCTGATGAAAGCAAATCCATATGATAGCGAGAATAGCAAATTCTTCGTAATTTTTTTTACGGTGGTCGTCACCAATCAATCAATCATTTTGCTGACACGAGAAACTTTGATGGAAAGATGACGGTAGAGGAATTATTTCTGAAGCAGGACCATACCTCGAAGTACATGTCTTAAAGTTAATTCTGATGCTGTGCTGTTGTTAGAATTGAATTGGCTTTAAATTTAGTCACAAATGTGCTCAAGTGCACTTACGTGAAAAAAATTATATAGTAATGTACAGTATTTAAATTATTTAAAATACTATAGTGTTTTTGAACAATACTATAGGAAAGTAGCTACCATTGAAGACTCTGCGTAATATCATTGACCTGCTGCAGCAATGATACAGCAGCAAAGTTCCTTGATAATTATGCAGGAATGAGAGTATAGTTCCTAGCCATATTGGCCTAGATAATAGCAACTTTTAATTTTCCATCGGTCTTACTACACAATGTTGCTACAGAAGAGTCAAGCTTTAAATAGGAATATTATGTAAACTCTTTTGGTCTTATTGTGCGATATGCTAATGGTTTAATCCAATTCAATGATCTATGCTAAGCTATGCTAAATGTGATCCCACCAGACTTGGAGATCGGCTGAATGGATTCAACAATGGTAAAACTCACCTATTTAACTCTAAGGGCAAGAGCTGAATCGGACCAATGGGCTGACCATTGGCTTGGTGTGTCCCGGCCCAAAGGGGGTTGTAAAATTAGCCTATTTTCACCAAAAATAAGTGGAGTGTTGCTTTAAAATGAGACTACTAGTGCTGGAAATGATGCAATGATGTGTTTGATTTTGACTTGTGTGTCATTTCCTGATCACAAGCCCTGTTTCCTGTCCTTTCCTGTCCTGTGAAGGCAAAATAAATAATGAAGAGGATACTACTAAAGAACAGACAGTAATGCATATCCTGCTATTTAAAAATATTTTGCAACTTTGGATTATATCCTCTTTATTTTACTGTTTCATGTACTAATTGTTTAACTGTTGTCAATTTGGCATCTATGCATATTTGGTGTTCTTGTTCAGATGATAATTGTGATTGTGAACGTTATGTGTCAGCTCAGCTCTCATATTCATATGTGACTGTCTGTGAGAGAAGCATTTGCATTATGTTTTTAAATGGCCGACGCAATTGTGACATTATTGTGATTTTCAGGAATTTTGATGCACAAACATTTTTATTTTTAATTGTATTTGAACTAAAGAGTCTTCATTTCCTTTCATGCATGTTGCTGTAGTTATCAGCGGAAGCTTTTCTGAGCAAAAATGGGCGAAATGTGTAGACTACAAACCTCGGATCTGCTCAGCACAAGGACCAGCCCAAATTACAGGGTTTACTAACCAAGAAAGTTATATTTGCTGCTTTTAACTCTGTGAACGGTTTCCCATAATACACCACTATGCAACATGATGTATGGTGTGTTTGTTAATCTTTAATCACTCTAGAAATGACTTCAGTTGTTGAGTAGTTCTGCATGCAGCTGGAGTGCTTTATGGCTGTTACCCACGAATGTAACTCTCGGTTCCTCATTTGTTATTTTCAGATCTTTAAATGTAAAAATGTGCTTTTTCTGAACATCAATTCAATTAATTTCAAGTTTATTTATATAGCGCTTTTTACAATGTAGATTGTGTCAAAGCAGCTTAACATGTTCTAGTAAAGTCCAGATTTCAGAGTTTAGTTCAGTTCAGTTCAGTTCAGTGTGGTTTAAGTTTCACTGCTGAAAGTTCAAACACTGAAGAGCAAATCCACCGAAGCGCAGCTCCACAAGTCCCGATCCGAGCAGGCCAGTGGCAACAGTGGTGAGGAAAAAACTTCACCAATTGACGAAGTGAAGGGGAAAAAACCTCGAGAGAAACCAGGCTCTGTTGGGCACGATAATTTTTTCTTCTGGCCAAACTTCCTGTGTGGAGCTGCAGTCTAGGCGCCGGGGCTGGAGAAGTTGGACGTCCATCGTGGAAAAGCTGCAGGTGGGTAGGGCACCAGCAGGAGGTCAGGCTGGCCCACAGGATCAAGCGTAGACTTGTTCGTCACTGTAGCCTTTCAGGAATCAGTCTCATGCACTCCATTCCTCCATGACCACCACAGCATCAGCTCGGGATGCGGCCTGGTCCAGGATACCTTTGATCATCTCTTCACAGGTCTAGGATCGCATCGATGGCGCTGCATAATCTGTAGGGACCTCGGGATGAGTATCCCCAGGTGGAAATAGAAAATAAAGAAAATATTTAGCATCAGGATTCTGCAGATGCAGTTATACCCATGTCATTGCCATAATGACATGCTGCGTGGGAAGCAAACAGCATTTATAACAATACATTATTATTATAAAAATAAACCATGATTTAATTGTAGTAAAATTGTACACTGTAAAAAATTATATGAACAATCAGTCATGACAGCATATGTTTTTAGTTCATTGTAACTTATTAAACGAAGTTAATCAAGTTCTAACTTAATTTTATAAGTTATGCAAGTCAGTTTAATACAATACAAGTTTAATGGACTCATAAGGTTAACTTTATTCAGTTAAAAAAAACTTTAAGGCAACCAGGATGTTTTTACAGTGTAGTAACCATTATTTTGGCACATTGATTGAAATTGGATTAACCACAGTTTTACTATAATATCGTGGTTAAATTATGGGTAGTCTATCAGACTGTTGGTGGCCATGGTTTAACTACAATAACCATAGTTTTTCTTTGTACACTGTACACCCTAATAAGTTGAGACTACTCAAATGATTTAAGGAAAGTGATTCCCTATATTCTTTACTTACTCCCAGGGCCTTACGACCAGGACATACACTATGAACAATTCAGCTTACACAATTTACCTACAGCGCATGTGTTTGGACTGTGGGGGAAACCGGAGCACCCGGAGGAAACCCACGCCAACACGGGGAGAACATGCAAACTCCACACAAATGCCAACTGACCCAGCCGAGGCTCGAACCAGTGACCTTCTTGCTGTGAGGCGAACGTGCTACCCACTGCGCCACTGTGAGGCCCCTACGTGTATATCAACTAATTCTATCAATTAAATGTATATAAGCATTTAAATATCTACTTACTAATTTAACTTTTCTCTTTCGTCAGATGGGTTCAGGTAAGGCCTCTTTCCTGCTGCGCTTCAACAAAATTCAGCATCACAAGCAAATGACCACCTTGCGTCATATAACAACCAATCATTTTAAACAGACATGGTGAATTGTTTAAAAAAAATTAAAATATTAATTAAACGTTTTTTGCTGCCTAATGAGTAAGTTTGACACACCTGTTTAAGTTTTGATGCCAAAACCTGGTATTTTAAGTAATGTCAAGTTATATTAACTTAATATCTTTAGTAACGACAACAGCGGGGTTTACAGTGTGGGTACAGTAGGCCAATTATTTTTAAGATTAGTGCTTTTTAGTAGTACTTTTTAGAAAAGGAGTAGAGTGATAATATCATAAAAACATATTTTAATATGGCACTAAATCAGGGGTGCCCAAACGTTTTCTTAGGGCTATAAACCAAACTTGATTGAGGCTAGTGGGCTGAAGGTAAATATAGTTGCGATAGGGCTAATTTCCTAATTTATTTAACAATGTTTAAAAATGACTAGATAACACTGCTTTATATTAATACAGTATTTTGTTGTTGTTGTTGTTTTTACATCTGAACATAATACAGTAAAAACAAAATCTAATCTAAAAATCGAACAGAATTACACTAGTTTTTGCCTTGATTTGCTTGCCGATGTCTTCTGCATAGTCCTCGAACCGTGACAGTATTTACATTTTTAAAAATCAGATTCATTTACAACATTTAATTTCAGTTCGCTTTTTTTGTAGCTCAGCAATAAAACAAACAAAAGGGTTACGTCAAATTAGAAATGATGATCTCTGTGTTAAAGGCATTCACCCCAACCCTCTCTATCATACTCACTCTCCTCTCAGATGGTGGGGCAAATCAAAGGTTACAATGGGCCAGCTTTGGCACACGGGCCCTACTTTGATCATCTCTGCACTAAATGACTTAATATTCATAATCCTCAGTGTTTACGGGACATTCTACCAGAAACAAACCTTTTCACTTATAAAAATGTGACAGGGCTTGACCTTTAAGCTTGTCTTCCTCAAAAGAATCATACAAAAACAAGTATAAAATCATACAAATCAATGAGAGAACACATATTTGATCACTGTCAGCTTCTCCTCCATCAAATGGTCTATATATATATATATATATGATGAGTCATAGCCTTAAAGGTTTATTGCATGCATTTTATGTTAAATCTAATGCAAATGTGACAGGACTGACAGAAATGAAGACAATTCATTCATTCATTCATTTTCATTTCGGCTTAGTCCCTTTATTAATCTGGGGTCGCCACAGCGGAATGAACCACCAACTTATCCAGCATATGTTTTACGCAGCGGATGCCCTTCCAGCTGCAACCCATCTCTGGGAAACATCCATACACACCCATTCACACTCATACACTACGGACAATTTAGCTTACCCAATTCACCTATACCGCATGTCTTTGGACTTGTGGGGGAAACCGGAGCACCCGGAGGAAACCCACGCCAACACAGGGAGAACATGCAAACTCCACACAGAAACGCCAACTGACCCAGCCGAGGCTCGAACCAGCGACCTTCTTGCTGTGAGGCGAACGTGCTACCCACTGCGCCACTGTGAGGCCCATGAAGACAATTATGAAATAGTATTTATTTGTAGAATTTATTTAGAACTTCATGTTTTTAATCAATTGATGTGAATGATAACAACTTGGCTATTTCTGAAGTTGTTTTTCCCTAAATAACAGTTTTTAGCATAACAAAACTCTTAAAGCTGTAGGTTCAGTTGGGCTGAGGAGAAGGACAATGACAGGGTTTGTACATCTGTAAAGTGTTTTTAATAAAGAACAAAAAACTGAGAACCAAATGAATGACATATTCCATTACTGAACAACTCACAGAAATCAACCATCAGGCCATTTTAGAAATCTTTTGGGATGAAATACGTTTTATTCACTGTATTTAGATGATGTCTTCAAGGACAGATAATGTACGTTTCTGGTAGAATGTCCCTTACAATGATAGTCTACTTAAAGATATATATATATATATAAAATGTGTGCTAAAATAAGTAATTAATGTGGTATTACTCTTTAATGGCAGCATTTTGTTCAGATCAATCCTATAATATATTAAAATTAAATACATTAGAACTGAGAAACTCTTAATTGTCCAACTTAAATATGCCTGCGTAGGAAACATATGCTCTGTATTCTAAAGAAATAAACTTTAGTTTCATACTTTTTTTGGTGTATTGAATGTGACAGAAAGTACTGTTATTGAACAGTCATTGATACCATAACAATACCATGTTTAGGATATGCATTACTGTATTATTTGACGTCCACATTTATATTAAAATCCACGTTATACGGACAGACGTTCCTGCGTCCTCTGTGAACGTCACCTACGCTTCTCCTTAGGCCCCGCCCACCCTTTCCTATAGGTTCTACCAAGAGAGCGTCACGAGTTAAGCTGAAACCTATTATTATTTCGGGAGCGCTATATAAACGTTTACATCATAAGTAAGTACGATTTTTTTTGTTAAGGTCATTTAAATGCTTGTTTTGAATTATACATGCGTCGTCAGTTTTGTTTACATTCCCGGTATTTTACGGCTTTGTTACGCAAAGTCGTGGTTCCTCTTTTTAACTCATTCGTAAGTTTGTTTCAGAAGCATACATTGTATGTCATGCCCATTCCAATCATGATTTGATTAAAGTAAGTGTATTAACTTAGAGTTTTGTGTGAAGTTAACATGGTAACAAACAATAACAAGTACCGTGGTAATACCATGGTTTTTGGGCGTTCACACCACCCCTACAACAAGTACAGATGCTAATATTGTGGAAGTGGAACTGAAAATCATCATAATGTACTTCTGTTTATCATATATAGATACTCGAAGATGCTTTTTTTTATCATGTTATGGATTTACTGTCAGGATAACATCACAGCTTTACCATAGTGACATGTCTAAAATAATAATAATGTTAAATAATAATATTAATACTTTTAACTAAGTTATTGTCATAGTAATGATCTCATTTTTGTGCCTGCCTCTGCTTCTCAGTGAAATAAAATAATCATGTACATTATAAAGTCACGTTTCAGGGGAAAGGTCTGCACACACACACACACACACACACACACACACACACACACACACACACACACACACTTAATGTAGTGTTACCTGAAGTGGATGATTATTATGGATAATGAGTTGTTCAGGATAAAGTATACCTTTGTTCAAAAAAAAAATTGCCTCTCATCATTGAAATTACCTTTTGAAATTAGACTGTAGCTCGGCTTCATTTCCATTTAAATTGCCTCGGCTCATGTAACATCAGGTGTGGAGCAGGATGCTAAATGTTCAGCGTTTCCGTCATTGCAGGTTCAGCGTGTGACCTTTCCCCGGGATGGACAGGCCTGGACGTCAAACATGTCTTCTGATGATGTTCAGCATGTGTTCTGCATCAGTTCTCAGCCAGCCTCTAATCAAGGTTATTATAGCTTTGCAGTTTTTATTTCGATAATATTTAAAAATTTGCTGTATATTTCAGGGGTGGCACAGTGGCCCAGTGGTTTGCACTGTCGCCTCACAGCAAGAAAGTCGCTGGTTCGAGTCCAGGCTGGCCAGTTGGCATTTCTCCCCATGTTGTTGTGGTTTTCCTCCAGGTGCTCCGGTTTCTCCCACAGTCCAAAGACATGCGCTATAGGTGAATTTGATTAACTAAATTGGCCATAGTGCATGAGTGTGTGTGTGAATAGGAGTGTATGGGTGTTTCCCAATACTGGGTTGTAACTGGAAGGGCATCCGCTGCGTAAAACACATGCCGGAATAGTTGGTGGTTCATTCCGCAGTGGCTTTTCTTTTTTTATCTAATTTTAATATTTTTTTTAAATTAAGCAGATACTTGAATAACAGTAAGTACATGACATATGAAATATATAGTATAATCTGCTGGTTTTTAACATACAGAATAATAACGGAATACAGTTATGTAAACAACCATAACATTACTCTTATCCCAACCTAAACTGACTCCACAAACAAAAAATAAGAAAACAATTATGCTAATTATGCATAAGTAAAATGTGGAGGATCTTTATATGCTTGTAAACATTTTTTGTTATTGTGTATATTCATTCCCCCAGTAAAAAAAAGCCAGTTAATGGAGGAATAAAAAAAATAAAAAAGCGGGTTGGGATTGCGTCTACAATAAAGATAAGGTCTCGAGTAATCACAGGGTTCCACATTTTATAGAATAAATGTAAAATAAATGTTCCAAATGTAAAAAGAGACATTAGGTCTTTCAACCAGGCCAGATTTGCAGAGGCACATGAAGATTTCCCATTTAGTATTATTTGCCTTCTGGCTAACAATGAGACGAAAGTGATAATATCGATATGGCTCTTATTATAGAAACCGTCAGCAGGGGATAAACCAAAAAAAGTGCAATTATTGGGAAGGGTTTCACAAAAATATTAAGAGCTCTTGACAGTGTGTCAAAAAAAGAAGACCAGAAGGAATTCAATTTCAGGTGTAAAATGTGTGAGTATGGTGTGCCGGGGACATAGAGCATTACTTATTAATTCAGATTATTTATTTTTCCTAAAGTGGTGGCACGGTGGTTCAGTGGTTAGCACTGTCGCCTCACAGCAAGAAGATTGCTGGTTCATGTGCCGGCTGGGCCAGTTGGCATTTCTGTGTGGAGTTTGCATGTTCTCCCCATGTTAGAGTGAGATTTCTCTGGGTGCTCCGGTTTCCCCCCCAGTCCAAGAACATTGCGGTATAAGTGAATTGGATGAACTAAATTGGCCGTAGTGTATGAGTGTGTGAATGTGAGAGTGTATGGGTGTTTTCCAGTACTGGGTTGTGGCTGGAAGGGCATCCGCTGCGTAAAACATATGCTGGAATAGTTGGCGGTTCATTCCGCTGTGGCGACCCCTGGGGACTACATGGGACTAAGCCGAAATGAATGAATGAATGAATAAATATTTTCATTCATTCATTCATTCATTTTCATTTCGGCTTAGTCCCTTTATTAATCTGGGGTCGCCACAGCGGAATGAACCGCCGAATAAATATTTTGGATAATTATAATTTAATTTCAGTTCATTTTTCAGTGACTGTTGTTAGTTTCGTTTATCTTTAGTTTTTCATTTATTGTGAATTTTTCAACAATTTATTTGTTAACAATTTTTTTTTGACCAATAGCTTTAGTTTTCCTTTACTTAAATAACCTCCAATTTCATCCCATCCCTTCCCTCAGCTCCCGTTTGTTTCCGTATGGAATGCTCCGACTGAGCGCTGCAAGTCTCGATTTGGAGTCGAACTGGATTTGAGCGTCTTCGACATCGTGCACAACCCTAACCAGACATTCATGGGGGACAACATCACTATATTTTACTCCGATAAATTAGGAAAATATCCTTACTATGGTCTTAACGATGAACCAGTATACGGAGGTGTTCCTCAAAACGCCAGCCTGAACCAACACCTCAAGAAAGCAGATGAAGACCTGCGCAAAAACATCCCGGATCCTGAATTTCACGGACTGGCTGTTGTTGACTGGGAGAAATGGAGACCACTGTGGGAACGTAACTGGGACTCTAAAGAAGTCTACTGGAAAGCTTCGAGAGCATTAGTGAAAGCCAAACATCCTACCTGGAGTCCGGATCAGATAGAAACTGAAGCTGTGAAGGAATTTGAAGCATCTTCTAGGGCCTTTATGGTGGAGACATTAAAACTAGGCCGTAGGGAGCGTCCTGGAGGATTATGGGGGTTTTATGGCTTCCCTTGCTGCTATAATTATCAGTATAAGAAGAACGAGACATACACGGGTGAGTGTCCTGCACTGGAGATGAAGAGGAATGATAAACTGGCCTGGATGTGGAACATCAGCTCAGCTTTGTACCCGGATATCTATCTGGATCTTGAACTCCGGGGCCGCGGTCAGGACATTTTGCTGTACAGCAGGTATCGGATCCTGGAGGCCATAAGGGTGATGGAAAAGACCACCCATCAGACACACTCTGTTTTTCCCTACGCCAGGATTGCTTTCACATACTCTATGGAGTTTCTCTCACAGGTCAGCACAGAGACTCAATTATAACTAATACTATAACTAGGGATGTCCCGATTAGGTTTTTTTGCCCTCGAGTCTGAGTCATTTGATTTTGAGTATCTACCGATCCGATACTTCTATAATATATAAAAAAGAATAAAGAAGAGCGAAGAAACAGATCCAGGATGTTCCTTATTTTTAATTTAATTCACCTTATTTTAACATTCAACAACTCTGTTAACAAACAAAGCACTTCTGTGAGGAAGCTTGAACTGTCAAGTAATAAATAACATAAATTCTTCACTTTTGGACTTTAGTGCAACAGTAAATATATAAAAAAATCAAATATAAAAACAAGTAGCACCTTAACCTAAAATACCCGGCAGGCAATCCCCAGTTTACATATCGCACAGTTTGCTATGGAAATGTTGTCGTCATCAACTTTATAATACCTCCAGACCGCAAACATACTCGCGCTTTCTGCTTCAAGCTGCTTCCGTGTTCTACTTTGCCGGCATTTAACCAATAGCGTCCCTGCAACAAAGTGATGTCATGCCGCACACTTTGCTGTTTCTGTGTGAAGTCAAGAAAAAGGTCCATCTCTGTGCCATCGCACTATTATGTTTAGAAATGTGTTGAAAAATCTTCTCTCCGTTAAACAGAAATTGGGGAAATAAATATACAGGGGGGCGGTTCATTCCGTTGTGGCGACCCCAGATTAATAAAGGGACTAAGCCGAAATGAAAATGAATGAATGAATATACAGGGGGGCTAATATTTCTGACTTCAACTGTAGCTATATTTGCATCAACACTAAAGCACAATTACATTTGTAAGCTCCGTTTAACACGATAGTTCACACAAAAATTGATCATTAATAATCATAATCATTTACTCTCCCTTCACTTGATAAAAATCTGTAACCATTGACTTTCATAATATTTGTTTTTTCTACTATGGAAGACAATGGTTAGAGGTTTTCAGCTCTGTTCAAAATATCTTCTTTTGTGTTCAGCTGAAGAAATAATCTCATAAATGTTATTATAATCACTTGAAAGGTGAGTAAATAGTCTACCCCAAATGTAAATTTACTCACTATCCCATTAAATCCACAAGCTCTTCAGAGCAGGGTGGATTCTGATTGGCTCTCAGTGTTTTTAATATTCGTCAGTGGGAAAGAAATGGTTTGGAGAGTGACTCCAACAATGATCAAAAGTTGTAAATTTAATCTCCTGGCTGAAAGTTGCAGTAACTAAAATGATTGAAAATAAACTAAAACAATTTTTTGTGCTCTTTTTGGTCTAATTTGATAACTTTTTATACTCTTATTTAAAAAATTTCACAGGAGGCCTAATAATTTGTTCATAAACTTATAAATAAATAATATTTATTTATTAAACTTTTTCAAATATTTTCCAAGTGCTGTTTAACACTTTAAAAAGAGTTTAATAACACATTTTTAATAACTATTTTCTATTGTCTTTGTTTTGATGACAGTACATGATATTGTAGGCTTTATTTAACATACTAGTATTCAGCTTAAAGTGTATTTTTAAGGCTTACCTAGGTTAATTAGGTTAACTAGGAAAGTGAGGTTAATTAGACAAGTCTCATTGGACAATAGTTGTTTGTTCAGTAGACAATCAAGAAAATAAATTCTAACGGGTGTTAATAATAATGCCCTTTGCAGTTTTTTCATTTACCATGAACATTTTTTAGCCAGTTATGAGGATTATCAGTTATGTCTGCTGCTTTAAAGGTGCTGTATGTAAGTTTTAGACTCTTCTAAAGCATAAAGATACCATAATATGTTTGCAGATATTTAAGAAACATGCCGAGTGAACATTCTTGTTTATCTGAAAAACAATGCTGAAGTCAGTTATTCTGCTTTGAAAATGTGTTTTTCGTGCCAGAATGGCTGTCTTTGTTTTGGTAATTTTAACCCGCCCAATGCCAGTTTAGCCAATTATATTTCAGCATCCCAGGTTGCCTTGGTGGAAAACGGCGTATTTCATTCATTCTGTGAGAAAGGCTCTCAAAGCATGCATCCATGACCAAAATGTGACCTTCGGTCGACAGTAGCAGACTCCGAAATAAGACAGATTTAGTTCCACATGAGGTTATTAATTAGAAAATGACATAAATATTACGAACGTAAACATTAGGTGAGCAGGTTACATTGTAACCCCGTGTCCTAACAACACGCTACATGACGAGATTTGCAGTGATGAGCAATTTGACTGTTTGCACCAGACGAAACACAACAGAAATGTAAATACAGCCATTCAGAAGCAGCATATGCACTCACTCATGAAATGGTAAGGTTGATAATCGATTTAATACATATTAACCGTCTTTAACATTATTAAATGTACATGATGAATCACTCATATGCATTTAGTTCTGAAGTTCAATTTCAAAGGGTTTATTTTATTTTCAAGATCTGAGGTGAACTATCTGCTGCTGCTTTCAGTATAAGGCAATAAATGTCATGTGAAATGGCATTCAAACTCACATTATTAGTATTTAACACTTAATAAAGCACATGAGATGTACCTGAGGGGATCATAGTCATAGTTTTCTGTTGTTCAGCTGCAAGAAATAGAAGCCGTTTTTAATATAGTAATTCGAGGTGTTGGTTAGGACAACATCTCCTTTTAATATGGAAAATATTCCTTCTATCGGGTGCCGTTGCTTTTATTTAGGACACGGTTTAAATCACTCGCTCCTGTCCTCAATCTGGCAACCTGCGCTTGCATTTGTTTTGATCCAGGAGTGCAATACCTAGTTCAACCACTGGGTGTCAAACTTAGATACTGCAGCTTTAAATGTTCTACATCTTTAAGCTCTGGTAAATTCTGATTGGCTGTAATTTTTAGTGTGCTTTATTATCTGGAAGAAGATTGTCTCTTGACATTGTTATAGAGTTCAAACATTTATAAACACTTTAAGGTTATGGTAGCTATTGCGTTGATCTAATTCTGTGCCATGTGTCACTCAATGGTGTTTTCAGGATGACTTGGTGCACACCATTGGCGAGAGCGTCGCTCTAGGAGCCTCCGGTGTCGTGCTGTGGGGAGATGGAAACTACTCTCAAACAAAGGTTGACTGATGTTAATTACACACATGCACTCATATACTTCTGATTACTGTATGCTAGTGGTAAAGTGGCTGGCTAGAGAACTAAAGTGCTTCAAGTTGTTCTAAAAATGACACTTTTAAAGGTTCTAGGAATCTGTGGTTCCATTAAAGAACTCGCATTCTTGGAACGTTTTCACCTTCACTTCAAAGTAAAACAAGTATATCTTTTAAAAAATGTTCTTCACACTAAGGAAAAAATGGATTTATTAATAACTGTTGACTCAAATGATTACTTACTGCTAAAACTCCCTGTTGGAACTTTTATTTGTAATTATAAAGGTCACAATAGATTTATTCCATTTACTCATACGCATGTAAAAAACACGAGAGCATGAATGCTTTTGCTGAGTACTAAATAATGCAAGTTTGCTGATCTCTAAACTCTAGATTCACTTAGATTGACCAATGAAGAATGGGAAAATAGTCTCAAACGTCTTACTCGTACCCTCATACTGCCTGTTAATCATGTGAACATTCATATGTCAGTCACAATATTGGAAACAGTCTCTCTGGAAACAAATCACAGTTCTCTGTGTATGGAAGAAGAAAACTGTTGTTTACCGCTGTGATGATTAGCACTTATGGTGATTAACTAATCAACTAAAATGCTGGGTTTTCAAAAGTATGTGTAGTTTATGGCATAGACTCTTGTGTCCAAGAGTTTTAAATGTTGGTTTGTTATTGTAGGGACTTGATCATTAATGAGGACTTAACTTTGGTAATTGAATATGTGTGTGTGTGTGTGAACAAAATGATAAAACGGACACCAAATTTGACAATACCTTTTATTGCAATTCAAATAGATTTATTGGTGTGGTACTAAACAAAAATTTTATTTAAATAATAATACTGTTCTACTATTCCCAGTACTGGGTTGCGGCTGGAAGGAGATCTGCTGCGTAAAACATATGCTGGAATAGTTGGTGGTTCGTACCTCTGATAAATAAGGGACTAGGCCGAAAGAAAATAAATGAATGAATAATAATACTAAACTAAAGCCAGGAAGTAGCCATGACATTTTGTTAAAATACATTGTGGAGTGTAATAATTGTGCATCCCTAAAATCTTGTGCAGATGTCTCTTTATTTGTCAAGCTAATGCCAGTAATCACAAAATATCAGCCAAATAACAGCCTTATCTGTATAAATATTTATTTGTATCTGATTTATAATTCAGTTTAATACTGATATTAACATTAGTAATTATAAAAATGCTACTCTATTAGGATTTTGGCTAGGAAGTTTTGTTATAGTTCAAATTTTTTACTCCAAGAGCTACCATATTACATAATTTATATTACATATTACATAGAATTCATTCATTTTCCTTTGGCTTAGTCTCTTATTTATCAGCGGTTGCCACAGCGGAATGAACCGCCAACTATTATGGCATGTGTTTTACGCAGCGGATGCCCTTCCAGCTGCAATCCAGTACTGGGAAACACCCATGCACTCTCACATTCACACACACACCCGTACACTACGGTCAGTTTAGTTAATCCAGTTCACCTAGTGTGTTTGGACTGTGGGGGAAACCGGAGCTCCCGGAGGAAACCCACGCCAACATGGGAAAAACATGCAAACTCCACACAAAATGCTGACCCAGTCGGCACTCGAACCAGTGACCTTTTTGCTGTGAGGCGACAGTGCTAGCCACTGAGTCACCGTGCTGCCTATAATATAAATGTTTTGTTTTACCTAAAATCTTGATGTTGATAAAACCTTCAGTCTCTAGTTAACCACAGCAGAATATATCATATAAGCCTCTCTTTCTCTCTCTCTTTTTCTGTCCCGTGCAGAAGGCCTGTGAAGCGGTTCGGGATTATCTGGACGTCACACTTGGCCGCTATATAGTGAACGTGACGGAGGCAGCATTTCTGTGCAGCAGGCAAGTGTGCTCTTCTCAGGGCCGGTGTGTCAGACGGGACCAAAGGGCTTCAGTTTACCTGCATCTCGATCCAGATATCTGGTCCATCATTCCCAGAGCTCAGCTTCCCGGTCCCATCACTGGTGGCCCATCCTATGTGGCTCACAGGAGGCTCTGGATGGGTCAAGATGAAACCAGAGGATTCACAGACAGTTTCAGGTGCCAGTGTTTCCCAGGCTGGGAAGGAGAGCAATGCCAAAAACCAGTGCCTGTAGAGACTTTCACATAACGCAAAGACTACTAGAGGAATGTAGTGGTTAACACTCAGGATGGGTCACTGGTTTAACATATACAAGGGACAATCTGACATTTATTTTATATACAAGGTAAAACAAGGTTATTTATATAGCACATTTCTTACACTATGGTAATTCAAAGTGCTTTACATTAACAAGAATAAAAGAAACATAAAATACAAGCAAAAGAGAAAACAACAAAGAAATAAAAATGATTAAAAACAGATTAAAAATGTGTTAAAACTGGGTTTAAAGGAATGAAACAATACAAAAATAAAAACAAAACAAAAATAAAAATCTGAAAATTAGTCATGTGTAATAACGAGGAAGGGCAGAGGGATGCTGAAGAACTACTAAGAGATTTCAGCTGCTGTCTGGGCTTTCACTGCCTTTCTACACCTCCCTTTCTTCATGTGTTCAATACTTTTTCGCTGCGTCATTTCATTTTATTACACATAACTTCATTTGTAAACTCATTAGATTTGTTTTCTTTGCATATTTGGATTTCTTTGTCAACAGCACTTTTACAAATATGTTTTCTGAGAAAAATGGTGACGTGTTCAATACATATTTTCCTCGCTGTATATTCATCCCATATACAGAGGGCAAAATTGTATATATATTGTTTATACAATTATACAATTGTATTTTATATTTTTGATAAAGTCTTGTTTCTTTTAATTCGACTGTAGTTTAAAAAAAAAAGTTTTAAATTAAACAAAAAAGTATATTTTAAGGTCAATATTATTAAGAAATTCTCATTTTTCCTGCATAACAAACCAATGTTGTCCAATAGTTAACCTAATTTAATTTAAATTTAAGTGCCTTTAAATTGCACTTGTAAAATAACTAATAAATTATTATGTACTGTTATGATG
This sequence comes from Danio choprae, assembly GCA_903798125.1. Classification (NCBI taxonomy): domain Eukaryota; kingdom Metazoa; phylum Chordata; class Actinopteri; order Cypriniformes; family Danionidae; genus Danio; species Danio choprae. Next base: position 1,459,987 of record CAIGQW010054109.1, read on the forward strand.
ACAAAGACAAAAGAAATCAGTTATTAGAAATTAGTTGTTATGTTTACAAGCGTTTTCTTTTAAAATGTAAAATAAAATTTTAAGTGCTTGGGAAATATTTAGTAAATAATTAAATTTAACAAGAGGGCTAATAAGAGGGTCTTCAACTGTATGTACTTGAGATTTTAGATTCAGTGTGTGCTAAAACATTATGATGAGTTTGTAAAAATCAACAGGCACTTCATATTTGAGTGTTTACATTAAATCTATGCAAAAACCTGAGAAAAATGCATTAAGTCAAAATGCATTAAGTCATTGAAAACGATGTGGGATATATGAAATAAAGTATTTATTTATTTATTTATTTTACAAATTGTGTTACATCAGTGGGCCTGCCTGTTACTTTTATTGATTACTGTTACTTTATTATTTATTTTACATGTGTTAACCTGTTATTTGACTTTTACCTGATAAAAAAATCAGTGTCTGTGAAGCAAAAGCAAGTGTTATAAAGCAATAAAATATTATTTACATTTTATAACATATAAATAAATTTTATAACATATAATATAACATATAAGTCAATTTTATAACATAA
>CAIGQW010054109.1:1460573-1483868 GCA_903798125.1 Danio choprae
AATTTTATAACATAATATAACATATAAGTCAATTTTATAACGTATAAGTCATTGTTTAGATTTGAAATTCATCGAATTTCAAATGTAATTTAATGAGACTCATTAAATTTAAAGGATATGTAATATATATGTTATGGTTTATGTAATTCATTCATTCATTCATTCATTTTTGGCTTCGTCCCTTTATTAATCTGGGGTCGCCACAGCGGAATGAACCGCCAACTTATCCAGCATATGTTTTACGCAGCGGATGCTCTTCCAGCCGCAACCCATCACTGGGAAACATCCACACACTCTCATTCCCAACGGACAATTTAGCTTACCCAATTCATCTATAGCGCATGTTTTTGGACTGTGGGAGAAACTGGAGCACCGAACATGGGGAGAACATGCAAACTCCACACAGAAATGCCAACTGACCCAGCCGAGGCTCGAACCAGCGACCTTCTTCAGTAATATTTTAGCATATTTATGTAATATTTTTGCATTTTTACATTTAAATAATATTGTATCCCTAAAAGATAACGTTTATCAGATATATGAATGTAAATGTAACACAATCAGCTTTTAAATAAATTAAATATTTAATTTTCAGGGAAAACAAACTCACCTTGCACTTATTTGCATGTGCAAATCCTGTCCAATAAAAAGCTTCCTGTTGGCCTAGATTGATTTTACCCCGCCCCCCCTGACCTAATTAGCGAATTAAAGTCCAGGTGTGACGAAGCCTAAAGTCAGTTAGCTATTTAAAAATTTTGATAACGGAAGGTATCATTTGGCCGAACATTTTGTTTCAGTAAGAATTATATCAGCAAGGAAAACCAAACGTGAATTAATCGCTTAAAGCTGTGATGATGAGGAAGAAGAATAAAACCCAACACAATGTTTGAGGATTAGCAGAACAAGATATCCAAGATATGTATAAAGGTAAGATGACGGTTTTGTTAGTCACTTAGCAAGAAGCAACACAAACTTGTGATATACACTCAGTAGGCCGCTAGATGACAGTAAAAGCACACTATTAAGTACACTACGACGACTACAAGATAATGACTGACTGGTAACATCATGGGTAACATCCAATTCAGTACGCTTTGTGGGTCTAATGAAACAGCAAATATCCAGATAAATCCGGATTGTTTTGGTCAGACGTGGATGTGTTTGCGTGCTGTTTGGCGTGTTTTCTCTTGTTAGCTTGATCTGACTGGATTTGTAGGTGCTTTTATGCTTGAGACTAATTATGGATCTTTCTAAAACAAGAAATCTGTACATTATTGTAACACTTTGGTTAAGTACTACTTGTAGTACACCTATCCAATAGGATTTTACTCCTACTGTTGGTAATTCCATTGCGTTTTGAAGTATTAGGGGTTTTCCTATAATAATTTCAATTTATGTATTCTTACAGTACAGTACTGAGGTGACTCTGATTGAGGTAAAGTATTCTTTGCAAATTCTAAATAGGAAAATCATATTAGCAGCGAATAGCTATTAAAGTACAACATTGTCCACAGTCAAATAAATAGTGCTAATGCTGTTTTAAAGTCATGCTTGCATGTGATTTTAGACCGCATATTCAAAGTACCATGGTAAACAATATGGGGAGCATGTCACAAGCCGTCACTAAACGTATGTGCGAATATAAACCCCACTTTTCCTCAATGTGACTCCGTGGTGTTGGTTATAGACAATTTTGAGGGATGTAAACACAGGAAATAATAATATTATTATCATTATTGCATTTTTAAATTCCATAACTTCCGAGAATCCAAAAAGAGCCACATATTGATAAATAATGTTATGATAGCTGTTATAACGTTAAGTTATGATTGAATTGCCTCATTCATTCATTCATTCATTTTCATTTCGGCTTAGTCCCTTTATTAATCTGGGGTCCCCACAGCAGAATGAACCGCCAATTTATCCAGCATATGTTTTACGCAGCGGATGCCCTTCCAGCTGCAACCCATCACTGGAAAACATCCACACACTCTCATTCACACACATACACTACGGACAACTTACCTTACCCAATTCACCTATACCGCATGTCTTTGGACTTGTGGGGGAAACCGGAGCACCCGGAGGAAACCCACGCCAACACGGGGAGAACATGCAAACTCCACACAGAAATGCCAACTGACCCAGCCGAGGCTCGAACCAGCGACCTTCTTGCTGTGAGGCGAAAGTGCTTCCCACTGCGCCACTGTGAAATAGTTTTTGACAAAAGGCAAGAAATGTTCATGGGCCAATGACATCACCTAATTGAAATGGTATATAGCCTATACACTGTAAACAAATATTATTATTATAATTTTTAAGTTGAATCAATGTAACTTTTCTAGTCAAATGAACTTGCATCAAACAATCTGACTAAAATATTAAATTAAACTTTGTATACACTGTAAAAAAGCTTGGTTGCCCTAAATTTTTATATGTTGTCAAGACTAATTGATCATATAATTTTTTACAGTGTAGCTTAAATTTGTTTTAGTTAAGGCATGATTAACTTATTAAAAACAAGTTAAAGTGACATAAAAACATTTGTTGTCATGACTTTCTGTCATATAACATTTTTGCAGTGTACCATTTTATTTACATGGTCCCTCAAGGTTCTTCCAAGATAGCAGTGTTTTTTTTTTCTTCAGGAACCTTCAGGAAAAAAATATATTGTAATCGGAGATGATTATGGTAACCTCCCCATCAGTGCTGCATTATGTTTGTAAAAATTGGAATGATTTAAGCTCTTTAGTTTTGACCTAGGGGTCAGAGAGACCTAGTTCACTATCAAGGCTGTATGTCTCAGCGGAAATAAGAGCACAGAAAATGCATCCAATCAGCATTTTGAACAATATAATTGAGTTTTTTTTAGAACGGGGGTTCAAATCTGAGTAAAAAGATTGAAGACATAACCAAATGAATCCTGAAATGATGTATCATTTTATATATAAATAACAATGTAAATGTATTGTATTGAAACAAGTATTGTTTGTAGTCTATAGAAGGTTTGCAGTTGTGTCAAGATTTTCTCAGTTACCCTTAAACAAATGATGTAAACAATGGAATGTATTGCATGGTTAATATACCACTGAATAAGTTGTTCAGCCTATTTATGCTGTCTTAACCGCAGGAAAAAATGTGTTGGAAGCTGCTAAATTGTTTAGAGAAGGACTTAGTAAGATTGCAATATTTTGAATTTAATAAGCGGTAAAAGATGCAAATGAGCAGTATTAAATGATATTAGCCTAATATATCTACTTGACTGCAAATAAGAACCAACATGAATATTTTCCAAGAGTCTTGGAAATCCTGGTTCAGTTTGACCGATCACAAACACAGATGGGTAGATAAATAGTCCTCAGATAGATTTTTAATAACTTTTGGTGGTCTAATTGTGGTTCGACTGATTAGTACAACCCAAAACATGAAAATATTTGATAATTTTCATCAGCAAAATATGCAAGTTTTGGTCACTTCAGTGGCATTGTTAACATTCTGCTCTTGAATTATGAAAACACTCTATAAAATTGGTTAGTGAGATTTCATCAAGTAGTCGACTAATTGTCTTAAATGCATAGGCTGATTTCAGGTTTATCTGAATGTAAATTAATAGGCTTCTAGTTAAATGACTAGTCAACTGCAACCAATCCATATATAAGGTGTTTGTTTCAGTATTACATTGTAATCAGACTGATGAACAACCAAATAAATGTAACCCTGGACCGCATAACCATAAGTGTCATTTTTTTAATATTGAGATTTATACATCATCTGAGAGCTGAATAAATAAACTTTCCATTAATGTTTGTTCGATTTGGCTGCGACACAACTACTTGAATATCTAGAATCTGAAGGTTTAAAAAAAAAGCTTAATATTGAGAAATTCACTTTTAAATTTGTCCAAATTAAAGGTCCAATGAATTGATTTAAAATGTTCATTTTTATTTGATGTTTGACATAGTCTGAACTGAAACGCAAAGATGACGTGACAGAGTAGCTCCTCCCCTTTTTAAAAAACAGCCAATAGCGTTTTGTTTTTATCACAGCTCTGCCAGTAAGAGTGGTTGAGCTCAAGCGCATCAAATGACAAGTAAATGAGAAGCATCTTAAAGGGGGCGGAGCATATCAGATACTAGAGAGCATTTGATTGGTCAGAAGATTTGATGAGAAACTGAAGTATGAGATGATGTGAATAAAATCGTTGATTCATTTAGAGTAGACGGAAGTGACAAACTCAAGCTTTGGATGCTTACAGTGCATCCGGAAAGTATTCATAGCGCTTCACTTTTTCCACATTTTTTCCCAAAATGGATTAAATTAATTTATTTCCTCAAAATTCTACACACAATACCCCATAATGACAATGTGAAAAAGGGTTTTTTAAATTGTTGCAAATAACCTTATGGTCACTCTGTCTGAGCTCCAGCGTTCTTCTGTGGAGAGAGGAGAACCTTACAGAAGGACAACCATCTGTTCAGCAATCCAGCAATCAGGCCTATATGGTAGAGTGGCCAGACGGAAGCCACTCCTTAGTAAAGGGCACATAGCAGCCCGCCTGGAGTTTGCCAAATAACATCTTAAGGACTCTCAGACCATAAGAAACAAAATTCTCTGGTCTCTTGGAGTGAATGCCAGACGTTACGTTTGGAGAAAACCAGGCACCGCTCATCACCAGGCTAATATCATCCCTACAGTGAAGCATGGTGGTGGCAGCATCATGCTGTGGGGATGTTTTTCAGCAGCAGGAACTGGAAGACTATTCAGGATAGAGGGAAAGATGAATGCAGCAATGTACAGAGACATCCTGATTGAAATCCTGCTTCAGAGTGCTCTTGACGTCAGACTGGGGCGACGGTTCATCTTCCAGCAGGACAATAGCCCAAAGCACACCACCAAAAAATCAATGGAGTGGCTTCACAACAACTCTGTGAATGTCCTTGTGTGGCCCAGCCAGAGCCCAGACCTAAATCCTATTGAACATCTCTGGAGAGATCTGAAAATGGCTATACACCGTCGCTTCCCATCCAACCTGATAGAGCTTGAGAGGTACTGCAAAGAGGAATGGGCAAAAATGACCAAAGACACGTGTGCCAAGCTTGTGGCATCATATTCAAAAGACTTGAGGCTGTAATTGCTGCCAAAGGAGCATCAACAAAGTATTGAGCAAAGACTGTGAATACTTCTGTACATGTGATTTAATGTTACTTATGTTTTCATGTGTAAATTAAGTTTCAAAGTAATTATAGTTGGAAATTTTCAAAATTTGTTGATGAAAGCTGATCTTTACTCCATATTCCATTGATTTTTGCCATAAAATAAAAATCAATAATTTTCACAATATAATGTATTTTTTTGCTATTGCTAAAAAGATATCAATGCAATATAATGTTTCTGGATCATAAATGTCCTTTCTGTGGTTAATGGCATTAGAAAGAGCATGCATAAACGGCCGGTTCGCTGATTAAGAAAAGAGAAACTTTACATTTTGGTCATTCTTGTCTGTGGTGAGAGAGTTTTCAGCATTGGTGAGATAAGGGTAAACAAAGGCGGTTAAATTTAGGCTCTCTCCCATTCCCCCAGAACTGATTGCATTGACCCAAAGTCACACATTTAGGCCGATAAGCAGCCGCAGAGGGTGATAATAGACGTCCCTTTGCAACTTCTATGTTTTATCGGCCTGCAACCTGGAACAGTGGTCCCTGAAGACCATTCGCCACAGTTTGAGAGGCATTCAAGAGTGTGTACAAAATTGTAAAAATGCTGCTTTTAACAGTTGCTAATATTTCATCTATACTTGGTTCACCCAAAACTAAAAATTTAGTTTTTAAAATTTTGTGAGTTTTCTGTTAAACACAAAAGAAGATATTTAGAAGAATGTTGATTATCGGTAGCCACTGACAATCATAGTAAAAAAAAAAACATGCAAGTCAATGGCTACCTGTTTAAAAATATTCTTTAAAATACCTTCGTTTGTGGTCAGCAGAGGAAAGAAACTGAAACAGGTTTGGAAAAAGTGGAGGATGAGTAAAGAAGAGAAATTGAACTATCCCTTTAAATGTCTTAATCTGGTCTATATTAAAGTTTGTGTTAATGTATGCAGTTAAACTTTAAATGAATACTTATATTAAAATTATGTTTTTGAAAGAATCTTTTATGTTAACCAAGTCTGCATCTACAGTAAAATATTAAAAGGCTGCATTAGAAAACGCAATAAAAAAATTGGTTACATTTTATTTTAAGGTGTCCTTGTTACACTGTAACTATTCATTTAACTACTGAGGACTATTAACATACTTATAGGGTTAGAATGTGGGATTAACTGTAATTACTATAGTAAGCACAAAGAATATGTTACAAGGACACCTTAAAGTGTTACCAAACTGTTTTTAATATATAATTATATTCATCATTACTCAAATCTTTGTCACATTCTAATATGCTGAGTTGTGGCTCAAGAAAACCTCTTGTTATTGTTGGAAACAGTGGTGCACACTTAAGGTCTACACTGAAATATGCTGGGTTATTTCAACCCCATATTAGGTAAAATATGGACAATAACCAACCACTTGGTTAATTATTTAGAATTAAATTTATAGGCCCAAATTAAACGCAATATTTGTATTTGTCCAGATGTTTGTCTGGAAATAACCCAACATTTTTTATTTAGAGCTCATTTCTAATTGTACAAGTTCATTTCAGTTAAATGTTGTTAAATGAACTTCATATTAATCACAAAAAACAATGGTGTTTATAGTAACAATAAGCCATTATTAAAAACTGAGTATCAGTAGTCATTACATTAAAAAAGAAATAAAGAAATTATAATACATTTTTAAGGATCATGAATCTCTGACTGGAGTAATGGTGATTAAAAAATTCAGCTTTGCATCACAGGATTAAAACAAATTCTTTAATTATAATCAAATTAAAAAATTGATTTAAAATTGTAGTAATATTTATGAATTATTCCAAACTTTTGACCAAATGGATATTGAGTATAGTGCACTTCATGGAAGCATAAAAAATGCCATCTGATGGACCTGTTTTAAAGCAATCATTCATTCATTTTCCTTCAGCTTAGTTTCTATTTCAGAGGTCGCCACAGTGGAATGAACCGCCAACTATTTCGGCATATGTTTTACGCAGCGGATGCCCTTCCAGCCACAACCCAGAACTGAAACACCCATGCACTCTCACATTTTCACGCACATACACTCATACACTACAGCCAATTTAGTTTATTCTATTCACCTTCCTCCGGAGGAAACCCACGCCCACATGGGGAGAACATGCAAACTCCACACAGAAATGCCAATTGGCCCAGCCAGGACTCGAACCAGTGACCTTCTTGCTGTGAGGTGACAGTGCTAACCACTGCGCCACTGTGAGGCCCCTGAAAGCAATCATTACTTTTGAAATTCAAAAAAATTACAAACTTCATTAATTAAATACCATTACTCTTCAGATACTCTTCTAACCTTTCCCAGATACCCCAACCGTTTTTCTGCTTCTCTTGCTCTCATCTATTTTCTTGGGTGTCTTGACCTGAGTCTCGTTCTCGGTCATGCTTTCCCTTCCCCTGCTGTTTGGTGGTCTGGCGAGCACCGGCATCATCATCTCACTCACCGCTTTTTAATAAGCGCTTGGTCACGCTCTGCCTCTGTCCTTCAGAAAGACTGCATGTGGAGACACTCTTTCTTCACTCACTGCCTCACATCTTTGGTCTTTTTCTCCTTTTTGTAGAGATGTAGACCTTTTGGAGATGAGAAAAATAAGATGATGCTTGTACTTATGTTTAAGATACTTAAAGGGATAGTTCACCCAAAAGTGAACATTTCCTCACTTTTAAGTGGTTCTAAATTTTTCTTCTTATTTTTTTCTTATTTGAACACAAGACAAGATAGTCTGAAGAATGCTGGATAAAAGCAGCTATCGTCATCTATAAGAATAAAATTACGATGGAAGTCAATGTTTGTTTTTTTCCAATATCCTTCATTATATCTTCCTTTGTGTTCAACAAAAGAAAGTAAACTCAAACAGGTTTGGAACGTGAAGGAAGAAAAAAGGATTTAATCAACAGTTTTAATGCATTTGATTCTGATGTTTCTTGTGAAGAAATGGTAAATAATAACTTTAACTTAAGTCTGAGGAACTGACCTAGATTTTAGTATGGATACAGAAAATTTGGTATATGCACCATGTACGGCATCTAAATGTTTAAACCAATAAAAGAAGTGATCTTTGAGCACAAAACCAACCTTATGTTAAACTGGTATAATTTTGGCAACAGCTAAAAATACATTGTAAAAATGCATTGTAGGCGATGAGTGTGTATGAATGTTTCCCAGTACTGGGTTGCAGCTGCAAGGGCATCCACTGTGTAAAACATATGCTGGATAAGTTGGTGGTTCATTTCGCTGTGGTGACCCCTGTTGAATAAAGGGACTAAGCCGAAGGAAAATGAATGAATGAATGAATGAATGAATGAATGAAATGCATTGTAGAAATCATTAAAATGTTAAGTTAAGATCATGGTCCATGCAAATGTTTAGTAAATGTTTTTTTAAATTTCATTTAGTCAACTTTAAAGGTTTTTTTTTTCTACCTCAGTGTTTAGATTTTCTTTGAACCTTCTGATTTTTCCAGATTTTTCTAGTTGCATCTTAACCAAATATTGCCCTAACAAAGTAATATCCACGGAAAGCTTGGTAATTTGGAAAATTAACATGTATGACTGGGTTTGTGTTCCAGGGTCACATACAGTTGAAGTCAGAATTATTAGCCCTTCTGAATTATTTGCCCCAGTATATTTTTTCCCAGGGTAATTAGGCAAGTCATTGTACAGTGGTTTGTTCTGTAGACAATCACAATAAATATTGCTTAAGGGGGTTAATAATATTGACCTTAAACTGTTCTTTTATTCTAGCCGAAATAAAACAAATAAGACTTTCTCCAGAAGAAAAAATATTAAAGGAAATACTGTGAAAAATTCCTGAATCTGTTTAACATTATTTGGGAAATATTTGAAAAAGGAAAAAAAAAAAATCACAGAAGAGCGAATAAGTTTGACTTCAACTGTAAGTGAGGCATTTCTGTGAGTCATTTATAAAAATATAAAATATTTACCGGGGCAGCACGGTGGCGCAGTGGGTAGCACAATCGCCTCACAGCAAGAAGGTTGCTAGTTCGAGCCCCGGCTGGGTCAGTTGGCATTTCTGTGTGGAGTTTGCATGTTCTCCCCGTGTTTGCGTGGGTTTCCTCTGGGTGCTCCGGTTTCCCCACAATTCCAAAGACAGGTGAATTGGTTAAGCTAAATTGTCCGTAGTGTATGTATGTGAATGAGTGTGTATGGATGTTTCCCAGTGATGGGTTGCAGATGGAAGGGCATCCGCTGCGTAAAACATATGCTGGATAAGTTGGTGGTTCATTCTTCTGTGGCGACCCCAGATTAATAAAGGGACTAAGCCGAAAAGAAAATGAATGAATGAATGAATGAAAATATTTACCAGATTAATAAAATTTTTCCTTGCATAAAACAGTGGACTTTAAAAATAAAAGCTTTTGAATTTCAGCTCATGTCTTTTTTCCTTTTTCATAGAACTAAAGTGGATAATTACTAAGTAATTAAAGTAAAGTAAAGTAAAGTGCTCCAACAGACTATTGAGCAGAAACTAAACTTTTCAATGCTTTGTTATTTTTAAAGAAATTAAATTCATTGGTGTTAAACGTTCTGCTTGTGTTTTAAACACACATTGAGTATTAATAATATATACAGAAATATTATACATTTATGCAATATAAATAAGCATCAAACATGATTTATTAGTTTCGATGGAAATATTATATGCAATTCAAATGCATTAAACTGTTAAATTTAAGCCTATATATACACTTAAGAACTATAGTGTAACGTGAATTACTTTCACGGTGCTTATTTGTCTCTTTTTGAAGTGTTTAATTAAAAGAAACGTGCCTAATTTGTTTTGGTCATAATTATGTTTTGCTGTAAACTTTGAGTTGTTTGGATGTGGCTTGTGTACTGGCAAAAAAGAATAGCTATAAAATCTGCCAGAAAATACTACTTATATTCCAGATTTTAGAGGCAATGGACTTTGGAGGGGGAAACTACATGATAAAATTCATAAGCAGTTATTAACAGAGCTAAAGTGCACCATTTGTGCTTTTGGATGCAGAAGTGCTAAAAAAACCTATCATGTTTTTATCCTGTCTATCCATCCGTCTATCCGTCTATCCGTCTGTCTGTCTGTCTGTCTGTCTGTATTACATTTATTCAGTAAAAAAGTGTAAACTTTGCTGAATTATAGTTAGCTGTGAAAAAAACTATATTAGTTATTTATAATAATAATAATAATAATAATAATAATAATAATAATAATAATAATAATATTATTAATATTATTAATAATAATAATAATAATAATAATAATAATAATAATAGTACTAAAACTACTACTACTAATAAAAGAACGAATAATAATAATAGAATAAAGTATAAATAGAATAAAATATAATAGAATAGGATAATAATTAATTCATTTCTCATGAAAAATTAAAACCCAAAAGCATACAGAAAATTATTAAAATACATAAATAAAATGATTAAATAACATACAAGAAAAATACTAGAAAAGTATGACCATTAAGTAGGTTAGCGATTTAATAACCTAGCAATTAGGATAATACAGAAAAATACATGGGGGGTTTTTGTTTTGTTTTTTTACATTTTTGTTTTCTTTTATTTATTTACATTTTTAATTTAATTTATTTTATTACCTGTATCACTTGTGTTCGAGTATGACTGGCAGTTTTATTTTTGTCCTATTTTGATTTGTCCCTTTTTGGAGCAGAACAATTGTGGAATCTAGTTTTATTGGTTGTAATTATGTTTTTTTCTGTAAACATTGACTTGTTTAAGTGCATTTTGTATACTGGCAAACAAAATTTGTGAATTAATATTTGAAAACAATTCTACAAATTGTATGAAACACAGCCCTATATACATTTCTGGAGATTGCGAATTATGTAGCCAGAGGTAAGTATGGCTGCAAAGAGAAATTTGAGATCTGAAAACAGCGTACAAATCGGCCTCTGGTGGATTCGCGAAAACAAAAACTGCAAAAAAAGCGTACCTCCTGGGACATATTTGGTGTTTTCCAGAAATGTATATAGGGGTACGTTTTCAGAATAAATCTGGGTCGGTATAAACTCAAACAGTGGATGATGAGTAAATGTTTGCGTGAAGTTTCCTTTTAAATATACTTCCTCAGAGCTAAATAAACTGTGCATGTGAAAGGGAACCTACATATGCCTATGCAGTCAATTGCTTTGTCGAGCACGAATGTTTAACTTCATGTCAAATGTACTTTAAGTCAAAAGAGGATTTCTGCAGATAAGCTGGAAATGAATCTGGCTCCGTCTTTGTCAGACTCTTCATCAAACTTTGACCAAATAGTCTCATGTGTCAACCAATCAAAAGCACTTGATTAAAATCGAATATTGGAGTCAAATACACAATTTGCTCAATAAAGCCCATTTATGCGTTAATATGCAGAAACGTGCCGGCATAATAACTCATTTACCCCCTCAGTCACATTTATTAGTATTTAATTTGAAAAAACTACTTCTGTCTTCATAATTCATTTAAATAAGATTTCTGTTGTGTGTTCCCATAATCCAGTTTTTATTTTATTCTCTACGTGCTACTCGTTTTGAATAAACATTTCTCTCCCCATACCCTAATGTGGCTAATAAATTGTGTGTTTGCTGTCGGTGTCGAGTCTCTTCGGTGTCCGTCAGGCTGCTGCTACACTGAATTGGAGTGACACTGTGGTCACTTATTTGAAAGTGTGCGCTGATTGCTCTCGCAAAAAACTGCCAAGCATACTTTTTGTGCGAAAGGATTACAATTTATCTGCGAGGAGAAGAAACAGTCTCTAATCAACCTTCAGAGAGTTTCTGATGTCACCCGCTTGGGTTATTTGGTGTGTCGTCTGTTATTTGACCCCAGTGTTTTCAGGGGTTTGGGGATGATTTATCAGTTTTCATCTTAGTCACTTATATATTTGATTTGCATGCTTATTTCTGTGCTGCTTGGGTAATAATAGGATGCATTTTGGGGACTTGGGGTCTGTTTTATTGCTTGTTGACAGTAGTTTGGAACTGCAATATAAAGTCATGATTACTGCATGATGAACATGTAGCACTGCATAATGCTGACTGTTTCATAGAAACTATGCAGTGATATACTTTTGAACAGTACTATGGTAAATTAGTCACAAGGCTATTTTTGAATGTCAATTTATTTGATCAAATTTGATGTTAATCTTAACATTTATACGGTTTTTGTTGTGTGTGTGTGTGTGTGTGTGTGTTTTAATGATGATAGTTTTTATTATTACTATAGTTTTTAAAGTTTTTTGTTTTAGTTTTTTAGGTATTTTAGTACACTCTCAGAAATAAAGATACGAGAGCTGTCACTGGGGTGGTACCTTTTTAAAACGTACACATTTACTTAAAGGCACCATATTGGTACGTCAAAGGTGTATACCAAACATTTTTCAAGAGGTACACATTTGTACTTTTAGGTACTAGTATGTACCCTTGAGGTATTAATAAGGACCCTTTAGTTCCAAACGTGTATACCTTTTAAAAAAGCTACTACCCCAGCGACAGCTCCCTTTTATTTCTGAGAGTGTATTGAACTACTGTTAAAGGATATTTTGCTAGTAAGCTGAAATAAAATGTAATATTAATATATGTAATAATAATAACTTTTAGACTTTTTTTTAATAATAATCTTAACAATAATAATCTTGCATCCAAAAGTCATAAGAAATAAATCCATAATAATTTTAGAAATCCATAGTACATTTTTATACTTGTTCATAAATGCATAAATTCCTCTTCATAAATATTATGTTTATTGTTTAACTTTTTTTTATATAGTACCATCAATGCATTCTATTTCTATTTTGTTTAAAATGATGCATTTTCATACGTTTTATATAATTATGTATTATTTGATAAATAAATATTAATTGTATTGCAATATTCACTTTATTTGTACTATATTAATAGGATTATTATTACTTCTATTATTGTATTATTGTTGCTATTATTATTATTATTATTATTATTATTATTATTATTATTATTTTTACTTTTGTTGTTGTTGTTATTATTTATTTTTATTATTGTTATTTTGTTGTTGTTATTATTATTACTATTATTATTTATTTTTATTATTGTTATTTTTATTATTTTTATTCTTTGTATTATTATTGTTGTTGTTGTTGTTGTTATAATGAATCGTTTATTATTATTATTATTATTATTATTATTATTATTATTATTATTATTATTATTATTATTATTGTTGTTGTGACCGTGCAAATACATAAGAATTGAGATTTGTGTAAAATGTTACAGCATATATTGAATTAAAAAATCTTCTAGTTCGTGTCCGTGTTCTAGTTCAACTTTACTTTTGAAAAGTCAAACTGAATGCATTGCTAAATGGGATACCATTTTTTACATATGATGTGCGTTGGAATAAGACCTATATATTGTCTGAGTGAAAGCCAGTTAAAAAAACCTGCAAGATAAGTATTAATGTCTCTGATTATATCATTGGAAAGTGGTTGAGGTTTGTGGTCCGGAAAAAAAAAATACGAATGATTTTCTAACCTAAATCCTCATGAACTCAAACCACACACATACAAACAGCACGAGCAGGGTCGATTAGAGCTCTTTTCATTTGCACTTCTTTTCTCCACATCATTTTGTTATCCCAGTTTCAGTCAAATTAGCCTGCTCGCTCTTATCACTCACCCCAGTGCATTGTGGGATATTCTGCAAGGCTTTCTTTTTAATTAACTTACAGGCTTTGGAAATATGTGCTTTTTATTTTGAAGAGAAGAGCAGTGAATGAACTTTCCCAGTGTATTTTGTTAAAAGCATTTTGCGGCTGCCATGTATTGTGAATATAGTCACGTCTGAATGCCATTGGGACTCACTTTATTGTTTTTATGACTATTATCATAAAATGGAAACATTAAGGTTACATTTTCAGCAAAATATACATTCATATTTATCCAGTTCATTAGGTGCCGTTCTCAGACTTTATATTGGATACTGAGTGGCAATACAAAATCGTAATTGTTTGTGGAAGCAACTGGAAAAAAATATTGTAATTATTATGTAATAATTATTATTATAACAATGGTTGCCAGATTTCTATCTTTACAGGAAGATACTATTTTGTATTTGTGTTTATTCATTAGGATTAACTCCTTGAGATGTACCATCTCATTTTCAAGGGGGTTACTCAATTAATCACAATCACACAATAATAATAATAATAATAATAATATTCATTTTCATTTCGGCTTAGTCCCTTTATAAATCTGGGGTCGCCATAGCGGAATGAACCGTCAACTTATCCAGCATATGTTTTACGCAGCGGATGCCCTTCCAGCTGCAACCCATCACTGGGAAACATCCACACACACCCATTCATACACATACACTACGGACAATTTAGCTTACCCAATTCACCTATACCGCATGTATACTCGAATCAGCGACCTTCTTGCTGTGAGGTGATCGTGCTACCCGCTGCTCCAACGTGAGGCCCATACAAATTACATACCATCCATAAAACAACAACAAAACAGAAACATTAACAAAAGAGGAAGTTGTATACATGTACATATTCATAGTACACACACACACACACACACACACACACACACACACACACACCAAATATAATGTACAGATCAGTGAATCAATTCCCCACATAAACAACATCCTCAGGAAAAACAGTCCAAAGTAAAATATGACTGCAGTTTGCTTAAGTACCTTTAAATGATGCAACGGATTGAATGTTAGCAGGTAAATTATTCCAATCTACTGGTCCCTTGAACATAACAATCTCTTTTCCCAATAGATTTTTTAAATGAGGAATACAAAATAAGTCTGAACAGAATGTCTAACTTGATAATTTAAGAAAAAAATACAAAATATTTTTTGTAAATAAGGATACTTAAAATAAATACATTTAAAATATAAATTGAAGCCAGTGAATATGTCGTCTTGTGTGCAATTAAAAAAAAATCAGATCTTTGTTCTTCTACAAAATATAAGATTTAATTGAACTACTCCGATAAATTATTTGTAAAGCTGAGTGGCGCTTTCTGATTTGTAATTTTTTTCATAAATCTGAAATTTTAAGACCGTATAAAAACAATTACAAATTTTAGCCAAAAATCATAGTTTAATTCACCATATGAGCTTTGAAATCAACAATAAAGGATATACAAAATTTTCTCTCTTTTAGGAGCCTATTTTGCACCCATAATTATGCATAATTATTTGGCTAGTTGCCTTTGATTTTTTTGCATTTCACGTTTCCTTTAACATCAAAACAGATCTGTTTTGAATTTTTGCCTTGCAACTCACTCCCTGTGATAAAATACTTCAGAGAAAACACCCAAAAAACCCTAGTAAACGCTGCCCGTTTCATTCCTTCCTTCTAGTCCCTATGACATTCAGGCGTGACTATATTAACACAGGAGTGGTTTTATTGTTTTTATGACTATTATGCAATTAAAACCATTCCGGTCACATGCTTTCAATAAAGCGTTTATATTTATACAGTTCATTAGGTGTGGTTATACATCCTTATATTGGATAATGAGTGCTGATACAAAACTGTAGCTAATTATAAAAGTAAATGGAAAAACAATGTATTTTTAACTTTTAAAGTTGTAAATGTAACAAAGGTTATTATTTTCTTGTAAAATATCCTCTATTTCAGTCTTTTTTCCTACAAAATGTCTTATTTAATTAATTACTTTGAGTTTATTTGGCATTATTTGCAAAAATTACATTTAGTTTTCTTCAAAAAAGTGTGTTTTTTCATTTTATGTTATTTTGAATTTGGAAAAAGGACATCAATTTAAGCCAAAATACCACAGACTTTAATTTGGCACATGACTTTTGACATCAACAGTTAAGAATATGCTTATTTATTTATGTTGCTATCATATATATGCATGATTATATGGCTACTTGTATTTTTTTGTGTGTGTGTTTTACATTCCCTGTATCGTCATCATAAAAAAATCAAATTGCCTGCCCATTTTTGGGTTGCAGCCCACCAGTTGTGATAAAATACTGCAAATAAACCCACCAAAAATCCTAGTAAACACCATGAGTGAGACTCTTTACCCTCTTCAAACCTTCTCATATTCTTTCACCTCACACACACACACGCACACACACACACACACACACACACGTACAAAGTGGTGCACTATTATTATGAATGTAGTAGTTGTTGGTTTCAGCAGAAATGTCAGCGTGCGATGTAACCTTTACTCCAGCATGTTATCTGCCTCCATGTCAATGCATTGAGAAAATGAAGAACGGAGACAACGCAATGGGATTTGAAAGGTCCCCATCAGCGTGTGGCCCCGTGGCGCTTTCCCTTTCACAGTTCAAGAACACAAATACATCGCTTTACGCATGCGCACACACTGTCAAGAGAGCTTCAAATGTTGCTATCTGTCTCCGTACATCTTTATCTGGCCATATAGGACTCTGTCAGGGAATTACACCACACTAGGGAAAAGTCTCTAAAACTGCTTTGCTAAGCGCATTTGTTCGGTCAGTGGTAAGTCTTACTGACGCTGTTTACTGCAGTTAACAAAATCAATAATCAAAAGGTGGACATGCATGGCTTAATGTGATTTACACTAGCAGGACATGTGCATCAATGTACTATTCATATCAGCAAATCAGAGTTTAGAGCTGGTGAAAGCTTGCTTCGGTCAGTATAATGGAATTGGTCTAGGTTTATGTAATGATCAGCAGTTGGTGTGCCCATCAGCTCCACTAGAGGGCACTCTATTCTGCACTATGGCTGCTTGCCTGGACTTCATTACCCACATCCTTTTGCTCTGATTTCTGACACCTGTTTTCCATCATCTGGACTATTTAAGACCAGCCCCCAAATACATAAAATACATTGTGAAGTCTTGTCATTCAATATTTCCTACATTAGCCTACTAATATATTCCTCTTAAAGGAATAGTTCACCAAAAATGAAAAGTATCCCATAATTTATGCGCCGTCAAAAAAACTTAAAAATGTTTTTTTTCCCCTCAACACATGATGTGATTGGATAACTATACTAACTGTTGAACTGATCTCATCTTACATCATCTTAAATGTCATTTTAGTAATAATAATAATGATAATAATAATAATAATAATAATAATAATAATAATAATGCATTTTATTTGCAACACAAAAGCACTTTATTTAAACCCAAAAAGCATTTTTTTTAAACCCAAAGCACTACAGTAAAAATTGAACACACAAAAATAGTAATAACAAAATAGTATAAAATACACCATCAAATAAAATCAAGCTTAATTAATTGCATCTTCTTTTTCTTTTAAAAGTGATCCAAAGTTGGTGCATTTCAAATGTCAACATTTCGAATATTTTAAAGAAATTTGCATTCTGCAGTGAAATTTCCTCCCCCTCTTAAAAAACATCTTATCTCTGATTGGTGTTTACTGGCATGAAGGTGGGATCATCCTGACAGAGACTTGCCATTAGCAAACCACAACCATCCAATCAGTCCCCCATGGACAAAATCAAGTCCCGCCCTGTGTTTAATCTTAAGAAGCCATTTCAGTCAGATATCTAACGCAATGGGAAAGAAAAGACTATCACAACTTCCATTTCATGCCGACTTTAAAGGACAGATGTGGTCAACATGGTTTCCCCCTGTTCTGTCAGATTTCTGTTTCACCTGCACCCGCTGAGTGTCTGTACGCACAACACTGCCTTCTTCTCTAGCCATCTTTATCGCATTCTTCCCGGTGCCAGTCCAGTAACGCTGCGTCCAAGCCTCACATTATCGGCAAGGGAGGCAGACTTAATCTGGCAACCCATCTTTTAATGCCCGTTCATAATTGAGACTGTTTTTTTTTTCTGAACAGGTGATGTCTGTCAAGCATGACGAATGGGATCTCTCTCTCTCTCCCTCTCACCGACTCACTCTCTGCATTTCCTCTGCTCTATTTTTCCATCATTATTAAGCGACCTCTGCCATTTTCTTTCAGCAGGAGAAAAAACAAAATGGGAAATTAATGAAGATGGTGCCTGTCACAGGGAGAGTGCTGGTTAATTGGTTGTTTCCACTTTTACTACAGATGAGTGAAGTGTTTTACAGCTATATCTCGGCATCGCTGTGACCCAGAGCAGGCAGTTTATTTTGGTTTGTGCTACAGTCCAGAAGTCATGACTAGTTTTGTGAATCTGGGTGGTTAAGATGGATACCCACCAAGCAATTTTGTGTTTAAAAGATGTCTACCAGGTGTCTAAAACAAGGCTAAATTTGGGTTGTCAGTGAAAAACGAATAGACGTCTAATAATAGTCAAAAAATAGATAAGTCATCAAACAAACAAATAGACTTCACGTAGTCTTTTTGATGACTGCTCTATTTTGGGACTATTTTTAGACAGCCCAAATTTAGCTTTGTTTGGACATCTATTAGATGGTTTTAAACACACAAAAAAAGCTTGCTGGGGTAGGTTGTCTAAATTTGATCTCTCTGGAACAGGCACGTGCACAGGTAGGGCTCAACCTGTGCAGAGCACATGCCTATTTTTTCCTCTTGGAGAAAAAATATTGCCCCTCAAAAGAATGAAAGTGCCCCTTCAGTTCTAGATTGCCAACCCCCAAATACCCCCAACCAGGTCTTCATTTATCGATGGCTGTTGTTTGTTACCTGATTGGCATGCGAGATTGGATCCTCCACTAAAACCTAAAGTCAGACTATGTCTACACTAATCTGGATAAATTAGAAAATGACGTTTTCATCTTAAAACGTGCTGCATCCACTGTTGTTTTCAGACAGTTATCCACTCTGCAACAACAGAAAATACTCAACTGCAATTGGCTCATCTGTAAACGAGGAGAGGGGCTTACTGGCCAGTTAACAGTCTGGTTTGTATAAATCTCACTCAGAACCAAAAATATGCCTGTAAACTTACCGATTTGGATATTATTGTAATAAAAATCAATATTGGCTGATATAAAAGTTGTCTTGTGATAATGTTTTTGTACATGGCACCTAGCCCTACCAACAACTTGATGGAGTATGAAGGAGTAAATTAACAGCACATTTTTATTTTTGGGTGAACTTTAATGTCTTAAAGCCCTCAGTGTGTGAACCAGAAGCAACCATTGAAAAACAAAAAAAAACATAACACATTTGAATAGTTTGAAAATGGCCTTGAGAGGTTTGAATTTCATGCAGACTGGTCACACACAGTTTTACATTAAAGCCTCATGCTGACACATGTTGAGTTTGTATCTTTGGTTTGCTTTGGATTTGATTAGTTCCGGAATGGACAAAGTGTTCGCTTTATCTGTTCAGGTTAGATTCGATTTTTAAAGCCTTTGGATTTCCATCAAGCTGAGATAAGGAGATTAATGAAAAGTCATCCGCTGACACCCTTTTCTTGATCTGTTGTGCATTCAAATGACAGAGTCTTTGGTTGAAAAGAAAGCCATTCGCATTGGTATGGCCATTGAACAGTCCGAAGTGAGACGAGTTCATCTCGTATGCGTCCTGAATTACCATCCTGTCATGTGTGATTGTGATTTCTGGAGTGCATGTGCGTCTCAGATTAGGCGTAAAATGCTCTTTGTCATCTCAAGGTCACTCCATCAGAGCGGCTCGCTAAAAAATCTACACCCCGCCAATCTCACGCTCTCCATCCCGTCTTCAGACTCTGTTTTTCTTCCTCCCTCTTTTCCATCACTGCTCTTTTGTTCATTTTGCCGCCCTCCCCAAGAGCAAGTGCTCGAAACCAGAGGAGTCTGTGTGAAGCTCGGTGATTGGCTGCGCTGGGTGGCGGTGTTCACAATCGATTATGCCACGCCGGTCTCCGACTAACAGCTTCTGTGTGCCGTGCGCTCCTCTTTTATGCCACCGCACTGCCTGCACAAATCTCTAACCCCTCTGCCCTCCGCCCCGCTCGCCCAATCTGCTCTTTTTCTATGGCTTCTTTTTTTTTCTCTTCCTCCTTACCTTTTTTCAAGTCTTGCTGTGGCACACTGGCAATTCACAGCTGGCAAAATCACCTGTTTCAGTCTTCCCTCGCTGGGTTTCTTCTCTTTCCCAACAGTTTTTATAACAGAAAAAGAGACCAAAAATAAGATCTTTTTAATATCTCAAGTGATTTTTCTTGGTAGATGTGGAATTAGATCAAATGGAGCAGGAACATCAACTCATTTACTTTTTATTGTGCACAAATTGTCAATATATGCTATTGTTATCTTCAAAACAAAAAAATTTCTTATGATATCAAGCTTAGTTAATTTCTTTCTTAAATGTAAACTATTATAGTTGTTGTCGCTATGTACTTATAGCTTTAAATAATGTTGCATGGGTCATTTTGTTCTTTACTAGCGGTCCCTGGCTCAGATTTTTCTTTTTGTCTTTTTCTCTCAATGGAAAGTCAAAATATTAAATACAAGGGATGAACATTTACTGAGTAATCCAGTATTTTGTAGTACAGTTGTCTTGTCACATTATATTTTAAAGGAAATAAATAAAAATGAGTTTAGCGAGATGGTAGCAGCACCAAAAGCGGCACGGTGGCTCAGTGGTTAGCACTGTCGCCTCACAGCAAGAAGATCGCTGGTTCGAGTCCCAGCTGGACCAGTTGGTGTTGCATGTTCTCTCCGTGTTCACCTGGGTATCCTGCAGGTGCTCCCACAATCCAAAGACATGCGCTATAGGTGAATTGGGTAAACTAAATTGGCCGTAGTGTATGAGCATGAATGCGAGAGTGTATAGGTGTTTCCCAGTACTGGGTTGCTGCTGGAAGGGCATCCGCTGCATAAAACATATGCTGGAATAGTTGGCGGTTCATTCCACTGTGGTGACCCCTGATAAATAAGGGACTAAGCCAAAGGAAAATGAATGAATGAATGAATGAGTGAATGAATGAATCTGTTGAATTTTAGCAGTCTTTGTTGCATTTTTTGACACAAAGTATTAAATGTCTTTACACATTTCTTTTTTGGTTCTCAAAAAACTTAATTTTCATATATTTGTTAAACTTTATGCATTTCAGTGGTCAAAAACCTAATATGGGTCACTTTGCATATAGCTAAGTGCTTTGAAGGAGAAAATTCCATCTTTATCACTCTAAAAATATTTTTCAAATGTTTACATGGGTTTCCTACGAGTACTCCGGTTTCCCCCACAGTCCAAAGACATGCGCTATAGGTGAATTGAATAAACTAAACTTGCCATAGTGAATGCGTGCGTGTGTGCGTGTTTGTGTGTGTGTGAATGAGAGAGTGATTGGTTGTTTTCCAGAGCTGGGTTGCGACTGTAATTGGTGGTTCATTCCCTTGTGGCAAACCCTGATTAAGCCCAGGGACTAAGCCAAAGGATAGCGAATAAGTTTCAAAAAATCTGGCAAAATCATTCATTTAATTATTCCATAATAAGTATTCTTGTATCTAGATGTGTTATATCTGTAAATAATTTCTTTTTTTCTCACTATTTTGGATGGGAGATTAAAAAACCCTGCAAAACAACAACAAAAACAGCATGTCCAGGGCTTTGTACACTTAATTTACCAGCCATTAAATTATTACCCAGCCATTTGTCCCCAGTGATCTCTCATCATTCTCAGCCTCTCTTCGACCGCAGGGACAAGATATGAAAACCATTATGAAAATAATGCATCTTTGTGTTTGGGAAATGTGGCATACATGCTTATAGCTTCTGGATTTTGTCTCCATTGTGTGGGTGTGTTTGTGCTCGTTTTGTTGAGGTCAGTGTGGAAAGAGGAGAATTGCCTGGAGAACGCTGGATAAAATGTTTCTTTCTTTTTTCCCTCATGTTGTTTTTTTTATTTTTTATATTATTTTTATTGAAAGGCAGTGAAGCGTTCGCACAGAAGCGGCGAGATGAGAGCTGGACAGGGTTACGCCTTAGTCTGCCTGGACACAATGTTCTGTCTCTGTCTGGCTCTGCGTCTCGTTGACTACATTTCTCTGAGAGAAACACAGAAGTCAAATGTACCCTGTGAAAATGAGCTCGCCCGCCTCACTGTGATAGGGCTGTACATGCTGGTTTGCTTTATAATGTTGGTCATTTTTTGCTTGGTGTCATGTGGGCTGGGCCTTTATAACAAAACTGAAATGCATATCACGGTTTTTCAGTGTTTTGATAATGGTCTGTAGACTATATAGACTATATACAGTATATATAGTGTTTGCCCCTTACTGATTTTTTTTTATTTTTTTTTTATAATTATTTTTTCGCCCAATCGTCTTTACAGAACTGTTGTAATTCAGCCACATAATAGTCATGCCACTGCATCTCAATTGGATTAAGGTCAGGACTTTGACTAGGTCACTTCAAAGTCACTCTAGTTTTCTTCAGCCATTCAGAAGTTCCCTTGCTGGTGTGCTTGCTGGTTTGTTTTATGTTTGTACTTTTTTTCCATAATTTTTTTTTAATCGCCACATTTTTTTATTTTTTATTAAATTTGACTTCAGAATGCTTAAAATCAGAAATAATTAACACAATGTTTACAGTATTGGCTTTCAAAATCAATGTAAATGTTTGAAGTTAATTTGCTTTAATATTTTCCTGTCATTTTTAAAGAAAAGATTAAAATATTTATACCATAAATATTATACTGAATGTAAAAAACCGTGACATTTCTCTCCTTATATTCTTTGTTAAAGTTTTATAAATGTTTTATTTTTTATATTATTCGAATAGCACTTGCAGAAACCCAGAAATTAAAATGTTTAATCTCTTACAGTACTTGTCATTCCTTCAAGTGAGCTTATTAATTTCCCATTACTGCTGAATAAAACTAAATTGACAGTGCATGTAAATAGAAATACCATTTACAGTATTACACCATAAACCGTCCCACACACATATCTCTTTAGGATTATTTACATTAGCGCTCAGTCTAATCTCTGATAACCCCATTACACTGATCAATATGAGCCTGAGAGTGCTGGAATACATGCTGATGCTCTTTGACCTTGAGAAAGCTATCGAGTTCGTGTTTCACTGAGTTAACCAGTTTATTTAATTGAGGAATCCATGCTAGCTGTTACCGATGCCGATGACCTTATCCGTTCCACCCGGAATCTTCCAGAGATCCTTTAGTTAGCAGAATCAAAAAAGACAACCCATTCGACA
>CAIGQW010054109.1:1484268-1504508 GCA_903798125.1 Danio choprae
TCACCGGAGTTCAAGGGTTGCCGCGTCCAAAAGCAAAGACTGCTACAAGTTTTGCATTATATTATAGGTTTGCATTTTGTGATATTTTTTTCAGTTGAATGTTCATTATTGAAGATTTCTTAAAAATAGTGCAAAAATCTTTGTAACACTTTATTTTGATGGTCCCTATTGCACATTTTGTTGACTAAAAGTTGCATTGCAACTACTTCCCAGTTACTTCTCATTTGAGTATTAGTAGACTGTCTGCTTAATATCTGCTGATACTGCTCCTTGAACACATTTAACTGACTATAAGAAACTTTGCAAGTATATGTCAACTTACACTAAACCTTACCCTAACCTCAACCGAATAGTCTACTTATAATCTAATGAGAATTAGACATGCGCTATAGGTGAATTGGGTAAGCTAAATTGTCCATAGTGTATGTGTGTGAATAAGAGTGTATAGGTGTTTCCCAGTACTGCTGCGTAAAACATATCCTGGATAAGTTGGCGGTTCATTCCGTTGTGGCGACCCCAGAATAAAGGGACTAAGCCGAAAAGAAAATGAATGAATGAATGAATGAATGAATTATTTTGTTTTAAATATTATAATAATAATTAATAATTTTATTTATAATAATAATAATAATAATAATAATAATAATAATACAATTTAAGTTCAAGTTTCACAGGAGGCTAATAATTATCATAATAGCTTGTTTTAATGTAACAAGATTAGGCAGATTATTTTTTAAAAACTTGCATTATTACCATTGTGAATCATACATGCAGAGATCTTTTCTTTTCTTTTAATCCTATCCTCAACCAAACCACAGAATCTACTCTTACTACAAAAGTAGCCTTACAAATTTCAACATAACCAAAACCTTCCAAAATAGTACAACATTAAAGACTAATATATGCTAATTGACAAAAAGACTAATCCCTATGCTAATCCTGTGCAAAACGGACACAATATAACTTAATTTCAGCATTTACTTTTCATTATAAACTCTGATGCAAAGAATGCTGGGAACTCGATATCTGCCAGTTTATATATACTCAAAATTTGACTGAATTAAGCTGAAATTATACTGAGTTCATACAGTGTAAGCTTGAAAGGTTGCATGAAATTAATGTCTAAATATATTACTATAATTACTGGTTGATTTGAACCATGTGCTGACCCATAGGCCGTCTTTGTACTTGTGAGATCAAAACATTACTTGGATTGTGCCTGATGTACTACTGTAGATACACCGGGACAGCAGCATGAGTAAGGTAGATTATAGCTGACAACTAATGCTATCATAATGCAGGCATCTGCTCATCACTTTGAACTCCAATAACTCTCCATATCTCATTTCTCACCCTCTTTAGTCATTTAGTGTGCAGACAGGCAGTCTGCATATTAGCACATGAAAGCAAGACACTGAGACCATTACGCACTCATTCACTCCCATCTCCATCTTTATAGGAACAGAGAACCATAAAACAATGTGATGCAAAGTTATATGGACTTAGAAATGAATGAATGAATGAATGAATGCACAAAAATTTTGATTTAAATTAAATGACATTTGCTGTTAATTTACTTCCCCTCAGGCCATCAAAGGTAACTTTTATTTGACCTTGCTGGACAGCAGAACATAAAGATTTTTAGCTTAAATTGTGGTTCTTTGTAATGCATAAAATGCAAGTCAATGGCTATCAGAACTCCGAGAACCAAAGCTATTTGTATTCTTAACATGCATTGTTTTTCCTAAGAAAAATGAATGGAATTATGGTACTTATCAGGGCAGGTATTTGAGAATTCACAGTGCTTGCTGAACTAGGCCTTAGAGACAAATGCATGTACTTTGAACGTCTAATTATGTTCCTGCTAATATGTAGCAAGGGCACTAGTGTACATGTACATACTGAGCTGTTACAGACAGACTTGTAAGGTCATGAGGCCAGTATAATCACTGGGGCAATGCTGTATTTTTGTTCTTGGTGGTAAAGGCTGGTTGATTATCTAGGCTAACTGTAAGTGGATAGTTGTAGGTTTAATCCCCTTCAGCAATCGTGCAGGGCAATTTGGACACTTGATTCACTAGAAGACATGTCACGCTAACATTTCAGTACAGAGTGGCCATTTCGGCATTAGTCTTTTACAAAAAAAGTCAAATGTTCTTGACTTAATTACATCATTAATTTGCTGAAAGTGTGCATACATTTGCATGAACTTCTCTAGTTTTTAGTCAGATGTTTTTTTAAATTTAATTAGTATTTTTGAAAGCTGCATGAAATCACAGCACAAGTTTAAACCCCTTTTTAAAATTTAATTGCAACCGAGTTGATATTTGTCTTGCTTTTGTTCGGGATGCATTAGAATAATCAGAATTATTAATAATTTGCATTAATTATGTAATGTGGGTGATTTGAAAATACGAAGCATTTGTGCAATTATTAAGTGAAATGTAAATTGTCGAGGTGAACATTTTATTTTATTTTTTTGTTTCGTTATTTAAACTAGCTCCAGTGCATTACGGGATTGTCTTCTCCAATCTCATCTGAAACGTGGAATCACTGGATTTCTTTTATTACTTGATTGAAGCTCAAACACTGGCTCGATTTCTTGCCATATAGCTGAGTATATAGATTGCCTACACATGAACCAAACCAGCCAGGTACGAGAAGCACAACAAAATTTGATTTAAATCTAATAAGTGTACAGTGCTCAGGATAGCGCTCCTTCTCTTACTTCAGCCTCCACATCAAAGTTCTTGAAGCAAAGCAGGTCAAGGTGCTCCAGGATTGGCCAGTCCAGTCACCAGACATGAACATTATTAAGCATGTCTGGGGTAAGATGGAGGAGGCATTGAAGATGAATCCAAAGAATCTTGATGAACTCTGGGAGTCCTGCAAGAATGCTTTCTTTGCCTTTCCAGATGACTTTATTAATAAGTTATTTGAGTCATTGCAGAGATGTATGGATGCAGTCCTCCAAGCTCATGGGAGTCATACACAATATTCATTCTTTTTCCACTGCACCATGACTTTATATTCTATACTGGACATTATTTCTGTTAAGTGACAAGACTTTTGTCTAAGCAATGTCAGACCTTAGTGTCCTAATTAAATAATTACAAAATCAAGGCATAATCATTTTTTATTTAGGTAAAATAAGCATAATCTAAAGGCCTTTGCCTTTCATATAAGCCATTTCTAATACCAAATGTTCAACTAGAAGTCAAGTTATTATTTGCTGTTTCTAAAACTTGGATAGGCGACAAGACTTTTGTCAGGTAGTGTTTTTGGAAAGAATCCATTAATATAGACTGATTTGGGATAATTCTGGGTGTGAATCATGCATAAAATATAATGAACAATTTAAAAGGATAGATAAATACAATAGAGCAATCTGGGGAGTCAAACAGTATTCAGGTACACAAACAATAATCATATGCAAAATAACACTGTATAATCTTCATTGTATCAAGTTAAATAAAACAAACCTTTAATAAAATTACAAACGGTACGATTTCTTGTGGCTGCATGCACGGTCACAGGCCTTAAAAAACATGCAGATGATAAACTTTCACTATGTTAAAATCCACAAATCTAATGTTTTTGGAATTATGGCTCTTGCTCAAATATAATAGCAGCATATAAACTCAACATTATTGCAGACACACAGATGCCGATATCGATGCTAAAACGATATATTGTGCAGCCCTACTTAAAATACAACTTCAGTGTCTTTAGGTAACCATATTATAACTGATTCTCCTTTGCATCCTCTTTGACCAAATCATCACCTCAGGCGTGCATTATTTTTTGATAACATGTCTGATCTGGTCTTGCATGTGGTCCACCTTGCGCTGGTCTGTTAGGCTCAGTCTGCTTGTCCTCTGTGTGTAGAGGTAATCACAGTGTTTCAGTGGCCCTGTTCTAATTGGCCTGTCACCCTCCCTGTGCAGGCGGTGAAGGGACGGCCTTTGTGTGGCTGCCATAGCGACCGGCTGAGTTAATGAGAGGGAGAGGCTGTGACTAATGACATGACTCCGTCCAGCAGAGCACAGCAGCACAGACACACACACACACATGCACACACACTGCACACAACACAAGCTATGCACACACTAAACACTCACGTGCTACACACTACACAAAAGCTACACACTGAAATAACATGAACTGAAAGTAGCATGTATGAGTATTGTTGCTATAGTAACATTATTATTTTTTTTATAATAAAAAAATCTATTATTTACATTTAATAACATAACAATAACAACACTTGTACCATAGTAATGCTATATTGTTCTCCAAGTATTTTTCAGTACGGCATTAATATCACTTTCAAGAGTTTTCCTTGTCTGTAAAGCAGTGTTATTTTATATTACAATATTTTACTAAACAAATTGTACTCTATTATAGCATTTATAAAGATTTGTGTAGTTTCATGTTATACTTAGAAATATATACAGAAATTAAATTCAATATTGTTTTTAAAATATTTTATTCATTTTAATTTTAGCTTAAGCCTTTAGTACTTTTGTCATTTTATTTGTTGCTAATTAGCAGCATTACTATTTTATGTTTTTGTAAGTTTTGTTTTTAGTATAATATTAATTATAATTTAATTTAGGGGCAACACTGTGGCTTAGTGGTTAACACTGTCGCCTCACAGCAAGAAGGTTGCTGGTTCGAGTCCCGGCTGGGTCATTTGGCATTTCTATGTGGAGTTTGCATTTTCTCCCCGTGTTGGCGTGGGTTTCCTCCGGGTGCTCCGGTTTCCCCCACAGTCCAAACACATGCGCTATTGGTGAATTGAATAAACTAAATTGGCCGTAGTGTGTGTGAATGAGAGTCTATGGATGTTTCCCAGTACTGGGTTGCAGCTGGAAGGGCATTCGCTATATAAAACATATGCTGGATAAGTTGGCGGTTCATTTCGCAGTGGTGACCCCTGATGAATAAAGGGACTAAGCTGAAGAAAATGAATGAAAGATATTTCAATTCATGAAAACTGTTTATAAGTTCATTCATTCATTTTCTTTTCACTTAGTCTTTTTATTAATCTGGGGTCGCCACAGCAGAATGAACCACCAACTTATCCAGCATATTTTTTACGCAGCGGATGCCCTTCCAGCTGCAACCCATCACTGGGAAACATCCATACACACTCATTCATACGCTAAGGACAATTTAGCTTACCCAATTCACCTTACTGCATGTCTTTGGACTGTGGTGGAAACCGGAGCACCCGGAGGAAACCCACGCAAACACGGGAAGAACATGCAAACTCCACACAGAAATGCCAACTGACCCTGCCGAGGCTCGAACCAGCGACCTTTTTGTTGTGAGGCGATCGTGCTACCCACTGCACCACCATGACGCCCGTTTATAAGTAACCATGGTAATTCTGTAGTATTTTTTTTAAATACAGTGCAGTACTATATTAATATCATAGTAACAGTTAAACTTGCTTTTTTCATCTAGTTGATATATTATTTCATCCATTTTATTTTAGAATTGTCTACACTATTATTTACATATTTTATATATTTTTTCATTGTCATTTTTGTTGATGTTTTAGTAGTATTATGTGCTTTTGCCATTTTATTAATTCTCAAAAAATATTTCTGTTTAGTTTATTTTATATTAATATTTATTTTTATTTTTTATAGTAACTTTTTTATTTTCTCATGCAAGGTCATAATAGTTGCCATTGGTTATTTTTTTATTTGTCTATTAAAGAAGCAGTCTCATTTCTGCCACAGATCCCGGCAGAGATGCAGATGAATGTGGAATGACTTAATGTAACGCAGATTGATAATCTCTGACTGCATGGCTAACTCTCATTATCTACAGTACAGAGTTCACTGTAAGCAGACAGATGGTCATGTCGTGCCTTTACACAAGAGAAACCAACCATACAGCCAACAAGCATCCACAATGGAGATTATCCTTGTCATTCATCGGCCTCTTTTCATTTCGCCTTTTAAAATTCCATTATGAACAAACCCGCTGCTGAAGCTCAATTGAAATTAGACATTAATTTTGTTTGCTATTGAATTGTTCTGATGCAGATTAATGTTTCAGGGCTCGGTACATCTGTCCCTAGCTTTTGTTGTTTATTTATATGAATATTCATAAGATTCCTCCAAAAATTGTGTCATATGATGCGAACAGGTTTATTCAGAATTAAAATGAGCTTATGATGAAACATGGAATTTAACATTTATATTTCTGCATTGTTTGCCTTTTACAGAATTATGCAATATGCACACTGCAGTCCAAAAGTTTGGGATTTCAAGAATATTTCTGAAAGCTTATTTGACAAAAAATACATTCATTCATTCATTCATTCATTCATTTTCATTTCGGCTTAGTCCCTTTATTAATCCGGGGTCGCCACAGTGGAATGAACCGCCAACTTATCCAGCATATGTTTTACGCAGCGGATGCCCTTCCAGCTGCAACCCATCTCTGGGAAACATCCATACACACCCATTCACATTCATACACTACGGACAATTTAGTCTACCCAATTCACCTGTACCGCATGTCTTTGGACTTGTGGGGAAAACTGGTGCACCCGGAGGAAACCCACGCCAACACAGGGAGAACATGCAAACTCCACACAGAAACGCCAACTGACCCAGCCGAGGCTCGAACCAGCGACCTTCTTACAAAAAATACAGTATAAAGTAAAAGGACAGTAAACAGTGGTATTATGAAATATTGCTTCCCAGCAGGCACAGGACGTCAACATTAGTGGGACGTTGCATTTTGTGTGGAAATGAAAATCGTGTTGACGTCAGAAACCAACGTCAGACCGACATCAATGTTGATGTCAGTCAACGCTACCTGAAAACAACAAAATATCAATGTCTAATGATGTTACTGTTGGACGTTGTGTGGACGTTACTATTATGACGTCTATCAAACGTTGGATTTTGGTTGCCATACCTGACGAATAAATGTCAGTATTTGACGTCAATATGATGTTGGTTTAAGATGTTGGCTCAACATTAGATTTTGGTCACTTTCCAACACAACCTAAAATCAACCAAATATCAACGTCATTTGACGTCATTATTGGACATCAAAATAAGGTTGTCCTCAGACACTGGCTAGACATCGAATTTTGATGTTGTGTGCCTGCTGGGTTCAATTTAAAATAGGGATTTGCTGTTTTAAAATGTATTTAATTTCTGTGATGCACTTTGATGTATTTGTATTTGTAGATTAATTAATATAAAAATAGTTGTTAGTGATAGCCCTAACAAACACACACACATACACACACACGTTTGTTTTTGTGAAAAGTGGGTACATTACATAGGTTTCCATTCTTTTTATACTGTCCAAACCGTATATTGTATTGGCCTAATCCCACCCTACCCCTAAACCCACCATCACAGGAGACTGTGTACAGCTTTACTCTCTGAATAAACTCATTCTGTGTTATTTATAAGCTTTTGGAGAAATGAGGACGTCAGCAATGTCCTCATATTTCACCTTTTTGTAATACCTGTGTCATGTCTATATACAGATTTGTGTCCTGACATGTCACAAAAACACGTATACACACACACACACACACACACACACACACACCCACCTGTCTCAGTGAATTACAGATAGACCTACATCATGCCTGCCAGTGATATATTTCCGAACTGACTAGGTGTGACTTTATTTCCACACAATTAAACTTGTTTCCTTTTAATTACTATCTCAGTTTGATAGCAAACGTCTCGCCAATCAGAGTGTAGATTAACATGCTTGGAGAACCACAGTCAGAGCTGAGGCTGTAATTGAAATGTTCCTGTGGAAACATTCGAGTGCCCTTCATCTGCTCACATTGACGTGACCCCTTCATAGGGGACGAACAGCTGAATACTCCCGCACTCACAATGTTTAGAGTAGGCCTATGTATTGCTGATTTGATTTGCATGTACTGGTTGGCTGCATCTCTAGAATATTTATTTTGAATAAATATTCATAATTTATTTTGAATAAATTATGTATAATAATAAATGATTTATTATTAAATAATTTCAAAATAAATAATTTATTTTGAATAAAATAAAATAAATGTGCATTCTGTGTTGTATGAGTGTAATCTATATGTAGTGTATTAGCTATATCATCCTAGTACATTTGCTTGCTCTTTAAATTCAGACTTAATTATTTTGTCACAGACTATTTTTCACCTACAGTATACTATGTAGTAGGGAAGTATGCAGGTATTTTGTTTCTAATATTGCTTGATTGTTTTCGGAGCATGTGTTGGATTTGAAGCATTCGTGTTGTATTTATATTTGAAAGGTTTATGTTTATGGCCTCACCGTGGCGCAGTGGATAGCACGTTCGCCTCACAGCAAGAAGGTCGCTGGTTCTAACCTCGGCTGGGTCAGTTGACGTTTCTGTGTGGAGTTTGCATGTTCTCCCCGTGTTGGCGTGGGTTTCCTCCAGCTGGGAGGGCATCCGCTGCGTAAAACATATGCTGGATAAGTTCGCGGTTCATTCCGCTGTGGCGACCCCAGATTAATAAAGGGACTAAGCCGAAAAGAAAATGAATGAAAAGGTTTGTTTATAGTATTATTTGACTTTTTATTAATTATTTATTTAATAAATAATTATTAACTTATTTATTTGAGTTCAGAGCATTCTGTGTGTTTGCTTGATTTCAGAACATGTTTTTGATTCTGGAGTATTTATTATGTGTGTGGTATTGTTTATTCATTAATTATCAGATTATTTATCCCATTTTTAAATAAAAAAAAAAGTTTTTAGCATTTATTAGTGCTGGGCAAAGTTTAATCGTGATTAATCGCATCCAAACTAAACTTGTTTTGACTATATTTGTATATATATATAACAAAACTATACAAAACAATTTTGTTACGTACATATTTAAATGTGTATATATAATTTGTATCATATACATTTATATTTTAACTTTTATCTAAATATAAGTAAACATTTTTTCAAATATATGCATGCATGTGTATATTTATATATACATAATGAATATACTCTGTACACAGGTAAATAGTCAAAACAAACTATTTTGGATGTGAATAATCACAATAATTTTTTTAAAATTAATTAAAACTGTTTTTAAAAATTTAATTATTCATTCATTCATTTTCTGTTCGGCTTAGTCCCTTTATTAATCTGGGGTCACCACAGCGGAATGAACCGCCAACTTATCCAGCATATGTTTTACGCAGCGGATGCCCTCCCAGCTGCAACCCATCACTGGGAAACATCCACACACACTCATTCACGCACATACACTACGGACAATTTAGCCTACCCAATTCACCTATAGCGCATGTCTTTGGACTTGTGGGGGAAACCGGAGCACCTGGAGGAAACCCAC
Source organism: Danio choprae (assembly GCA_903798125.1). Lineage (NCBI taxonomy): Eukaryota > Metazoa > Chordata > Actinopteri > Cypriniformes > Danionidae > Danio > Danio choprae. The sequence continues at coordinate 1,493,639 of CAIGQW010054109.1, forward strand.
GCCAACACGGGGAGAACATGCAAACTCCACACAGAAATGCCAACTGACCCGGCTCGAACCAGCGACCTTCTTGCTGTGAGGCAATCGTGCTACCCACTGCGCCACCGTGCAGCCCAAAAATTTAATTAATAAAGTTTTTTTTTTTTCTATTTACTCTTTTTATTTTAATTAATTTTATACGTTTTCAATTTATGCTTTTAGAAATGCTAATTTTTATGTTATTCATTCATTCATTCATTTTCCTTCGGCTTAGTCCCTCATTTATCAGGGGTCGCCAAAGCGGGATGAACCACCAACTATTCCAGCATATGTTTTACACAGCAGATGCCCTTCCAGTCGCAACCCAGTACTGGGAAACACTCATACATGCTCGCATTCACACACACACTAATACACTACGGCCAATTTAGTTCATCCAATTCACCTACAGCGCATGTGTTTGGACTGTGAGGGAAACCGGAGCACCCAGAGGAAACCCACGCCAACGGTGGGAGAACATGCAAACTCCACACAGAAATGCCAACTAGCCCAGCTGGGACTCGAACCAGCGACCTTCCTGCTGTGAGGCGACAGTGCTAACTAATGAGTCACTGTGCTTCCCTAAATGTTGATAATGCAAAACATTTTTTTTTGCAGATTTTAATTTAATTACTAATTTGAGCATTTGAATAATGAAGATCTTGAATGTTTTTTTCCCCCTTAGATTTCTTATTAATAAATGTTATTTATTTATTAATAGTTATGTTGTATTTTATTAGACTAGATTGCTCTTGAGTTGAGCATGCTAAAGAAAAATACCTCAGAAGTGTCTCCTGACCAGCTTGAAGCTTTTGAGAAGCTTTCAGCAGATTTCTCTGTGTTCAGAGCGCTGGTAACCATGGTGAAAGAGAAGGTTGTTGTACCTGCCCGCGGTTGACAGTTTCAGTCAGCGTGTGACAAATGACCCATCATTAGAGCCTCAGCAGCAAACAATACACCCTACACCACCACATCAGTCAGCTAACACACACGCAAATCCATCTGCCGCAACAGGATCCGGCCATGAGCTGCACAGAGATGTCTGTTTGCAGAAGTGCTCTTGAAACTCGATGATAGAGCAGCTCTCATTTGTCCACTGATACACCTGTGCACACACACACACACACACACACACACACACACACACACACACACGTGTGCACTCACTCCCTCTCTCTCTCATGCACACATAGACATGCGCACACTCACACACATGCTTTCACATGCGGACAGGCACACACGCCCACAAATATGTGCGCACACACACACGTCCACACATGCAAGGTCACATCTCTCACACACACACACACACACACACACGCACGCATGGTCACGCACATACACACACTCTCTCTCTCACACAGACACACACAGACACACACACACTGTCACTCACTCTCTTTCTCATGCACACGCACATGCACACACGCATGGTCACACACACACACTCTCTCTCTCTCTCTCTCTCTCTCTCTCCATCACATACATACACACGTGGGTATATACACACACTGTCACTCTCTCTCACTCTTTCTCACACACACACACACACAGCTGTTTGGTGTGCCACAAAACAGGTTCTGTTCTAAACTGAAAGCAGCTGCTTCAATGGCTGATCAGACAGACTCTCAGTTTAAAGGCAACATGACATCATGTCTTGTCATCTAATGTTCTCAGAAGATGCAGCTAATAAAATGCATCTAATCATGGATTGTTTGCACAGAATAAATAGGCATTCATTGTGTTCTGTTGTCGATGTCATTGTGAAAAGACCTGTATTCAATCATCTATATAACGCTTTCTGGCAAATTTGCGCCACAGTGTGCTTTATGTAAATTTTTAGCTGCTGGGAACCTGTTGCAATCATTCATTCATTCATTCATTCATTCATTCATTCTTTTTCCTTGGGCTTAGTCCCTTTTTTCATCAGTGGTTGCCAGCTTATCCAGCATATGTTTTACACAGCAGACTAGTACTGGGAAACACCCTTACACACTCACAATCATACACTGTGGCCAATTTAGTTTCTTTAATTCACCTATAGCGCATGTCTTTGGCGAAACTGGAGCACTGGAAGAAACCCAGGGGGAGAACATACAAACTCCACACAGAAATGCCAACTGGCCCAGCCGGGACTCGAACCAGCGACCTTCTTGCTGTGAGGCGACAGTGCTAACTGCTGAGCCACCATGCCGCCTCCTGTTGCAATCATAGGTTGCAATTCCTTTAAACCACAATTGCACAATTTCACAATTACTTATTTTATTTATAACCCTTTATAGAGCACTCATTGAAAAACTGGAGGATTACTGTATTACATGGGGTTGTTACAAGACTTTTGAACTTAACTTTTATGACCATAAATTCATTCATTCATTCATTCATTTTCATTTCGGCTTAGTCCCTTTATTATTCTGGGGTCGCCACAGCGGAATGAACCGCCAACTTATCCAGCATATGTTTTACGCAGCGGATGCCCTTCCAGCTGCAACCCATCACTGGGAAACATCCATACACACCCATTCACACTCATACACTACGGACAATTTAGCTTACTCAATTCACCTATACCGCATGTCTTTGGACTTGTGGGGGAAACCGGAGCACCCGGAGGAAACCCACGCCAACACAGGGAAAACATGCAAACTCCACACAGAAATGCCAACTGACCCAGCCGAGGCTTCTTGCTGTGAGGCGAACGTGCTATCCACTGCGCCACCTTGAGGCCCTATGACCATAAATATAAACAAATAAATAAACACCCCCTTTTGAAAATGAATATTTTTATTCATTTCTCAGGGAATTTAGCTAATAATATTTGGTGCATTTAATCAAATATATATTTTTAAACAATTATATCTATTAAAATAAAAGTTTGGTCACCTAACACCTAACATTAATTTCAAATGAGTTATTGCGAAAAATTAAAAATACAAATTACAAAATTCCAACAATTTTATATTGTAATGTTTTTCTTAATTTTTGTTTTAATTTTGTTTTAAAACATTGTTTCCCCTGTTTTATTAAATTTCATTTCATATATTTCCTCACCATATTAATTTGAATGTACTATTTTTTTTGGACTGTGATCTTAAGTTTTGTGATCTTAAACTTTGCTTTGACCACCCATATTTATGATTTTATATTTCTCTTCAGGGGCAGCACAGTGGCTCAGTGATTAGCAATGTAGCCTCACAGCAAGAAAGTCACTGGTTCGAGTCCCGGCTGGACCAGTTGGCGTTTCTGTGTGGAGTTTGCATGTTCTCCCCGTGTTGGCGTGGGTTTCCTCTAGAGTTTAGATTCTCTGCCCAAACCCAGACTTGACCCGATATTTCCTGCCACTATCTTCAGGCTGAGCCGTGATCAAGCATTTTTGTTTGTGTGTGTGTGTGTGTGTGTGTGTGTGTTTGTTTAGTCATTACTTAATTAGCCTAATTGCGTGGAGAGCTATACACATCTAAAATTAAAGCATTCGATTACTTTCGTACTGTTTGTGCTCATGTAAGACAAAATTATTTGTGTTTAAAATAAAAGATGCCAGGACGGACATGTTTACATATTATTAAGTGTATTTGTTTGTTTAAAAGCACACCCAAATCCCAAAGCCTCCACTTTTGCACATCTTTAAATCACGTGTACAGAAGCTGATCTGAGAACAATGTCTTTATACGGAACGCGTCCGCCAGTCACCTGTGTGCAGTGCGTATGGATAGCAGAAGCAGCGCGCAGGCGTTTGCAACGGCTGCGCCTGCAGTGCGCAGCTGATCGGCGGCTGCTGCACAGATCAAACTATCTCTATTCTGTTTAGTTACTGTTATGGAAAGTCATTTTTATACCTTTATATGCATTTTCTAATCTGTTCTTCTTTCCTTTTTCTATGTCTACATTACACAGTTAAGCTATGCGTGATCACTTTGGCACCTTTTTATCATAAGACAAGATTGTATTCCATGTATGGTGACCTATGACCTGTACAGCTGTGTGGGATATGGGATAGAAATATAGACAACTAAAAGAGAATCATGAGTGTTAAGATAACTGTGACGTGATTCATTTGCTATGTCACCTATGGCCTTGTGGGCTTTAGAGGGAAGAAACGAGATAAAAAGGGAACACACTCTTCTTTGAGTGTCGCACTCTGCAGGAACCTGTGTTACTGTATGACTGTCTGACCTTCTTTGCAAAGAATAAAACTTTAAAAGACATCCTGGGTAAGACTTTGTCTTCTTTACCATGGAGAGAGCCTCCTTAAAGAAAATAGCCACAACATTACCTATCTATCTTTATATATAAATACACTTTTTTATTTTTACTTTTCCTCTGCACCAAGGCCTGCAGCAACTTCCTGCGCGTGAGGTGTGAAACAGTCGTTACATAAATTGACAGATTTAGAGGTTGCATAGTGAATGCGGCTGTTTTTATATTCATTTCAATGTGGTTTCAAGCCAAAATAAAGCGAAAACATAATTCTCTGGAACAGCTCTTGCAATTAGACTGTATCACATTTAAGATCGGCTCTTTGAGTCTACTTTCACTTTTCATAGAAAGATACGGGAAAATGCTTAAACAGGATGAAAGCGGGATAGAATGGTAAAAAAACAGGAGAATCCCGGCAAAAACGGGAGGGTTGACAGGTTTGCAGAAAGGATAATAGTCAGCCTTCAATGTCCTCTTTTGTCACTTCTTCAAGCATACCCCTGAGAGCGAGGTAAGATCAATCTAAAGTAATTTTTGTATTTCAAACAACTCAGAATTGTAGCTGAGAACATCTGTTATAACAGCCCACGTATTAAAAAAATAGTCGGGTTGAAATCGGGCTCAGGTCATAATTACAGTTAATGTGTCGGACCAGGTCGGGCTCGGACACGAGGTGCACAGGCTCAGATAGGGTCGAGTTTACATTTTTTGGGCTTGATCTAAGCTCTAGTTTCCTCCAGGTGCTCACCACAATCCAAAGACATGCGCTATAGGTGAATCGAATAAACTAAATTGGCCGTAGTGTATGAGTGTGTGTGTGTATGGGTGTTTGGCAGTACTGGGTTGCGGCTGAAAGGGCATCCGCTGCATTAAACATATGCTGGAATAGTTGATGATTCATTCCACTGTGGCAACCTTTGATAAATCAGAGATTAAGCCGAAGGAAAAAGAATAAATGAATCTTTCTCTTCAGACACAAACTATGTACACACATTTCTTTTCTTTTCTTTTCTTTTAGAAGAAAAGAACGACATCGGTATGTAAAGTGACACCTCACAATCACTACATGTATTTATTTGATTAAATGTACTGCTTTCAGTTGCATCTAAATGGCACATAAAAGATTGTGGCATATCATACGGGCAGTGAATTGTCTATTGTCTTCAAAACCAGATCAGCAGCTTTGTTTTTCTCTTTATCCGTGTTTCAAAGCCAAATCTCTCTTGTTTTACTAGCATAGCTTGATTTGTTTTTCCTATTGGAGACTTTTGGACACCCATTACTCCACTCTTTCTCCCTCGCATATATATCAAGCAGACGGAGGAGCACCACAGCTATAAGAATACTAGTTTTCGTAAGCATCCACATGATTTAGAGGGATCCAGCACATCGGTCTCCCGTTTGCCCAAGTTTCCTCTGTGAAATCAATATCAGCTCTAGTAAAGCACAGGACAGTTTAATGGGGTGTGAAGCGAGAGCTGCAAACACAACACCATTTTTTATGTTTGAGAGATGGTTTGCGTCCCTCTTTTATCTGCGTAAGGGCCTGTTAACGGTCACCTTTGACCCTGTGAATCATTCAGAACCCTTTACAATATTGATGGAAAAATATGCAGAGCAATCAATAATGATTGATGGTTTGAGGCGTTTATGACTCTGCAAATGTGCTCCAATCAGATGTATTGTATAGCTGTTTATTTGATTTTGATTTGAAGAGTTTGTTTTATCTTTGCTTCTATAAATCATCTCTAATGATGCTTGTTTTTGACCTAATTTAATAAGATCGTTATGAATGATTTTTTTTGGTCTTCAAGTGGTTATCTAGAAGTAGATTATTCAGTAGTATGTATATATGATTGGTGTTGGACAATTTTAAATATTATAATTAGGTTTAAATATGTAAAAGTGCATGTTTTGCCATCTTTTAATACTGTTTGTTACACTTGAAAATGGATGGGAGACTTTCCGTTTCTCTGGATTTAATAATAATAAATCCTCACATGGGCCTCACAGTGGCGCAGTGGGTAGCACGTTCGCCTCACAGCAAGAAGGTCGCTGGTCGCTGGTTCGAGCCTCGCCAGTTGGCGTTTCTGTGTGGAGTTTGCATGTTCTCCCTGTGTTGGCGTGGGTTTCCTCCGGGTGCTCCGGTTTCCCCCACAAGTCCAAAGACATGCAGTATAGGTGAATTGGGTAAGCTAAATTGTCCGTAGTGTATGAGTGTGAATGGGTGTGTATGGATGTTTCCCAGAGATGGGTTGCAGCTGGAAGGGCATCCGCTGCGTAAAACATATGCTGGATAAGTTGGCGGTTCATTCCGCTGTGGCGACCCCAGATTAATAAAGGGACTAAGCCGAAATGAAAATGAATGAATGAATAAAGCAGATAAACATCTTGTTCTATACTCATACCCTCACATTTATATGGCGCTTTTCTGGACTACACATTTACAAGTGGGAGGTCTCTTCATTTACTATAGGTACTTAATAATTAATATATTACTATAGTATTTACTATAGGTAATCATTAATTAATCAAAAATTATGAAAAAATGAAACATGACAATTGTGTATGTATGTAATGTACATTAATATTATTCATTCATTCATTTTCTTTTCGACTTAGTCCCTTTATTAATCTGGGGTCGCCACAGCAGAATGAACCGCCAACTTATCCAGCATATGTTTTTACGCAGTGGATTCCCCTCCAGCTGCAACCCATCACTGGGAAACATCCATACACTCATTCACACTCATACACCACGGACAATTTAGCTTACCCAATTCACCTATACTGCATGTCTTTGGACTTGTGGGGGAAACCGGAGCACCCAGAGGAAACCCACGCCAACACAGGGAGAACATGCAAACTCCACACAGAAATGCCAATTGACCCAGCCGGGGCTCGAACCAGCAACCTTCTTGCTGTGAGGCGATCGTGCTACCCACTGCGCCACCGTGAGGCCATCAATATTATATAATCAAGTCTAAATTAATTTATATAATTTTTTAATAAACAAAAGGTAAAATTAACATTTCAGTTGTTGAGTCAATAAATTTAATAATACAAATTTTCATATTTCGTTTAAATGGATTTGTCATCAAATGCTATTTACTGATTATTAGGCATAATGTGAAGTTCTTGTGTATTGTATTATTGATACATCCCTGTTTAGTAGCTGCAATATAATAAATATTTTGTCTATTATCATGCACATTTAAATGCAGTGACATTTAACCCAATATATATATATATATATATATATTATTTTATATGATATACTAACCTTAAGTGAGGAAAAATGTGTATCAAATACCGTATGTGCCAACTGCCATTAGAACTTTAAACACTGAGATTTGAGTACGAGTAGGGTTAATTTTGTTATGTTTTGTAATGTGATATATTAACATAAATAATGATGATAAATGTATTTTTGTTGCTTGTTTTTATGTGGCATATGTGATTATGTTGAATGCAATTATGTGGTGAAGCCGAAAACTAATTTCCACTTGTGGATAATAAAGAAAGTCAAAAAATATATTGATTGTAGACATATATAAATAACAGAAATGGCTAAAACCATTTAGAAAATTATCTTTAATAAAATTCTACCTTTTTTTTGTTAAATATGCTAATTCCGTCATTTAAAAATATAATCAAAGACCACAAATGCAAAAACCTTTTAGATTTTAAAACTCTCAATCCAGAATTTGCGATGTTTATTTCATAGTCATAAAATAAATGTCTATTTTTTTTGGACCAGCTTTTAACAGTGTTGCGCATTCTTATAGTGCAATCACACTGCTATTACACATTATGTCATTTACGAGCGCTATGATGTTAATGTCACTATAAGTGCATTTTGTCACTGTTGCTAGGCGATGCGCTCTAATGGGACGTGTTGCTGTATAAACGGAGAATTTCATGGAATGGATTTTTTGCAGTCACTGTTTCGGTGAATTGGTGTGACCAAGCAGGCGCCCACCGCTCAGCCACTGAATTATACAGTGTCATACACTCAATTTACCCCTGGAAATACACTTAACAAGGGAGCGAACCACACAAACACACTCACTAGGGTACGCCATGCACATTAGGCTTGTCTTTTTAGCACGTTTCCAAGGTTTCCGGCATCCTAATATCACATTCAGATGAGCTTCACAGAGCACGTTCTGTCTGCGATATTACATTTGCTTGGTGTTTAAGGGCACGGACCCACACGGCTTCATTATGAATATACACCATTGCTCACGCATTAAACAATTTCCTCCTCCCTGCAATTCCACGAATAATCACTCAAACTCATGCTGAATTTCTGGCCTGGGGTATTCAAATGGCGTTTGACTTTTTCAATCTGCATTCACTGTACAGCAGCACTTAGAAAACTGAAGGAGGAAAAAAACAACATTTATCAAAGCTGCTGGGTGCAATTTCTCTATTTGCTGCGGCGAATGGTAATGCAGAAATTATATGCATTATAATAACTTAAATGTGTATTTCATTCATTCATTTTCCTTCGGCTTAATCCTTTTATTCATCAGGGGTCGCCACAGCGGAATGAACCGCCAACTTATCCAGCATATGTTTTACACAGTGGATGCCCTTCCAGCTGCAACCCAGTACTGGGAAACATCCATACACACATACAGTCATGGCCAAAAGTTTTGAGAATGACACAATTATTAGTTTTCACAAAGTTTGCTGCTAAACTGCTTTAGATCTTTGTTTCAGTTGTTTCTGTGATGTACTGAAATATAATTACAAGCACTTCATACTTTTTAAAGGCTTTTATCGACAATTACATGACATTTATGCAGTCAGTATTTGCAGTGTTGGCCCTTCTTTTTTAGCACCTCTGCAATTCGACTGGGCATGCTCTCAATCAACTTCTGGGCCAAATCCTGACTGATAGCAACCCATTCTTTCATAATCACTTCTTGGAGTTTGTCAGAATTAGTGGGTTGAGGATTGACCACAAGTTCTCAATAGGATTAAGCTCTGGGGAGTTTCCAGGTCATGGACACAAAATTTCAACGTTTTAGTCCCCGAGCCACTTAGATATCACTTTTGCCTTATGGCACGGTGCTCCATCGTGCTGGAAAATGCATTGTTCTTCACTAAACCCCACACATCAATGGTCTCAGGATGCTTTAGTGTTGGCATGACAAAGGACTGATGGTAGCGCTCACCTTTTCTTCTCCGGACAAGCCTTTTTCCAGATGCCTCAAAGAATCGGAAAATGGCTTCATCAGAGAATATGACTTTGCCCCAGTCCTCAGCAGTCCATTCGCCATACTTTTTGCAGAAGATCAATCTGTCCCTGATGGGGTTTTTTCGGAGAGAAGTGGCTTCTTTGCTGCCCTTCTTGACACCAGGCCATCTTCCAAAAGTCTTCGCCTCACTGCATGTGCAGATGCGCTCTCACCGGCCTGCTGCCATTCCTGAGCAAGCTCTGCACTGGTGTCACTTCGATCCCGCAGCTGAATCCTCTTTAGGAGACGATCCTGGCGCTTACTGGACCTTCTTGGACGCCCTGAAGCCTTCTTAACAAGAATTGAACCTCTTTCCTTAAAGTTCTTGATGATCCTATAAAATGATTCAGGTTCAATCTTAGTAGCCACAATATCCTTGTCTGTGAAGCCATTTTTATGCAACGCAATGATGGCTGCACGTGTTCTTTGCAGGTCACCATGGTTGACAATGGAAGAACAATGATTTCAAACATCACCCTCCTTTTAACATGTCAAGTCTGCCATTGTCAAAACTTTTGGCCACGACTGTACACTACGGCCAGTTTAGTGTATTCAATTCACCTGCAGCACATGTCTTTAGACTGTGGGGGGAAACTGGAGCACCTGGAGGAAACCCACGCCAACACGGGGAGAACATGCAAACTCCACACAGAAATGCCAACTGACCCAGCCAGGACTCGAACCAGCGACCTTCTTGCTGTGAGGCGACTGTGCTAACCACTGAGCCACCATGACGCCCGCTCTGTACGATATTTCACTTAAAACCTTTAAGCACTTGTACAAATGCGGTTCGTTCTGCGGTGGCGACCCCAGATTAATAAAGGGACTAAGCCGAAAAGAAAATCAATGAATGAATCGTACAGATCTTAAAGGGGCAGTTCACCCAAAAATGAAAAGTGACTCATTATTTACCCACTCTCAAGTGTTTCCAAACCTCAATTGTTTCCAAATATTTCATCAGTTGAACACAAAAGATATTTTGAAGAAAGCTGGAAACCGGTTGAAATGAATGGTTACAGGTTTCCAGCTTTCTTCAAAAATATTTTCTTTTATGTTCAACAGAAGAAAGAATCTCATAAAGGTTTGAAAAGAGAGTAAATGATGACAGAATTTTCATTTATAGGTGAACTATCTCTAAGGTGTATTGTGTGGTTTCAATGGATTTTAGTGCAGTGGTGTTGGTATGATGTTATACTGTAGGTGGTTGTTACATTGTTGCTATAGAGTTGTTGAAGTGAAGTTCTTTGGGGTTGCTAGGGTGTTTAGGTGGTTGCCAAGGTGATATACAGTTGCTAAAGTGAGTACTTTTAAGTGTGTTGAAGTTGCTAAGGTGTTATACAGTTGTTGAAGGGAGTAGTCTTGCTAGGGTGTTTTTGATGGTTGCTAAGGTGATATACAGTTGCTAA
>CAIGQW010054109.1:1538692-1549007 GCA_903798125.1 Danio choprae
GTGGGTAGCACAATTGCCTCACAGCGAGAAGGTCGCTGGTTCGAGCCCCGGCTGGGTCAGTTGGCAATTCAGTGTGGAGTTTGCATGTTCTCCCCGTGTTGGCGTGGGTTTCCTCCAGGTGCTCCGGTTTCCCCCACAAGTCCAAAGACATGCGGTACAGGTGAATTGGGTAAGCTAAATTGTCCCTAGTGTATGTGTGTGAATGAGTGTGTATGGATGTTTCCCAGTGGGTTGCAGCTGGAAGAGCATCCGCTGCGTAAAACGTATGCTGGATAAGTTGGCGGTTCATTCCGCTGTGGCGAACCCAGATTAATAAAGGGACTAAGCCGAAATGAAAATGAATTTACATTGCATATTTGATTTTGGATGCCCTTCCAGCTGCAACCCATTACTGGGAAACATCCATACACACATGCACTGCGGACAATTTAGCTTACCTAATTCACCTATAGCGCATGTTTTTGGACTTGTGGGGGAAACCCACGCGAACACGGGGAGAACATGCAAACTGCACACAGAAATGTCAACTGACCCAGGCGGGGTTTGAACCAGCGACCTTCTTGCTGTGAGTCGATTGTGCTAGCCACTGCACCACTGTGCTGCCCAAGACCAAAATACAACTGACAAAAATTGCAGTGCAAATTAAAAACATAAAAACTAACTAAACTGTTAATAACTCTGGCAATATAATTTCGGTGACAGTAAATTTAGCCTATATTCATGATCCTTTATTGTCATTTGCATTATTTAGAAAAGGATGTTCAAAATAATAAAATCTGTTGATCATCAGTGTGTCTGCGTGCTGTGAGGAACAGAAGTGTATTTAAAGCATTAGGGTTAGGGTTAGTAATGCATTTACATCTGTAATTATGCTGCAGATCCAACTTTGATTACACAGATATCAGTTGTGTAAATTGTAGTTTTATGTGTGTGTTGTGCGAGGTCTCCAGCGTCTGGTTGTTGGACACACAGATCATGGAGAGCACATGGTGTGTGTAATGTGACCAGCGCAGTGTGTGTTCGCATGTGTGCCACCGAGTCCTGCGGGACGGAGAGGAGCATCTGCAGCACACACATACACACACACTGAGAGGAGAAATTATTACACTGAATCATGTCTCTTTTATTACTGCAGATGATTAAATGATTTGCATTAAAGTCAATAAAATGTCAGTAACATGAGATCAACATACCAGAGTGAAAAGTTTAATTTAATATTTATTTATTTGTACATATTTATGTATTTTTACACATATTTAATATTTGTTTTTTAAAAGCACATTATGGTTTATTATGGTAAAATATGTACATTCATAATTAATGTCATTTATATATTTATTTTAGAATTATATTATTTGTATTTAGAATTTTTAAAAATGTAATTAAATTATTTTACTAATAATAATATTAATATTATTAAATGATTTACAAATATTGTATGCATATAAAACTTACACATTATATTGTATATTTATTTATTAATCTTTTTTAAGGAGTGACCAGAGTGTAAATGTATCTATCCATCAATCTATATCTCAAATAACACACATGTTTTTATTATTAAAATATTTTGACATATTTGGTTTTCATATGCTATTTATAATAATAAAATATTAATTCACTCACCTTCATTCAAACTTATTGCCTGATTTATCAGAGGTCGGTAGCGCAGAATGAACCGCAAATAAAATATTAATAATAATTATATACAATAATTGTGTAATATACTCAAGGTTGAAATACAAAATATATTAATATAATATAATAAACATAAAACATAAATACTTAATGGAAAAAAATATATTAAATACATAATAAATCTGCATGTGTATAAATCTTAAAATCTTACATTAAACAATTATTGAAATCTTGTGAAGCAATTTTGAAGCAATGTTGAATTACCACAAGTATAGTTCATAAAGTGTTTACCGTTGGCAAATTAATATCAAATCTGATCAGACTTTAAAGTCTGTATTCTGAAGACTTATTTCTTCGCTTATTTGACATGATGATCCCTTGATAAATGACTTTTCAGACATGCTCTGGTGCTTAGTACCATGAACTCATTAGTAAACTCATAATTAAAACAGATTACACATGCATATAGATAAACTCATCATCACAGGCCTTCAGACGCTTCCTCGTCCTGCTGTTTTTCTGACACACATTTACCTCTCCAACTGATTTACCTCATAAACCTTCATGTCCTCTTTTTCTTTTCTTTTCCAGGAATCAGTTTGTTTTCCTTGATGAAACGGGGTCTTTCAGTAAAATTCAGTGCAGTTGCGTTCATATTGACTTTTTACAGTTACCAAACAGCGCAGAGACTTCAATATTTGCATCTGTTTTCATGACGGTCTCATCCAATCAGGTTTGAGAGTCTGTTTCATCATAAAGTGTTGCCTGCGTGTGGCAGATTTAGGCCTTATCTTTTAATACCCTCATTAGGACCTTATCAATGGTTTAATGCTAATTAAGACGCCGTTTAAAGTGACAGTTTAATGAGGAACTGGATACAGTGTTCACTTCAGACATTAACACATATATGAGCATGCACGTTATTACGATTAACACATATCTGCTTTATTAAATTCACAATACAGTCAGGCCTCTAATGCTCACAATTTCATGTGCACACATTCATGCAGTGGTACCATAATAATAAGTAAAAAAAGTTGAAGTTGAGTCGAAGTAAAAAAAGCACTTGGTTCTCTTTCCTCAGCGTTAAAAAAAACGTTTACATCAACATTTTTGACGATTTTCACTTAAATAGAGAATAAAGCTTCTACTTTTAAACAAAAAAGCATTTTATTCTCTCTTCATGGGTTAATGTTTTATCACCACTTGAATGCAGATAGGTTGCAATGTTAAAAAATGCTAAATTATAATTTGTATATATATACATATACATATATACATATATATATATATATATATTCATTCATTCATTCATTCATTCATTTTCTTTTCGTATTAATCTGGGGTCGCCACAGCGGAATGAACCGCCAACTTATCCAGCATATGTTTTACACAATGGATGCCCTTCCATCTGCAACCCATCACTGGGAAACATCCATACACACTCATTCCAACACATACACTATGGACAATTTAGCTTACCCAATTCACCTATAGCGCATGTCTTTGGACTGTGCGGGGGAAACCGGAGCACCCGGAGGAAACCCACGCCAACACGGGGAGAACATGCAAACTCCACACAGAAATGCCAACTGACCCAGCCGAGGCTTGAACCAGCAACCTTCTTGCTATGAGGCGAACGTGCTACCTGCTTCGCTATATATATATAGCAGGGAAAGTAAGTATTGAAGTATTGAAGTATGAAGTATTGTTTTTTTCCTGGGAATAATATTTCTAAAGGAGCTGTTAACATGGAATTGAACCAGATTTTGGTAAAAACCCAAACAATACAAACATAAAAAATAAAACAAAACAAAACAGTTCTGTGTAATAACAACGAAATGGCACAAGGAGAAAGTCCTGAACTACTGAATGGTATTTAATACTAAATATTAAAAGGTGTATTAGGAGATGGCAGTTTAAAGACGCCCAACAGAGTGTAAAATTCTTGATGGTTCTGCGGGTCACGTCTATCCAATCTACTCTGAACGAATCATTTGAATCAGTGAGTTGTTGACTCATGAACAAATGCAGTCAGATTGATCCAGTTTACGATTGCGATTATAAACTTTTTGAAATGTAGTAAAAGCTAAGTACACTATTTTGTTTTTGAATGTAGTAAAAGTGAAAGTTGCCTAAAATAAAAATCCAGTATAAATATGAAGACTTAAAAGTGCACTTGAGTACAGTATTCATTCATTCATTCATTTTCATTTCGGCTTAGTCCCTTTATTAATCTGGGGTCGCCACAGCGGAATGAACCGCCAACTTATCCAGCATATGTTTTACGCAGCGGATGCCCTTCCAGCTGCAACCGGAGGAAACCCACACCAACACAGGGAGAACATGCAAACTCCACACAGAAACGCCAACTGACCCAGCCGAGGCTCGAACCAGCGATCAGCGACCTTCTTGCTGTGAGGCGAACGTGCTACCCACTGCGCCACTGTGAGGCCCGTATATAATATAAAGGAGGGCTAATAATTCTGACTTCATCTTCTGAATCCTGAGTACAGTAGTGAAGCAAAAACACGTGCTGCACTGATACAAACAGTCTTGCAGATCTACAGTGTGTGTTCATGTGTGACTTTTCTTTTTCATTGTGACCCACTCATTGACCTGAGCAACGGCCAGCCCTCAGTGCTCAACAATCCTCAATTAAAGCAGCGTGTGTCTTCCAGATCCTCCCACCAACTGTTTATAAATGCCTCTTATAAGTGCTTCTGTTCGCTGACTAGCATTAATCAAACCAGAACCTCCAGTCAGCCTGAACCTCCTCAACAAATCCACATTTTGTTTGACTGTTTTATATACTGAATCTAACCACGGTTCAATTAGTTAAAGTTAATTTATTTACTAACTAACATGAACAAACTGTGAACAATTTACTACAGTGTTCATTTCTGTTAATGTTAGTGAATGCAAATAGAGTTGTTTATTGTTAGTTCGTGTTAATCACAATGCATTAACCAATACTAACAAGGACATCTTTGGATAATAATAATGCATTAGTAAATTTCTTATCAGATTCAGAGGTTTGTGTTGCAGTTTTGACAACTATTGGACATATTACAAACTATAAAACTTTCAATCAAGCACAACATGATAATCTTTAATAATAATAATACATTTTATTACAAATGTTTCTTGTTTTGGTGGGTATAACCAAAGACTATAGATTACTTAAATAAAGGGACTTTGTTATAACACAATGCACAATCACATCAATGCTTTATTTGGCTTAATAATATTAAGAAATTGCACCATATAAATGTTTTACATGCATTTTGCATACATTAGTTTTTATATATAGTATATTTGATAATAAAAACATATGCAATATATTTGCTGATGTATAAAAATATGTTTTATTTCAACGATTTGACAAGATACAATGTATAAAACCTATATAGAGATTTTCAATTTATTTTTTATTTTTGGGCAGAAGACAATTTATATGTACTTTTTAAAAAAAAAATATTTAAAAATACATATTTAATCATTTCTCTAAAATTATACATAATTTAAATGTATATAAAAATATACTACTTCAGTTTAGTAATTCAGCTATTTTGACTAAAATATTATTTTTAATATGAATGTTTTATATAACTAAGAATTTTTCCTATATATTTGTTGGCTCTGTTTCCTTCCTGCCTCTTTTCATTTACTTTTACTTTTGCTTTTCCCCATTAATCAGTTTTTCTTCCTGCCTTACACACACACACACACACACACACACACACACACACACACACACACACACGGAGAGAGACCTCTTTGCTGAGGCATGCATGAAAGAGGATTTCCTGAAGACCAAATAGGGCCATTACCCAGGGGTCATTAGGCCTCAAGTAGAGCATGTCAGCGCTGTAACTCTATTTGTGTGTGTGTGTGTGTGTGTGTGTGTGTGTGTGTGCGTGCGTGCGCGTGCATGTTCATAGCACACATTTGCATGAACTTCTGCACATGCAGGAGAGATGTGTGTGCCACGCGTGTGACTTCAATAGTGCCAATACAAAACACAGATAATATTTTAAAAATTCATTATACATTATGAATAATTCTCCTACATGTTGTTTATATCAGGTGAGATGATTAAGGGTGTAAAGTCTCGTGTGATTGCTCTGTCAGTTCAGCTCATTTGAATAAATGTGAATGGAGTTTTGGTGTAGATCTAGACTATGTGTCTCAGTCTACTTGTATGGGTCTGTTTACACCTGCTCACTTCGTTGTTGTGTTTTCTGATTGGACAGTTATCTGATTTCTGAAAATGCTTCTATGTACACTTGACACATACGTCTCTGCTGATTGGATATGCAAATGTAACTAGGTTAGGTCAATTAAAGTGTCAGAGAGACTACATTTTATTTAATTAATATGATTATTTACAGAAATGTAAGCTACATGTCTTATTTGGCATTCAAACTATTTTATTTGCAGGCTGTAAAACCTCATAATAAGCACACAAGGTGGGTACTTTCATTGTAGGCTAAATAAAATATATATTTTTGTCATACAGATAAGTGCAAGACATGTTTCAATTAATTTGTGTATAGCATACTCTGCCAAAATAAAACAGCGTGCCTTTGTAAATGAATGAAACACTATAATTTTTATTAATATTCACAGAGATAATAGGCTACAGATGGTCTGTTGTTGATGCTGCCATCAGATATTAATCAAATCATTTCATTGACGTCAAAATGAAATAAAACAAAATGAAAAAATAAAACAAAACAAAACAAACATCTCAAACTGTCACCTGTGGCCTTCTGTTTCTTATGCATTTGTGCTTGTGTATCTGACATCATATAGCCCATAACACATGCACTCTCACATTTATTTTATTATTTGTTTCTGGAGTAAACTTACAGTTGATGTCAAAATTATTCACCCTTCTGTGAATTTGTATTTGTATTTTTTTTATTTTTTAAATATTTCTCAAATGATGTTTAACAGATTCAGGAATTTTTCACAGTATTTCCTATAATATTTTTTCGTCTGGAGAAAGTCTTATTTTTTTTATTTCGGCTAGAATAAAAGCAGTTTTGAATTTCTTAAAAAACATTTTAAGGTCAATATTATTGGCCCCCTTAAGCAATATTTTTTTTTCTTGATTGTCTACTGAACAAACCACTGTTATACAATGACTTGCCGATTCAACACAATTAACCTAGTTAAGCCTTTAAATGTCACTTTAAGCTGAATACTAGTATCTTGAAAAATATAAAATATTATGTACTGCCATCATGGCGAAGATAAAAGAAATCAGTTATTAGAAATGAGTTATTAAAACTATTATGTTTAGAAATGTGTTGATGAAAAATAATATTCTTTCCGTTAAACAGGAATTGGGAAAAAATATACAAGGGGGCTAATAATTCAGATTTCAACTGTATGTGGGTTTTAACATCCAGATGCATTTAGACCTGTTTAGTTTCACCTGAAATGTGTCCCAGACCACCTCCTGAAGTAGTTTCAGCAAACAAATTTATGTCCAACTCAAATGCATTTCGGAGGGCATTTACACCTGCCCATGTCATGATCAGATAGCTATCCGATCAGAAAAAACGCATGAAGTGAAGATGTCAACCCAGGCTCGTTCTGAAAACATACCGCTATATACATTTCTGGAGAGCGCCAAATGCGTCCCAGGAGGTACTTTTTTTTTTTGTTGCAGTTTTTGTTTTCGCGATTCCACCTTTTTGAGATCTCAAATTTCTCTTGCGAGTGCCATTCGCACCTGCTCTTCTTGCGTAAATCCACTAGAGGCTGCTGTCGACTGACTGACTGACTGACCGATCAACTGATCCACCCTTCTCCTTCCCTAATCCCAACCAATAGTGTTTGCAAAAGCACCGATTGAGCAGCGCCCACCGCCTTTCCTAAACCCAACTGACAGTTTTAAAAAGCAATCCAGAAAAAAAAGCCCTCACCTGATTTTTACCATGTTTTCAGATTTTACCACATTCTCACCCTGTTATTTACTTGTTTATTTAATTTTTTTGGCTTCTGTTTTTATCTTACCTGCTTCCTGGAATCGTTCTTCGCCAGACTCGAACCCCATCGTCATAGTCAACTCCTCTCTGCGTCTCAAGTCTGCCAGCATACATGTTGAGCTACCGGACAAACTGGTAACAGCGGGAAAGTCCAAAAAGGAGCACAAAAAGGAGCAGCGTCATACCGCCCCGTATCGTTTATTTTAAAGACGAAATGCAGCCATACCTACTCCTGGCTACATAATTCGTGATCTCCAGAAATGTATATAGGGCTACGTTTTCTGAATGAGCCTATGTTGGAAAATGTGTAAACAGCCCCTTTATAAACGCTGATGCACTTGGACCAAAGACCTCTAAATGAATCAAGAACAGGGCATGATATGAAGATGTGGCTATGAACAGAACAGAATACCAATTTTTCTCTTTTTTTGTGATTGCTGTTCAGGCATTTTTTTTTTTTGTGCTCAGTTCAGCCTGGCTGTCATTTTATTCAAAAACAGCATCACATTTGTTTTGTTCTTGACATTTAAGATTGGCTATAGCATGATTGCCCCCCTTAAAGTACACCGAGCCCCCCGCTGGCTCCCAGAAAGCGCATTAGCTTTAAAGCATGCATATTTTTCACCGCTCATGCAATATTCAGAGGAAAACGTCTTTTACAGTCACATGCCGTCTTGGGAGTTAAAAACAAGATAGAAGGGAATCTTCAAAATGCATAAATCTAATCATAATAGAAACTGGTGACGATGCTTTTTTTCTTGTTGAACACATTTGAAAGCATTATTCAGATGAAACTGCTTTTCTCTGGAGAGCTGAATTTGTTTTACAAGCAAACTTTGTCATTTTAGGTTCCTCTCTGACCGGCTTCACTCATATGTGATAGGAACGAGCAGATATTTTGCTGATATTTTTGCAGGTTTTCTAACAAAGTTTGTGTTAAACTAAAGTGGTGTATTTTTTTTCTCTATTAACCCTTTTTACAAGACTGATGCCTTTAATGGTCATCATAATCTTAAATCCTTGATATATTTTAATATTTTAATTAAAAAAAACAACAACATATGTACGTTTAGATGTATTTACATATGTGTTATATCATCTTTGCATCAAATTACAAAAACGAATTACTGCGAGGCGTTTGTAATGCAGAGTGTATGGGTGCAGGACAGTAAATTTGACGTTGTTTTCTCTTCTGGCTGCCGTTATCAGTCTCACACTTATTTCTTTTCCTTCTTTCTGAAAGTCTTGATAACACCATCATGGAGTTTTTCTTTTGTTATTTCAGCAAAGAGGATTGTGAAAAAAGAAACGTGGTAAAAATCAGGCTGCTGCGAGGCCTTTTCTTTTTCTGCATTGCTTTTTAAAACGCTGTCTGTTGGGTTTAGGGAAGGGGGTGGGCGGGTCAATCGGTGCTTTTGAAAACACTGTTGGTTGGGTTTAGGGAAGGAGGGTGGGTCAGTCGATCGGTCAGTCAATCAGGCCTCTGGTGGATTTACACAAGATGAGCAGGCGCGAATGGCACTCACGAGAGAAATTTGAGATCTCAAAAAGCATACACAGTGGCCTCTGGTGAATCCGCAAAAAAAAAAAAAAAACCTGCAAAAAAAAAAGTACCTCCTGGGGCGTATTTGGTGCTCTTCAGAAATGTATATAGTGGTATGTTTTCAGAATGAGCCTGGGTTGTAAATACTGTATATCTGAGTGAATTCCTTAACCCTCCACTTAACAGCTTAAAAAAATCTACACTCTAAAAAAATGCCGGATTATTTCAACCCAATTCTAGGTGTAATAGGGACTAACCCAACTCCTGAGTCATTCCTTAAAATTAAATGAATAAGACCAAATTTAATCTAATGCTACAATTAGTCCATATTTTACCTAATTTGGGTTTTAATAACCCAGCAATTCTTGATGTTTAGTGACTTTTTTTCTAAACAAGACCCCATCATTTAAAGAAAATTAACCATTTTCATTCATTCATTCATTTTCCTTCAGCTGAGTACCTTATTTATCAGAGGTCACCACAGTGGAATGAATCGCCAACTATTCCAGCATATGCTTTACACAGCGGATGCCCTGTGTGTCATTCACAGATATTGTGATGAAGACGAGGTTGTTTCTTCATGCAAAATAGTTTTGAGGATTGAAATTAAATTGTGATGATTTATTTTAGAGGTTTATTGAACTCATTTGTGACTCGAAGGCCCGAACGGTTTATACTGAATTTTAGGACAACAGGAGGGTTATTTCGAGCTGCGATGTGGAATTAATTGCATAATTGGGGATGGTTTATGATTGGCTGATCTCACATGATTGACAGCTAGATCCGCCCTCATGACAGTAAACACCAGCCAGAGAAGACATGTCATGATGAGAGAGAGAAAGATATTTTGATCATTTATAACGCCCACATCCAGACAGTGAACTCTGCCTCAACCGAGATTCTGTCCTGTCTGAATCAGTGCATGAAGTGACAGACGTCTTGTGTTAATAATTGTAAGTCAAGCGTCTCTGAGCTCATCTAGTCTACATAGTGATGAAATGTCTTAGATCAGCTGCTAGAGCACTTCTGCTGTCTCTAATGAGTCTGACTGATGACACCTCATTTCTTTAGGCTGTCTTTTAAAGGTGTGTGTGTGTGTGTGTGTGTGTGTGTGTGTGTGTGTGTGTGTGTG
>CAIGQW010054109.1:1550604-1561091 GCA_903798125.1 Danio choprae
ACACACACACACACACACACACACACACACACACACACACACACACACACACACACACACACACACACACATCAGCACAGAAGGCTCTGCACTGGCGGCCCACAGGTCTGTTGTGGAGCTGGTTTTTCTCTTAAGCTCAACACACTGCCTCATGAGAGAGAGAGAGAGGAGAAATGGATAAAGAGAGCAGAAGATAAGAGACGTGTGCGTGGGCCGCTGGAGTCTGTGTGTGTGTGTGTGTGTGTGTGTGGACGGGTTATTTTAGTGTTAGTGAGAGAATGCTGCGTGCCCTCCTCCTATCTCAGAGACAGGAGCCATACGCTATGATTAATTTCTCTCCAAGCATGGCCTACTTCCATGTGTGTGTCAGTGTGTGTGTGTGTTTGCGGAGTTTGTGCATGGGTTTGTGTGCATGTGAGTGTTTGTGTTTCACTTTCACTTGTGTCATTGTGTATGTTTGTTTCTTTGTGTTTTTTTTTTGTGTGTGCGTATGTATCTATGTATGTATGTGTATGTCTCTGCTTACATTTGTTGGTGTGTTTGTGGGTGTTTGTGTGTGTCTGGTTGTTCATGTGTGTACGTGCAAGTGTTTGTGCATATGTGTGTGTGTCTGTTTGTGCTTGTACGTGTTTCTCTGCACGGGTTTGTGCATGTGTACTTATGTGTTTGTGTACAGTATGTGTACGTGTTTGTGTGTTTCTGTATGTGAGCTTGTTCATGGTTGTGTGCAAATATTTGTGTGTATGTATGTGCTTGTGCGTGTTTGTGAGTGTGTCTGTGTGTGCAAGTATTTTGTGTGTGTATATATGTTTTTGCATCTGTGCGCTTGTGCTAAAATGTGCAGTTATATCTTTGTATGTATGCGTTTGTGCTTATGGGTGTGCGTGTGTGTGTGCGCATGTTTGTGTGTATGTATGTTTTTGTTTATGTTTGTGTATGTGTGTCTATGTGTGTTTGTGTATGTGTGTGTGTTTTTATGTGTGAGTGTTGTATGTATGGTAGTATTGCACCTGTGTGTGTGTGTATGTATGTTTTTGTGTCTGTTTTTGTATGAGTGTGTTTCTGCATGTGTGTGTGAGTGCTGTATGTATGTTTTTTGTATCTATCTGTGTGTTTATGTGCACGTGTGTGTGCATGTGTTTGTGTGTGTGTGCGTGCGAGTGTTTGTATGTATGTTTTTGCGTGTGTGTGTTTGTGAGTGTGTCTGTATGTGTTTGTGTGTGGGTGTTTGTGTATGCTTTGGCGAACATGTGTTTGTGCATGCATAGATTTGTGTGTATGTATGTGTGTGCATTCATGCTTGTGTGTTTCTGCATGTAGGTGTGTATGTACTACATGTGTTTGTGTGTCAGTGCATGCATGTTTATCTGTGCAGGTGAGTGTAAGTGTGTTTGTGAGTGCTTTTGTGTATGTATGCATGTATGTATGTGTGTATGGGTATAAACTGTGTGTGTGCGTGTCTGTGTCTGTGTGTGTGTATGTGTTTATGCATTGTAAAAAGTGAAAATTTAACACCAAATGAATTATTATTATTATTTTACATAATTTTCAGTAATAAATTAAGTTGGAGAAAGATATTTGAGGTGTAACAAGTAAATGAAGTTGATCTTTCTTTTCAGTGTGTTTTGTATGTGACTCTTCTGCCTTCACTGGTCTGGGATTATCGCTCCACATTTGAGTCTTGTAGATCAGTATCTGATGGTCTCTGACAGGCGCTTTCAGCACTCAGTAACCATAGAGTTTGATCCATTCATCAGTGTGTTTTACTCTGTCAGATGGTTTGGTTTTGCTGTCTCTGCATTGTGGACATCTGGGTTTAACTTTATAATTTTTTCTGCTGTCTGTCTTTCTGCCTCCTGGAGTAAAGTAAAATCCCTGATGAGATCTCTGTAATCTAGCAGTTTTCCCCTGACGGCACTGAGATTAAATAGAGACGTTTGCTCCGAGTCAACGTCAACTCAGCCTGGTCTGATTGGAAATAATTCATTCTAAAAATAGACAATCTGCACAATCATATAATCAGTTGTAAGTGTGGCTTGCTATGCCTCTGAAACAAACATACATTTTTGGATGATGTCACTTTATTCTGGGGTCCAGATCGCAAGAGAATAAAAAATAAATAAATAAAAATGAAAATAATAATAATAATAATAATAATAATAATAATAATAATAAAACAATTAAAATAAAATATACAATAAATAAATACATTTATGTAAATAATTTGAATGAACAATTAAATAAGATTCTCATAATTACAGTAAAATAATTATCACAATTTATGTAAATAAAAATCCAGAACTGGACTGTAAAATAAAATATTTAATCTTTGTTACTTAAATGTTATTTTACGGTGATAATAATAATAATAATAATCATGATGATAACAATAATAATAATAATAATAATAATAATAATAATGATGATGATAATAATAATACAATAAGATTACAATAAAATATGCAAGAAATAAATATGTTTATGTAAATAATTAGAATGAACAAAGAAATACTGTAAAATATTATAATTACAGTATAGTAATTATAAAATAATATAAAAAAAAGATTCAAATAAAGAAATCCATAACTGCACTGTAAAATAAAATATTTAGCTTTAGTTGTCAAATGTTTATTTTACGGTGGTAATAATAATAATAATAATAATAATAATAATAATAATAATAATAATAATAATAATAATAATAATAATAAAAATATTTATTGTATTGACTTATTTTATTGTTCTTAATATAAATGTATTTGCATAGAAATAAGCAAACAAAAAATGTATCTTATTTTAGCTTGTTGCAAAAAAAAGCTCATTTTCATGTAGTTTAATGTACTACTTACATAACTATACCATTGAAGAAAATAATTCAGCCATCAAATCTACACATTGAAAAAAATCTAACAATAGAAAAACAATGCAAAGTATTAATAATAAATAATAACCCAATAATCCAAAAATAACACTGTTGTGAAGTTATAAATAAAATGATTGGAACATGTTTTACAAGAAATAATATTTCAGTGTTCCTACTTAATAAAAAAATATATTGAATGTTACGTTAAGCTTTATACACCATTTGTTTTTCAATATAGGAAGCATCTAGAAAGGCCTAGAACCACTCAGAACTCAAAAAAAGTAAAAATCGGCTTTGTATTTTTATTTCCTCTGGCCTTTTAAACAGAAGCATCAGAGAAAGCTGATGCTTAACCAAAGCCAACTGTGAGCTCCATTAAGTGTCCATGAAAGCTCAACCTCTGCGCTCTGGAATTTTCCTCTGGGCTTTTTTTCCTCCACGTTCTCTCCGTCTTCCTCAACACAATGTAAGACTCAATTATGGAGAGCAGGATCTCCAGTGCTGCTGAACTCAGGCCATTGCTCTCTCTCTGTGCTCTGTTAAGAGGAACAGAGATCAGCACTGGACTCTTCCCACGAATCAATAGTTTGCTGATGGTTGGCTGAATCCGGGTCTCCTCATCACGCTTTCATGGAGAGATCAGGATGAATGTGTCTAGGCTGAAGAAGAAGATAAGCAAACCAACATTTATTTAGAAATATTCACAATTTTTTGTTTTAATATTAAGCTTTTTATTTATTATTTTATTTTTTTTGTATTTATTTAAATTTTTTATTGTTTTGTATCTACTTAATTTTTTTTACTTTTTTACTTTTGTTTTATTTAAATTTTTTATTTTATTTTATATTTTATATGTATTTTTTATTGTAATTTAATTTATTTTTATTTTGTTTTGTATTTTTTATTTAATTATTTTTTTAATTTTTTATTTATGTTAGTTTTAATTTAATTTAGTTTTATTTTATTTTATATTTATTTTTTTCTTTGTAATTTGTTTTATTTTAATTTAATTTAATTTAATATTTTGTTTTATATTTTTTAATTTAATTTAATTAATATTTTATTTTTGTATTTATTTTTTTATTTAATAATGTTTTATTTAATTACATTTTTATATTTTGATATTATTTTTGTTTCAATTTAATTTATATTTAATTTTTAAATTTTTAAATTTTTTAAAATTGTATTTATTTTTGTTTTGAATTTAAAAAAATCTTTAATATTTTTTATATTTTAATTTGCTTAAATTAAATTTGACTTTTTGAATTATCAGCTGAATATTTTTTTTATTTTCTGTTTTTATTTTAGTTTCCAACAATTGTAAAAACTAAATCTCTAAATAATACTTTAGAAATAAATGTTATCCACTCTTTATATTTACATTTTACTCAAACCCTAATGAAATTGAGAATTTTCAGTCTTTAATCCTATACCCTAAAACACCTAAATGCTTGCATTTTTTTATTTATTTGCTTGTTAATCAGTATCTTTTAGCTTGTTGATTAGTACCAATACAGAAAAAAAATTATATATTAAAATTATATATACTAAAACTACAAAAACGTGGGGACTAAACTATATTTAAAAATAATGCATTGTATATAAATAACATAGTTTTTCATATCCATAATCTAGATCTAAATATGTACAAAAAAATTGCAAATTTTCTTTTTAATTCTAATGAAGGTGTCCATATAATGTCATTATTTATTATTTATATATGTCTTTGCAATATTCTAGATATTTAACGTCGTCAGCCTCTTCGGAGTCCACTACAGCATTCAGAATTGACAAAAGATGTTGACTTTGTTTGAAATCTGTCGAACGTGTAAATGCATGATTACCAACAATCGCAGCAGGGAACAGAAAAAATGAACAGAAAAGGAGTTTACCAGACGCTGACAACCTAAATCATGATGCAATTATCCATCCCGCAAACACACTCTGTAAAAAATGAAGAAGAAGAAGTGTGTGTGCGTGTGTGTTTGTGTTTGTGTGTGTGTGTGTTTGTGTGTGTGTGTGTGTGTGAGAGAGAGAGAGAGAGCGAGCATGTGCATGTTTATGTGACACTTCAGGTTTTGTATAATGACATGTGTATGACACAAGTATTACAAGAAGAAGGTGACTTTATGAAGACATTGCACCACATTATTTTTCAAAAGGCTTATCAATTATACTGAATGAGTTTTTTCATTAAGTAAAAATGCACACAGTTGGCTTTAGGAATACGGAAAATACCGTTTGTACAATGTAAAAACAATGGAGATCTATGGAATGTCCCCACAATTCACCAAAAAAAGATGAATGAGTGTGTGCATATTTTTGTGTGTACTGGTTTATGTGGGTTACGAGGACACAAATGTGTATAATGAATGACATGAGTATGTACAATGTTGATGTGGCTTACGAGGACATGTCCTTGTGTCTCCGTAATTCAAAATGCTTCATAATCATACTTAATGGGGTGTTTTGACATTCAAAATTTGACACAGGGTTGGGTTTTGGGTAGGGGTATGTTTAGTAAAAATGCTAAGGTAAAAATCTGTTTGGGCGACACGGTGGCTCAGTTGTTAGCACTGTCGCCTCACAGCAAGAAGGTCGCTGGTTTGAGTCCCGGCTGGGCCAGTTGGAATTTCTGTGTGGAGTTTGTATGTTCTCCCCGTGTTGGCGTGGGTTTCCTCCGGGTGCTCCGGTTTCCCCCACAGTCCAAACACATGAGCTATAGGTGAATTGAATAAACTTAATTGGCTGTAGTGTATGTGTGTGAATGAGTGTGTATGGATGTTTCCCAGTACTGGGTTGCAGCTGGAAGGGCATCCGCTGTGTAAACATATGCTGGATAAGTTGGCGGTTCATTCCACTGTGGCGACCCCTGATAAATAAGGGGCTAAGCCGAAGGAAAAAGAATGAAGAACCTGTTTAACAGTAAGTTTACTTAATGTATACGGTAAATAATCGCAAATTCACTTTCCCAGAATTCCCTGCATGACAATTAAATTTTTATGCTTTTTTTGTTGACATTATTTAATTTTTTTCCCATCAGTTATGTACATTAGAAATGTATGTTACATGTAATGTTGATATATAATGTTACTATAGTCATGTGAATAACCTTATATTAGTACGTTTCTCCGCTTGTGGGAAAAGTTATTTGTGATGATCTTTGCTTCATCATATGACTTTCTCATCCACACATATGGTTGTGTTTTTGTTGGTATAAAAGGTTGTGTAGATGTTACAACTTTAAAACATTGATGTATGACAAAAAAAGTACAAAATATGGTAATTTATCATAAAATATTGACATTTCTTTGACTTTTCTACTGTATTGTTTAATGGTTAAATTCCGGCAACCGCGGCTGCCATCTTTTTACCATCATTATTACAGATTTCTTTACAGTGAATACATTACATTACTCCTAGAGTCCTCATGAAACCATATATTCAAGTTTGTGTGAGGCTGACACTGTGTTTTGTCTGCTGTGATCAATACTGAGTCAAGGGCACCTGAGCCGTGTGTTTGAGGAAGAGCCGGTGTGTCGTTTGTCCCTTTCTGATCGGATCGTGCGATAACATCCCGGTGACGCAGCGGCCCTGAAGGACATCTGCGTTTCATGCTCTAACTAGAACAGACAACAACACAATCATCAACTCAACAATTGGGGAATTCCCACTGGATTATAATGAATTCTGGCTTTCTGCTCGTTGAGCACAAACAAAAAACTGTGTGTGTGTTGTACCTGTTGGTCCATCTATGCACTGAATGAATAAATATGAATGTCATTAGATGAGATAACACAGTATTGAAAGCTGCAGGATCTTTTCTCTTCACTGGCTTCCCGTTAATTCGTTGTCTTTTAAAGGGATAGTTTATTCAAAGATGAAAATGACCTCAACATTTAATATCCATTATGTGTTTTTTTTTCATGTGGAGAATTTAACTGATTATTCGTTTTGCACTGAGCATTGAGATGTTCCTTTAAAACACAAAGGAAGATATTTTGAAGAATGCTGGATGCTGGTACCCATCGACTTCCATAGTAGGAAAAAAGTCGATGGGTGCCAGCTTCCAGCATTTTTCTAAATATCTTCCTTTGTGTTCAACAGAAGAAAGAAACTCATTTTAGTAGATATTAGAAGCAGGGTTATCACAGTGAACTAAACCATAAAACGAATCATATCTGAAATGTACAGTATAAAATGTTTTGAAATTTGAAACAAAGTATTTTATTTCAGCTATTACCATTGAAGGCTTTTTGTAATAGCATAACATAACAGCTAAATACTTTAGAATACAACTTTAATATCTTTTAATATATAAATGTCTTATATTACAAGTTACATTCATTCATTCATTTTCTTTTCGGCTTAGTTCCCTTATTAATCTGCGGTCGCCACAGCGGAATGAACCACCAACTTATCCAGCATATGTTTTACACAGCGGATGCCCTTCCAGCTGCAACCCGTCACTGGGAAACATTCACACACTCTCATTCACACACATACACTACGGACAATTTAGCCTACCCAATTCACCTATAGCGCATGTCTTTGGACTTGTGGGGGAAACCGGAGCACCCGGAGGAAACCCACACGAACACGGGGAGAACATGCAAACTCCACACAGAAATGCCAACTGACCCAGCCGAGGCTCGAACCAGTGACCTTCTTGCTGTGAGGCGATCGTGCTATCCACTGCGCCACCGTGCTCCCCTATTACATGTTACATTGATACATTATCATTGTATCATTCACTTATTTGATCAATGGTGCACACATGTATGGTGTTGTCAGGGCATCAAAAAACATCTCATCAAATGTTTGTCCTCTAATATAGTCAAAATTATTGTCACCCTGTTGTATACTTTTTGAAACCTTTGAAGTGTGTGTCTGGAGATCATGCCCCTATTAACAATGGGTTTATTTCAATGAAATGTTAGGTTCGTGTGTTTATTTATTCAAATAAAAGCTATAAAGGATTAATTAAATTGATTTATTTTCACAGCATTCTTTGCTCATACTCACCAAGGGTGCCAATAATTCTGACCATGACTGTATACTCCACATACAGGCTCTGTCTTATTTAATGAGCGCAGTTTGGATAACAACTGGACCTGAAGGGCTTCTCAAGACGCGCGCCCCCGTCTGTCGCGCAGTGATAGCGCGCTTCGCCGCTCTTGAGAGAGAGAGAGAGAGAGAGAGAGAGAGAGAGAGAGAGAGCAAATAAGTCTCAGCGGCGGCGGCAGCAGCAGCGCCAGTGGCGGCTGCAGCGTCAACGCATCTGCGCGTCTCAGAACTGCCTCATCTCGGGCCAATCAATCCCTCCGCCATCGTTACCGATTGAGATTTAACAGCGGCTTTGGATCTTAACGAGCCTCTCCATCCTCGTCGACAGCTTGGCGTCAGCCTCCCCCCAGTTCGCTCGACTACCGGTTCCGTTGACATCTACCCAGTTTGTTGAATTTTTAATGGAAAATGGCGATGTTTGCTCAGTCCTCCAGTCTGTTCTGCCTGCTCTCCGTCCAAACTGTGCTGCTCCTCAGCTTCTCCTCACCGGGAACGGCGACGCTCCTCTTCCCTCAGCATTACACGTAAGTACCCCCGTCTCCCGCGCGCGTTTCACCGCGTCCCAGTTTCGCGAGACGCTCAGTGAACGCGGAGGTCATCCGTTTTTATTTTTAACCAGCGTTCGTTTTTGTAGTCGTAAGCAATTTCGCGCGTTTGTTTACCATTTCCAAGGAGGTTAGCCGCTCAATTATTGACTAAAAGAGGCGTGACGGGAGAACGGCGGTAGTTGGGGCTTTAACGTGGATGTATTTGTAGTTGCTTTTTGCTGTCATGTTACCGATCACGGATACGGTAATGACGAAGAGTGTTCTGCGCGTTTGAACGACGGGTGTACTTTTTGATAGAAACCTAACAGTCAAGGCTTTTTGATATTAGACTGACTGCTATTAGATACAGCCCTAAATATGAAAACGAATGTAAAAAGTATTGTACAATTTAACAGTGTCTGTACAGTAATTTAATGTAGTCAAAAGATGTGGGGACTGTAGATAATAGCTTATAAGTTTCTTGTTATGATTTTATTTATGCTACACTTATAAAAGATGCTGACTTACACTTACATGGCACAGGTCGAATTAGGATACTGAAAACATCCCGGTTTATGTGACCTATTTGAAATTGACTATTGATTATTAATAGAGAATTGAACTGATTATTAGTTTTGCGTTGCACACTGATATGTTTCTCCTAAAACCACACAGTAGTGAGACAACTGTTGACATACAGCAAATTGGTGGGTAAAGAAATCTCCTTTGCTCCTTTATCTCCTTTATTTTCTCTTAAAGAGTAAATCCTAGTGCATTCAGTCTGATATGCTAGA
This sequence comes from Danio choprae, assembly GCA_903798125.1. Lineage (NCBI taxonomy): Eukaryota > Metazoa > Chordata > Actinopteri > Cypriniformes > Danionidae > Danio > Danio choprae. Next base: position 1,559,856 of record CAIGQW010054109.1, read on the forward strand.
TATGGTGCGTCTCATGAAGTTTAGAATTGGTGGTTGTAGTATTTCAGCATGCTATCAGTTGTGTCTTTGCTCGTAAGCGGCTCAGTTTTTGGACCGGAGTGTGCTGTGCACCAGCCGCTGTCTGAAGTGAGGGTGTTGGGTCGCTGCCAGTTGTGCTCGCATGGGGCAGAGGCTGGATTTGTCCGCTGTGTGCCCACACATGCCAGTCCCCAGTGGATTATCTCGTCTCTCATGCTGGATGAAATCATAGAGTTTTGATGCTGTTTATGTAAGGTTTTACGTAATGTAAAATTAAATTGTGTTGGATCTCATTGTTGTCAGTTGCAGTAAAAATGATTACGTAGTGAATTACAGTGAGTGGTTCTTTCAAGTCAACTGGTGGGTTTCAGCAGTCTAAAATCAATCTGAAATTAAAGGGGTCGTTCAGCCAAAACTGAAAATACTGTCATCATTTACTTATAATTCACTTGTCACAAACCTATTTGAGTTTCTTTCTTCTGTTGAACACGAAAGAAGATATTTAGAAAAATGCTGAAACCTGTAACCATTGACTTCATTGAACTTAAAGTCAATGGTGACAGGTTTTTAATTAGAATTTTTGGATGAACTATCCCTTTAAGTCTGTTCAAGTAGGTTGCAATAAACTGTATAATGCAAAAAGTAATGCAAAAAGATTTATTAACTTTTAATTAGGGGCATTATTATGGTTGCACTTAGGTACAAAATATTTGTTAATTTAATGCTCTGTGTAAATATGTATTTTTTCCAATAATAAAATGAATAATTTATAAATATATTTAAGACATTGGTAGTGATTCAGCTTTGTGAGGTGTACAATTTTAGACAGTTATAAAATTTGTAATATTTGATAAGACATGGTTAGAATTTAGTATAATTTAACAATATATTATTCCATGCTTATCATGATAGTGATTGACCCAAAGATCTTTATATAATTAAATGCAGTGCTGTTTATCTGAAAGGAATGTTTCACTTTACAAACAGTGCCTTAAACTCTATGTAATCTGTCAACCTTAATGATGTCTGTCAGCCTGTCAGAAGCACATACACACTGCCAGATAACTAATAGCTCTGGATAGTATTATGCCTAAATAGTATGTTAGGCTGGTTTTCAATTGCTGTATGGTTAATAACAGATAATCTCCATAGTACGGTGATATAGGCTATTTCTCTCTCTCTCTCTCTCTCTCTCTCTCTCTCTCTCTCTCTCTCTCT
>CAIGQW010054109.1:1607087-1622007 GCA_903798125.1 Danio choprae
TGTGTGTGTGTGTGTGTGTGTGTGTGTGTGTGTGTGTGTGTGTGTGTGTGTGTGTGTGTGTGTGTGTGTGTGTGTGTGTGTGTGTGTAAGATTATAAAGGTTAGTTTATCTTCAAATTACGGCTCTGACATTGTTTACTCAATACTGCTTTAGTTTCAGATAGGGCTATAAAATGTATTGAAGTAAAATTGATATTGCAATATGGGTTAATGCGATTGTCACATGGTGCAGGCGGTGCTTTGATTAATTAAATATACACTCTAGTAGTTTCAGGGTGAAGCCTTTACATATGCATGTGTGTAAATGAAGACAAGCCTCACCTTGAAAGCAGCAGAGCATATTTAAATTTGCCAGCAAACTGTCAGAACAAAAGTTTGATGGGTTATAGTTTGAAAATGCTGTATTTGTACAAATTCTTCTTAAAAATAACAATATTTTATTGTAATGTTATCAGAGTGTTTCCTATTTCGTATAGTGTTCTGTTTGTAATATGAAAATGAAGTTATAATTATTTATAGTCATTAAAACGTTGACATTTCTGATTAATTAAATAATTTCTAGTAGGGCTGCACGATTCTGGCTACAATGAGAATCACGATTTTTTTTAGCTTAAAATCAAGATCACGACTTTCTCACGATTGTATAGATGCCAAATAAAGGTTAACATGAGTAGGCTATTATTATTGTTAATTCTCAAACATAAAGTAAAAAGAAACAATAATAATATAAGGCCTATGTGTATGTCTGCTGTTGGTTAAAATGCTATATTTTGTATACGGTGGACTTTAAATTAGCCGTGGTAGTTAATGCACAGTAAGGTGATTTCATCAGAATACAACTATTCATAATTCTGAAGTTGAATTATTATGTTTGAGATATATGCTTGTCATTTGTCATTGACAACATTAATAGACCATTTTTGCACTGGTAAAATGAGACATTTGTCCATAATTAGATTCCCTCTTGCATTATATTCAACATTATATAGTAGTATAGTGACACTGTTAAACATTTATTTTCATGCACAACACTTTGTGTTCGCTATGAAAGATAAAACATATCGAATGCTTGTCGTAATCATAACTTTACAGTGTGATATGATCATTTAAATGATGTGGCGCTTTCGGTTTCACTTTCACTGCCGGGTGCGGCTCGTGTCATGGCTGCCATCACTTTGCCATCACTGCGCGGCTCCCAAGCGATCACTCTGTGCAACAAACTGAATGTTATTTACAACTTTATTACCTGTTATTCCCAGCCTATGCAGGGTCTGTTCACTACAACATTCGCAGACATGCTCGTGTCCTCTCAGTAGTAAACAAACAGTGCATCAGCTCACGTGTGATTTCGCGGCCGCTAATACATCATTACGTTAAGACAGAAATGACATTTTTGGGTGAATTATACCTTATAAATACAGTATGTGACACTTTTAACACCATGTGGAGGTGTCCACGTTGCTGTATATAAAACAACATAAAGACTTGTGCGACTGTCTTTATGCTTCTCTCGAACTTGAAAATATAATTGGCTGAATCGTAGAGATGCTGGATTAAGATTGTGTGGGGGTTTGAATCAAGTTCGCGATTTTTTTTTTTGCATTCATCATGCAGCCCTTATTTCTTTGTTCATTTTTCAACACTAGGAAGAAAATTAATTAAATTCAAACATTTTTTAAATAACAGATTGATAGTAAATGTATTTTTATATATTTTTTTAAATATAAAAAAATAAATAAATTAATATATATATTATTTTATATTTTTATATTTATAATTTATTTTTTATATTTTAAAGTACATTTATTTTTATATTTTTCCATTTTTTATTATAAAGGTTTATATAGTTGTATTCTATAATTTTTATATATACACAAAAAATGGATTTATTGGATATATTAGTAAAATTTAAGGTAACTGGTTGCAAACAATTTATATGGGCTTTCATATTTATATATAAATTAAGTTGAACATTACTAAATGTGCCCAAATAAATTGTTTGCAACCAGTTACTATAAAAAATTCGAATGAATATTTTTTTCAGTGTATATAATATATTTGTATTATATATATTTTAAATATATTAGTATTATATATTTTATATATTTTGCTTTTGAAAGCTACAGTAAGTATATCAAGTTCAAATAAATAAAAATAGATTAAAAAAAATTAAAAAATTCACTGACAAAATTTCAAACAACAAAAGCATTTTTTCTCGTGATTTGTTCTGGAAGCTGTTTGTAACTGCAGAAAAAAATAGAAGTCAGATGAATGTGAGTCAATGATGACAGAACGCTCATTTATAGGTGAATTATGGATTGCACACTGATCGCCCATTTGACGACCTCCTCAGAGAAACCTTGTCTGGCCTTTATTTCCTCTAACGCAAATCATGCATTAACACGGCGTGCTGAAAGCCTTATCTCCTTACACTTCTCTTCAAGTGTCCTCTCTGCTCGCCAGTCCCTTTTAAAGGGCTTTGACCCTATTGGCGTTTTACATGGGCGGCACGTCCCTTTAATTACTCTCTGGTTTTGTCTCCATGCTCTCCTGCTCGCTGTATCTGCATCGCCAGACGACATGTTGAATGTGCTTTGTGTTTATGGCTGTGTGCTTTTATGCTAAACGTTGCAGTCACATTTGTTGAAATCTACAGCGGCTGTTTAAATCAATGCACGAGTGTTTTACACATCTTTGAAACGTCCGTCAAAACGCTGGGTTTCTATGAATAAATATTGTAGCATTTCTGATTCGAAAAATGTCATTCTGATGAGTGGTCGTTGCTGATTTGCTAGACAAAATGGATATGATTTTAACGTTCAAGGTCATTGATGAAATAGTTATTCGTCCTGCCTCATGTATTTCTAGATTGCATTTAGTGTGCTTTCAACTTCATTGCCATGTTGTTTTCATTTTTATTTTGGTTCATTAATGATGACGAGACTTAAAAATGTGATTATATTTTACACAATGTTGATAGTCAGGATCATTTTGAGTTAAGGAATCTCTCAAAATCAGTCTAGATCTTGTTATGGACATATTTGGCCCATTAAAACATGAGCAAGGAATCAGAAATGATCATTTTTAACATGAAAAAATTAAGTTAGTTTTAATACTATTCAGATATTTGTTGCATTATGATATTTATTTAAATTACAAACCTTATAGGTTTTATTTTACTTGTATTATGACATAAGAGTGTGTTCTTCTATAATGACATTAAGGATATTAAAATAAATGTGTGCTGTATATACTGTGCTCTATTATAAATGCTAATTTAAATATTTTATGTTTCAATTATTTAAAAAATAATATTAATGATTGATTCTTAATAATATAATTGACTTTAATTATAAAAACAAATATTATAAAATGTGTTTTTATAATATTTTATATAATTTAAATAAATAAATAAATACATAAATACATAAATACATAAATAAATAAATAAATAAATAAATAAATAAATAAATAAATAAATAAATAAATAAAAATGACTGAAAATAATTATTTGGGGCTTAATTCTTTCCTCGCAACTGACATGATTTTCTGTCATGTATGCCATTTTTTTGTGTCGTCTTTGACAAAATTGTTATTTCTATTTGCTTTTTTAATGAATATTTTAATTTACAGACTTTAACATTTAAAGCACAGACTTTCTTTCAGTGTATTGTCTGTTGTAGTATTTATAACTCAAGTTTTTGAGATTGAAATTTGTAAATGTCACAATGTTAAAATCAAAATAGTCCTAAAAATAGATGTTCATGGAAAATATAAATAAATATTTGCATTTTGTTTCAGAAATGTGACATACATGTTTGTCTGATTGAAACCTGACAGTTGCAGCAACAGTTTTCGGTCTTTTCCACAGTCCACGATAACCTCCAGGGAACACCAATCTCTAGCGTTTTTCTTCTAGTTGGCTCAGGAACAGCCATTATCAAGAGCGAGTGTCCCTGCAGATCTTTAGCTTTCACCCTAGAGTTTTGTGTCGATTGTTGGAGGATTGGACAGTGTGCCCTTGGACTTAGTTTTGTAGGACAGTCACTCCAGCAGAGAGAAGCAGCAGTGCTGGATTTCTGTCTGATTGTGAACCCAAATCCTTCGGCAACCCTTTGCAGTCTTATGAGCTTTAACAGCCCTTCTGAGGTCTTCTCAATTCCTCAAACTGCTCTTGAACAAAATTTGTGGTCTGATCTGGTTGTAAACAATGTGAATCAAGGTCAAATGCACTTAGCTAATCAGAATTAAGGGATACGTTTACAGTTTATTTTAAGTTTAGGCTTCTGGTTAGGCTTATGCACTTCTGCATGATTGTTATCCAACTATTATTCCCCTCTGATTTTTGGAATAATTTAGAGTTATGGTTGGGTTTAGGGGTAGGGAATAGGTATGGATTACATTTTCGAACAAAAATTATGTTCCAGGATCAACATAGATGTTAATCCAGGATCACATGGCAAAATCAGGACATGCTGAACGGTGATTGGAACGACTTTCAGCAAGAATTTATGAGCATTTTATTACTTCCTTTACCTTATCCTAAAACATGCATTCCTGTTTCCATAGATGTAACCTGGCTTTAAGTGGATTGATGTGAAGCATTGCTGAATTGAATTGTTGAGTCATGTTGAGTCTATTGATTGCGCACAAGTTGAAAAATCAGCCAGTCAGATTGCTTTATGCAAATATACTAGTGCAGACACTAGCCAATTATGTGTGTGCATCACAGGAGAATAGCTATATGTCAAAATAAAGGAAAAGCTTATTATCGTGATCATCATATACATACGTACAGTTGAAGTCAAAATTATTAGCCCTCCTATGAATTATTTTTATTTTGTCAAATATTTCCCAAATAATGTTAAACAGAGCAAGGAATTTTTCCACAGTATTTCCTATAATATTTTTTCTTCTGGGTAAAGTCTTATTTGTTTTATTTGGGCTAGAAAAAAAGCAGTTTTTAATTTTTAAAAAACATTTTATGGTCAATATTATTAGCCCCCTTAAGCAGTATTTTTTTTCAGATTGTCTACAGAACAAACCACTGTTATAGAATGACTTGCCTAATTACCCTAACTTGCCTAATTAACCTAGTTAAGCCTTTAAATGTCACTTTAAGCTGAATACTAGTATCTTGGAAAATATATAGTAAAAAATTATATACTGTCATCATGGCAAAGATAAATGGAATCAGTTATTAGAAATGAGTTATTAAAACTATTATGTTTAGAAATGTGTTGAAAAAATCATCTTTCCATTAAACAGAAATTATATACGTTCTTAATATATATATAGTACATACTGGGTCTTGTACCATTTTCTTTTTGTCGAGGTCTAAGGATGTGATTGACTGCCATCACTATAGGTGCACCAAAAAAACATACTTATGAACTATTCGATGGCATTTTGTAGTATAAATAGAGCAAGTAGTGCACTATGATGTGAACTTTAAAGTACATTTTGCTAAGTATTGCAAAGAAACAATGAGTTAAACATTATATTTTCAAGCGAAAAAGCAAAAGAAATAATAATTTGATGTGAAATGCAGTACAGTGATCTTACATTCAAGTTTAGAGTTTTGTTCAAATCCCCGACCCTATCAAATTTGAAACATGCTCAGCAATATAGTTTATTTATGTATATTAAAAAATGACACTGCCATTGCGAAATAATTGATAATTTCAGATTAGATTTTAGCAGCTGCTCCTGCGGGAGGGCAGATAATTCTAAAGAGCTCGCAAGCTTTCATGTCAGCAGGGTGTATTTTAGGACCATTTTTGAAGATAAAGCCACACATTGGATTCAAATAAAAAATCCCGTCAGTGGACGACGAGCTCAGATCTGGTTTATCAAAAGATTCCTCGTGTGTTAATTGCGTCCCTCGGGGGGGTATAATAGTGAGCAATTAAAGGCAGATCAGACCTGTCGTTTCACCAGCGGGATGCACATCTGGCAGGCCTTCGTCAGCCTCCTCCTCCCCCTCCTCCTCCTGTCTGGGTTTGCAAACTTCATGACAAATGGCGGATCAGATGAGTATTCGTAAAGCAGCTCATTTCAATGTTCTTTTCCAGTTTGATTTGAACAGTATGTGGCCATCAATTCAATTGTGTTTTCACTTAAGAAGGATAAGAGGGAGAGGGGAAAAAAGCTAGTAGGGAGGATTTGGGGTGGGATTAGTTTTGTCATGTCATGGGAGTGTGTCTGCATATTTTTTATATTTATAATATCATATTTCTTTTAATAATACACCTCTTACCACATTGCGATTGAGGGAAATAAATAGATATGTTGTTAAAGTTCCCATTAACCTCTATAGGAGCTGACTTAAAATGATTTATTCTGCCTTTATTTTGACATTGGAACATAATTTGTTGTTATTTAGGATATATTTCTAAATATATTTGATACATTTGAAAGTGTCTAGTGTTGTCATTTATAAGTGTTTGATAAAAAAATGTAGCTTGTAGAATATGAAATCATGATTAATATTTATTTTTTCTCAGCCTGGACATAAATAAAGATATCAAGAAAAGCGTGTATGTGACATTTCAGCTCAAAATACCACACAAATAATGTTTTAAAACTCTTTAAAACTGACCCTTTTAGGCTTTTATCAAAATTGTGACATTTTGGTGACTGTCGCTTTAAATTCAAATGAGATTGTGCTCTTTTGAAAAGTGGGCAGAGCCACAAATGCCTGTGTGTCAGCATAGTGCCAGATTTAAAAACAAGACTAACGTCCTATGCTAATGAGGGAAAGATGGTCACTAATGTGCGGGGCTTTCCCCCTCTGATGACACGTACAATGAGAGAATGTCAATCAAAGTGTTTTTATCAAGTGTGATTATAATTTTATTTTAATATAAGATTTTACCATTAAAAGCTGGTTATATTTACAGACTGTTGCCACAACTTTTGTTTAGACCCCTTATAAAAGTGATTTTTGCATAATAGGTCCCCTTTAAACAATAACTTGTTTATTTATTTATTTGCTTTTACTCACTTATGGCTATTATTTTAAATCCTTTTTCATTGTTTTCTGAAGAAGAAATAAACATATTAGTAGATGCAGTTTATATTGTTACACTACCTGGGAGTAAAACGGGTTGAAAAAGCTATTTCATATCCAGCTCAGACTCATTCTTTTCCCATTTAGCAACATTCCCAAACCCTTTCCGAACACCTCGGTCATTCCGTCATTAGCTGTCCACGGGACTGAAAACCATCCAATCCCAGTATACATTATGGTTGACGCTGGTCCGGTTCTCTCTCTCACTCACTCGTGTCTCATTGCACAGCTGAATAAATCACTCTAAACTGAATTTAATGGCTTCATATCTGAACGGGTTTCTATGGACTGCGCCTGGGATATTTCCTTAACTTTATTGACTTAGCCGCACAAGGGCAGCGGCTGGGCGTTTAGAATTCATTTGACATTTGAGGTGGCAGGGGACTCGTTTGGTGACATTTCACCGCCATTTACAGAAATGCGTCCAGCTGAATTCAAAGATAAGAAACGCTGCGATTACATCGGCCTTTTCACATATTGTCCAAGGACACATTTGTATGTAATTTTACCAACTGACCCATACATGCTCTGTAGGTGGAATAAAATCCCCCAAATCCCTTCATGAAAGCAGCGGCTGCTCTCATTGCCATCTAAAGTCACCTTTTATGAATTTTCACGCGTTTTTAGGAGGAAAAATACATACTTTGGTCATCCAGTGTAGTATTTAGAGAACAATGGATCAGAAATATGTAGGAAAATATACATTATATACAATATATTGGCTGTAGGAAAATAAAGTCATTATTAACATCTATTTTTCTTCTTCTACACAGCATTGAAAGAGCAGTTTTTCTTGCTTCTCAGATGTTTATTTCTCAGTCAGTGTCAGAGATTTTTTCCATCAAATTCTCTTGAAAACAAATGATCTGAGCTGTTTTATCGACATTCATAATATAATAGCTCTGCACTAGCTGGATGAGTATTCATATTCTTATATCTTTAGTCTGTGCCGTTTCTGTCAATGCATACATTAAACTTCGCTAGACATTGTATAGCACACCTTCAATTATTGAACAATCTTTGTGTTCTGTTGTTTTTGAAAAAAATGTCATATTTATTATATTTCACCAGGGCTGTACAATATATAATTGTTTTTGAAGTGACATTAGTATTTGCAATAATATTACATTTATAGTATATGCAATAAATTAAATGTATTTATGTGTCAAGCAATTGTAATTTCTATTATGCTATTGGTTGGACTAGCCTAGGAGAGCCTGGAGCTGAAAATACATATTAATGGCAGGCGTAGAGACAAACTAGAAAAATGACAGCAATGAATTTTCAGGTATTCATAGTGTTTTAAAAGTAGTTTTTAGCCTGAACTATATTCAATTTAATCAGCAAAATATTTATTACCTGTTTATTTGAGTATTGATCATGAATCATTAATTAAATAAACTATGTTTAAAAATCGCTAATAAAAAGGTTATTTCTCAAGGGAAAGTTTCATTCATTCATTCATTCATTTTCTTCGGCTTAGTCCCTTTATTTATCAGGGGTGGCCACAGCAGAATGAACCGCCAACTTATCCAGCATATGTTTTACACAGCAGATGCCCTTCCAGCTGCAACCCAGTACTGGGAAACATCCATACACACTCATTCACACTCATACACTACGGCCAATTTAGTTTATTCAATTCACCTATAGCGCATGTCTTTGGACTGTGGGGGAAACCGGAGCACCCGGAGGAAACCCACGCGGACACGGGGAAAGCATGCAAACTCCACACAGAAATGCCAACTGACCCAGCCTGGACTTGAACCAGTGACCTTCTTGCTCTGAGGCGACAGTGCTAACCACTGAGCCACCGCGCCGCCCATAAGTTATTATTCATTCATTCATTCATTTTCATTTCGGCTTAGTCCCTTTATTAATCTGGGGTCGCCACAGCGGAATGAACCACCAACTTATCCAGCATATGTTTTACGCAGCGGATGCCCTTCCAGCTGCAACCCATCTCTGGGAAACATCCATACACACCCATTCACACTCATACACTACGGACAATTTAGTCTACCCAATTCACCTATACCGCATGTCTTTGGACTTGTGGGGGAAACCGGAGCACCCGGAGGAAACCCACGCCAACACAGGGAGAACATGCAAACTCCACACAGAAACGCCAACTGACCCAGCCGAGGCTCGAACCAGCAACTTCTTGCTGTGAGGCGAATAAGTTATTATATTTTGCCATAAATTAGATTTTAATTATCTACAAGAATTAAAGAAATAATTATAGAATTTCTCCATAAGAAAAGTGCAGTTATAATTTTATAGTGTTTAATAAAAAAAGGCAAATGGGAGCCATCTAAATTTAAGGAGTGAGATGATAATTTAGATCACATGATCAGACTAGACCAAGCACAGAGGCGGGAGAAAGAGAAAGGGGGAAAAGCACATCAATGGATAAAGTATATAAATGAAATAAAGTGTAGGATGGTCAACACGTGACCGAAACGTTTGCCTTTTTTCAGTAAACTGCTTGTCACTTAATCTCGCTGGTGTGCTTTTGGTTTTTGATGTCCGACTGTGCGGACTTTTCAGTTGATTATTTTGGGATAATTACGCACCTATTGGACCATTTTTGACAGAGTTTTTGGTTGGTTTTTTTTATATTAAAAGGAACATTTTATATATTCTTTTCCCCATTTTTTGCGACTAAAATTAAACAAAATGATATGCAAGTGCAACTCTATGCATGCATCATGGTTTGTCTCATTTGTATATTTATTTCACAAACACTTCCTGGAGAAACATCTGAGGCAAAGTTGCTATTAAATAAAGCACAATTAATGGCTCCATAAAGCCTTTGGAGCTATATAATCTTCCTCATGGGATTGCGGCATCATGCATTTTGATCAGGCGGTTTGATTGTGTGTCGTGGTGCAAACATCATTATTACTTTTGATTAGCTTGAGGTTTCTGACTAATGGTGTTTTGGATTTAATTATGATGCCATCCATATCTATTTGCAGCCATGCTACGAGTTATATCTTAATTCAGTCTGGCTTCTTTAAAGATTAAGTCTATGTTTGGGCCCCTGTGCGTATGGACAATCATAAAAGACATGCCTCAGTCTTCTGCCCAGAGAGGATTAATGATGAATCACTGAGGTATCATCTGCTTTTTTTTTTTATTTGTGAGTTCTGGGTAAGTATGTTTCCGTATAAATTAAGTAACTTAATCCACAACAGAAAAAAAGGGCTTTTGGGTGCTTCAGTAATGAAGAACAATTAGGTGCAATATCTAAACATGCTCTTGTTCTTAATCACACACACTTTAATTTTAGCTAAACCTTGAGTAAAAGCCCTCAGGCTGCAGACTCTCACGCCAGAGCCAGAGAGAGATGGGAATGAGAAGAGAAATTAATAAATGAAGGAAACTTTAGTGGTGTTTACTGTGCAAAACACACCGTTATGACGCTAGAGGATTGTGGGTAGTTTCTAGGATGTTCTAGGTAGTTGTTATGGTGTTGTGGGAAATTACTAAGGCGTTCTATAGTGGTTGCTAGTGCTTGCGCAATTTCTAAATCGCCTTACAGTACGATTTTCCCGCAGTATGCTATTTGAACCAATCATAACACAGCGCGAGAACAGGAGACTGAGCTTAATGACAAATAGCCTGCATAAATAGGGATGATGAGTTCAGCACAGTAGGACTTGGCGCCCCAAAAAAGTTATCAGTGTGGGATTACTTTGGGCACAGGAAGGCTGATGATGTATCACAGAACCAGGTAATTTGTAAGAGCTGTCAGTCACATATCACGTCTAAAAGCATGTGGAAAGCACGAGCGCGTCGCTTCCTTCAGCATTTTTTTAACGTGTTTTGCACTCGTGCTCCTTTGTCATTTGTTGTTGCTCTTCAACCATCGACTGCTTTCTTAGAGGATGACAAACTAACAAAACATTGTTGCGGTTCCGGTACAAGTTTTACTCATTCATTCATTCATTCATTCATTATTTTTTCGGCTTGGTATATTAAAATATTAAAATAATTTTAATATGATGCAGTTATGTTGAGCGTTTTGGGACAACCATAATGTATTATTGTAAGGTCAAACACTGACAAAAGAGCATTAAATTTGTCATTAATGCTCAATCAGTGTTTATTCATTCATTCATTCATTTTACTTTTAAGGCTTAGTCCCTTTATTCATCAGGGGTCGCCACAGTGGAATGAACTGCCAACTTATCCAACATATGTTTTACACAGCGGATGCCTTTCCAGCTGCAACCCATCACTCGAAACACCCATACACACTCATTCACACACATACATACACTACGGACAATTTAGCTTTCCCAATTCACCTATACCGCATGTCTTTGGACTTGTGGGAGCACCCGGAGAAAACCCACGGCAACACAGGGAGAACGCGGGTAAACTCCACACAGAAACGGCAACTGACCTAGCTGAGGCTCGAACCAGCGACCTTCTGGCTGTGAGGCCACAGCGCTACCCACTGCGCCACCGCTCTGCCCTACAAGTTTTATGTATGGAGAAAATTTAAAAGCAGTGGGTGTTTGGGTGTTCTGTGTTTGTCTGAGGTAATTAGTCTACAGAAAAGTGTACATTCTATACAAAGTATGAAGCTGAATAGGTCCGTTCTTGTTATGTGACTCGTGATGCGCTTGCAGCATTCTGAAAAGATGTTTTCAACTGCGTGCGCCTGGAATAGGCAAGTACGTCGTGCGCGATGTGCACTTGAGTGCACAAAAGATGCGATATGTGAACAGCCTATTTGACGGCAGCGTCACAAAGGGGTCTATGATCTATGCATGACACACAAAAAAATCTGTGGATGCATAAAAATGTACACGCAACTACTTCTGATATGTGGTCAAGCAGAACACTGGAGCCGTACTCGAGTTTGAGGGCGCACACACACACACACACACACACACACACACACACACACACACACACACACACACACACACACACACACACACACACACACACACACACACACACACACACACAGAGTCTATTTATGTGTTTTCCCATAATTCTGTTGTAGAGATAATTTGTTACACCTTTACTAGGGGATTTTTATTTTATTGTTTGCCTTATGTCTGTTTTAGAGACATGTTACAGATCTTTGATCTAATTGTTTTCCTTTAGAAATATGTCATTAAAACCATGATTAAAATCGAAATGGCAATATTGTTCAAGAAAATCGTGATTTCTTTTGCCCATATCGCACAGCCCTAGTAGTTGCTACAATGGTCTTGTTGTTATAGGGTGTTATGGGAGGTGGCTAAGGAGTTCTAGGGTATTGCTAGGTTGCTTTGGTTGGTTGCTAAGGTGGGCCGTCTCTAGGATATATTTATATGTCTTCTTTGTTTTCTAGGAGATTGCTAGGTAATTTTATGTTCCCTGTAAAGCATTTACACATGGCCACACACTGCTGATGTTGTGACTGTGCAGAAGAAATAAAATGCTGGTCAGAGGACAGACACAAAAAGCCATCTGATTATTGTACTCTATTAAATGACATATAATTGCAGTGCTTTTATAGTTTGTGTCACCATAGACCTTATTTACCAGCAAAACAAGCACACAACTATCTTTAGAATTTATAAAAATACACTCTAAAAATGCTGGGTTATTCCAACCCAATTCTAGGTGAAATAGGGACTAACCCAACTGCTGGGTTAATTTTTTAATTGAATAAATAGGACCGAATGTAACCTGATGTTTTGGTTAGTCCATATTTTACCCAATTTGAGTTTAAATAACCCAGCATTTCATAGAGTGTATATTTGCATTATTGCGGTCATACTATATTTCTGTGGAATAGCTGTTAACTCTTTTCCCACCAGGAGTTTAAAGTTGTCAGTCACAACAAGCATTTTTTGATATTTTCACCTATATTTTATGGTTCACTGAATATTTTCTGCTATGAGAATTAGTGATGGGAAGTTTGGATCATTTTACTGACTCTGACCTTTGAGGGATCTTTTTTTGAGTCATTTCGTTCAATTTGCCAAAATATTGATCACACCACAAACAAGTCATAATAAAATGCTATAAGAGAAAATAATCCTTCATTGTTTACCCCTGGGTCATTTTTCTATGATTAGCTCAGCTCACCTCTTCTGACATGTCTTCAAATTTGAATGGTTTGTTCACGTGACATTGACAGTCCCATATAAGCTTAACCAATGCACACAGTCTGAGCCCGATGGTTTTTGACTCGTTCATTCATCACATGACAGCATGTAAAGTGACGAATGACTCAAACCGACGACTCGAGAGATGAACGAATCAAATGTTTTCCTGGCTCTGACAGCATATGATTGGCTTCTGTCTTTTACGTGATGTCAAACCTGATAGAAGACTCGAAAAAGCAACTAATCTCCCCGCCTGCACAAATGCACGAATGAGAGAATCACTCCCTGAGAGGACTCATTGTTCTCGAGTCACATTGAAGATTTGTTTAAAATGAATGAATTGTTCAAGAACGAACCATCACTAATGAAAATATGGCTCTATTATATATCCAAATAAAGAACCAAACCTCTGCTTTTAAAATTAAAAGCTTTTTATTCTATTTTCATGTTTATTTTTTACATCTTATGACAAAAAAATTAAAAAATGCGTTTTTCCTCTAGAGTTTTATATATACTTCATCCAGATCGACAGGGGTGGATTATTTTGCTGTGACGAACACTGATTAAAGGGCGACACGGTGGCTCAGTGGTTAGCACTGTCGCCTCACTGCAAGATGGTCGCTGGTGTAAGTCCAGGCTGGGCCAGTTGGCATTTCTGTGTGGACTATGCATGTTCTCCCCATGTTGGCGTGGGTTTCCTCCGGGTGCTTCGGTTCCCCCCACAGTCCAAAGACATGCGCTATAGGTGAATTGAATAAACTAAATTGGCTGTAGTGTATGAGTGTGTGCGAATGAGTGTGTATGGATGTTTCCCAGTAATGGGTTGCAGCTGGAAGGGCATCCGCTGCGTAAAACATATGCTGGATAAGTTGTCGGTTCATTCCGCTGTGGCGACCCCTGATGAATAAAGGGACTAAGCCTTAAAGAGAAAATGAATGAATGAATGAGCACTGATTGAGCATTAATGACAAATTTAATGCTCTTTTGTCAGTGTTTGACCTTACAAGAATACATTATAGTTGTACCAAAATGCTCAACATAACTGCATCATATTAAAATTATAGTTAGGCATTAAACTGTCCTGCAAGATATTAGTTTTAAATCATTTTTAAATTGAATTTCTTTCTGAAGTTTGACACACTGGTACACAAATAGCCAGAAAATGTGCTCTATTTAACTCAATTCAGAAATAAATGCATACTTTTAACAATATGGTGAAAAATAAAGTGAATAGTTACAACTGCCTGATGTTACCACTTACTGTATATGGACTGAACATGTTTTGTATAAAGACGTTTTTGCTTAGATGACCAAATATTCTCCATATATAAAAAAGCTGGCACTGATTGTAGGGGCTTAGGTCTGAGTGGTTACTAGGGTGCTTTGTGAGGTTACTGAGGTGTTCTAGGTGCTTGGGATGCTATGTGAGGTATTGTGTATTCACTAGGGTTAATGGTACCATAAAAGTCAATATGTTGTTTAATACTGAGGAGCATGTTCAAATCTCATGCCAAGTATGCACAGTGATAGTGATGGTTTACGAAACAGCATTAATAAAACAGGGATTTAATGGAGGAGAGGGGAAACGTGCGCTGTCGATAGATTGTGCTCACATTGATGGACAGATGACGACCTTCATCAGCAGAGCAGAAAATAGAGGAGTGATTAGCATGATGAGCTCAACACACACACACACACACACACACACACACACACACACACACACA
>CAIGQW010054109.1:1687630-1705473 GCA_903798125.1 Danio choprae
GTGTGTGTCTGTGTGTGTGTGTGTCTGTGTGTGTGTGTGTGTGTGTGCCCATCTTATTGTGCGTGTGTTCTGACTCAGTGGCTGTAGTGATTGGGTTTAATCCCAGCTGAGCGCTGACGACTGAATGAAGGCTTTAGAGCCACAGATTCACTGCTTCAGCACATCTAGAAACATCTGAGACACTCCTGGACACTCCTGGATCTTTTTTCTGATGCATTTCAGTTGGAAATGAAGAGCTTTGCTTTGGACCAAACTGACTCTGGCATGCCATGAGATTATTCATATGCTAGAATTTGATATTAACATTCATCAATCCTTCCTTTTCACTCAGAAATTGATAATAGATGTCACAAATCATAATTAGAAACTGGCAGTAACATGTTGATTTAAACATGAACTTTATGCCAGTAAGGCGACACGGTGGCTCAGTGGTTAGCGCTGTCACCTCACAGCAAGAAGGTCACTGGTTTGAGTTCTGGCTGGGTCAGTTGGCATTTCTGTGTGGAGTTTGCATGTTCTCCCCAGGTTTTCTCTGGGTGCTCCAGTTTCCCCCACAGTCCAAAGACATGCACTATAGGTGAATTGAACGAACTAAATTGGCTGTAGTGTGTGTGTGTGAATGAGTGTGTATGGATGTTTCCCAGTACTGGGTTGTGGCTGGAAGGGCATCCGCTGCGTAAAACATATGCTGGAATAGTTGGCGGTTCATTCCACTGTGGCGACCCCTGATAGATAAGGGACTAAGCTGAAGGATAATTTAATTTATGCCAGTAATCTTTCAAATAATGAGTTTTTTGTACTTTTTTATGTATTATTGCAATTTTAAATAGCTGTTTACTTTTTGAATACGTTTCAAAATGTAATTTACTTTATCTTTGCATAATTCTGCATAATATTTCTTTAAGGATTTTCTGAAGTTCAATTTTTTTTAAAGACATATTTGTTAGCAATTCATGTATTTATCTATATATTTTCCTTGTTAAATAAAAGTAAGCAAGTAAATAAATGACACTGACTGTAACTTTTGAATGGTATTGCTCTGTTTAGTATGCAAGTATATGCAAAACCAAAAAATTTAAACGTACAAATAATTACAAAGTATTGACAAGTAGCATTGAACTGGAATGATGTTTTCGTTCGAAGCAGACAAATATGTTTTCAGTGTAGCTCATGAGACTCGAATTGCATGAGACTTCACTTCTTAGTCTCAGATGTTTCTCCAGAACTCATCATGGTATAGATTGTTGTCACGAAGTAAGAGTATGAAGGTGTAAAGTTAATGAGGAGAGCAACTCGGATCATTTGGTTTTAGAGAGTTTGATGACTAGTCTTTGAAGTTTCTGCTTTTAGATTGCAGTTTGAGACGTTGAAATCTTTTACGAATCCTTGGACGAGACACATCACTGCTTTCTGCTTTTGTGAAAACCTCTATGAGGCAGAAGAGATTTGAGCAAAGTCTCATTTTATTTTCAGTGTCGTCCTGGAGGAATCTGATAAGTGGACAGAGGGATGGATGGAAAGTTTATTGAACACTTTAAAGTGGTTTCGAAGATGTACTTTCGTTTTTTTTCTTCTAGGAGATATGTCAAGACGTTTTAATGGAGTTCTGTATTTGGGATTTTTATTTTCTTGTAGGTCAATTATAAAGACCTCATTGATGGCTTTTTGCATGTGTTTGTCTGTTCATGCAATATTTCTTCCATCCATCATCCGTCTGTCCACTTATTTTTCTGTTCGTTCATCCATTTACAGTTAAAGTAAAAATTATTCGCCCTCTTGTGCATTTTTTTTCTTTTTAAAATATTTCCCAAATAATGTTTAACAAGGAGTTTGCATGTTCTCCCCGTGTTGGCGTGGGTTTTCTCCGGGTGCTCCGGTTTCCCCCACAAGTCCAAAGACATGCAGTATAGATGAATTGGGTAGGCTAAATTGTCCATAGTGTATGAGTGTGAATGGGTGTGTATGGATGTTTCCCAGTGATTGGTTGCAGCTGGAAGGGCATGCGCTGCGTAAAACATATGCTGGATAGGTTGGTGGTTCATTCCGCTGTGGCGACCGCAGATTAATAAAGGGACTAAGCCGAAATGAAAATGAATGAATGAATGAATGAATGAATGAATGAATGAATGTTAAACAGAGCAAGGAATTTCTCACAGTATTCATTCATTCATTCATTTTCTTTTCAGCTTAGTCCCTTTATTAATCTGGGGTCGCCACAGCGGAATGAACCGCCAACTTATCCAGCATATGTTTTACGCAGCGGATGCCCTTCCAGCTGCAACCCATCACTGGGAAACATCCATACACTCATTCACACATACACTACGGACAATTTAGCTTACCCAATTCACCTGTACCACATGTTTTTTTGGACTTGTGGGGGAAACCGGAGCACCCGGAGGAAACCCACGCAAACACGGGGAGAACATGCAAACTCCACACAGAAATGCCAACTGACCCAGCCGGGGTTTGAACCAGCGACCTTCTTGCTGTGAGGCGATTGTGCTACCCACTGCGCCACCGTGCTGCCCCATTTCTCACAGTATTTCCTATAATATTTTTTCTTCGGGAGAAAGTCTTATTTGTTTTATTTCACCTAGAATAAAAGCTTTTTTTTTTTTTATCATTTTAAGGTCAATATTATTAGCCCCCTTAAGCAATATTTTTTTTTTGATTGTCTACAGAACAAACCATTGTTATACAATCACTCACCTAATTACTGTATTGCCTAGTTAACCTAATAAACCTAGTTAAGCCTTTAAATGTCACTTACTTACTAGTATCTTAAAACTATTACATTTGGAAATGTGTTAAAAAATGCAGTTAAACAGAAATTGGGGGGAAAATATACAGCATCACAGACATTGACTTCCTCCTCCACACAGTTCAGCAGGTATTGTGTGTATTTAATTAAAGCTGTAGACTGTTAATTGACCTCAGTGCATTAAATCTCTGGAGTCACATCAGGGTGTGTTTGCAATAACATTCTGACATGCTCTTCTATATAGTATGCACACTGTGTTCAGAATGCTGAATGCTGTTTTCACCTTCTAGCCAGTTCCTGAAGCAGAAAATCAATTTGCAATCAATTCAATCTATTTTTTCCCATTGAATATGCTGTTTCGCTTGGAAATAGGTCACATTACAGAGGTAAAATAGGTTGCAGATGCCATTCCATTTTTACTTAGACATTTTTACTCAGACTTGGATTGGGATGAAAAATAAGCATATTTATTTACAATATAGTCTGACAGAATTGTATTAAATGTGCTGTGTGGTGCATATTGATATATGCTGTTTCAAAAAATACTGCATACGGTAATAGATTGGATATTTACATCCATTTATTTATCTAATATTTCCATCCAAACATTCATTCATTCATTTTCTTTTCGGCTTAGTCCCTTTATTAATCCGGGGTCACCATAGCGGAATGAATCCGCAACTTATCCAGCATATGTATTACGCAGCCGATGCCCTTACAGCTGCAACCCATCAATGGGAAACACCCATACACACTCATTCACACACATACACTACAGACAATTTAGCTTACCCAATTCACCTATACCGCATGTCTTTGGACTTGTGGGGGAAACCGGAGCACCCGGAGGAAACCCACGCCAACACGGGGAGAACATGCAAACTCCACACAGAAATGCCAACTGACCCAGCGGCTGTGAGGCGACAGCGCTACCCACTGCGCCACCGCGCCACCCTCCATCCAAACATCTATTATGTATTTCGATTCATTCATTGTACATTCATCAACTTTTTCTATCCACCCAATATTTAAATTAATCCAATTTTTATATCTATCCATCCATCCATAATCTATCTTTCATCTGTCAAATATTTCCATCCATCCTTCAAATCCATCCATCCATCTTACATTCATCAAATATTTCCATCCACCAATCCATTCATCTATCCATTAATTAAATATTTCCATCCATCCATCCTCTTTTCATTAAATATATCTACACATACATCCATCTTCTATTCATCAAATATTTCCATCCATCCATCTATCCATCCAACATATATTTCCATCCATCCATCCAACATATATTTCCACCTATCCATCTAACATAATATTTTAATCCATCCATCCATCCATCCATCCATCCATCCATCCATCCATCCATCCATCCATCAAATATTTTCATTCATCAACCCATCCATTCATTCATTCATTCATAAATATTTCCATCCATCCATAAATCCAGTATGTTCATCAATCTTTCATTCATCCAATACTTCCATCCATCCTTCAAATCCATCCATCAATCCATCCATCCATCTATTTATCAAATATTTCCATCCATCCATCCATCCACCTTTCATTAAACATATCTACCCATCCATCCATCTAATGATCCAACATATATTTTCATCTATCCATCCAACATATATTTTCATCCATCCTTCTAACATATATTTCCATCCATCCATCCATCCATCCATCCATCCAAAATATATTTCCACCTATTCATCCATCCATCCACCCATCCATTCCTCCCACATATATTTTCATCCGTCCATCCATCCATCCATCCATCCATCCAAAATATATTTCCACCCATCCATCCATTCCTCCCACATATATTTCCATCCGTCCATCCATCCATCCATCCATCCATCCATCCATCCATCCATCCATCCATCCATCCATCCATCCATCCATCCATCCCCCTACATGTACTGTGCCATGTGTTAGAATGAATTCTGTTCTAAACACAACCCTCGCAGGTGATTATAGTTGCCCTTTGAGTTACTGTGAACCAGTAGTTCTGAATATCATCTTTTTTAACAGTTCTTGGAATGGATTTTCCTGGAATGACTAAAATAGGCAAGCTGAGAGAAAAAAACACCAGAATGAAATGAAAAAGTACAGAGGAAAAGATCTATCTGTCATTGCCTTCAGTTTCTAAGTCATTTGTTTTGTCTATTGATGTCAGTGCAGAAGACAGAGCCGTGTGGGATAATTTATGTCCGCAGCACAAGCGGAGCATGAAGAGTCACGTGCTGAAGTTTAATTCTCTGGGTCAGGGGTTTGGGCTTTGTTTAAATCCCTGCTAGAGTAAAACTGAAGCAAACTTCAGTAATTAAACAAAAAAAAATGGTCTGACAGAGAGAGATTGAGGCCAGGAAAGATGGATGAAAAAAGAGAGGGAAAATAATGGATGGATGGCTAGAAAGGAAGGAAGTTAAAGCAATAAGGATAACAGCAGGACAGTACAAAACAATAAGTCTCAGAGATTGAATTGCTGTGACACCGAGATGAGCGACATGATCACTGATCAGACAGATAAAGAAGCCTTATTGAGTTTTCACTGCACAGTTTTGCTGACTTTCTTAATGTCACTTTGCTGTCTGCAAACCGCAAAACATGGCCTAAATTAGAAGAAAACCGTGGAATGGCATTTACAGCTATTTTAATATGCCGCATTTTAAACTGAAATAAAATAGTATGGGTGAATCTTGTGCAGATGTAAACTATTATGTAGTGCTATTTTTATGACACTTGTTGTCATTGTTTTTGACTGCATTCATGCAATTAATTATTTTTACTGTAAACATTTGAATTTATATTTAAATGTATTTTTAAAAGCACAAATTGTTATTGTTTTGTACATTGTGTGTCATTTTAGTGTCAAAGAAATGATTAAATGTTAATAAAATAATCGCCATTATTCATTCATTTATTCATTTTCTTTTCGGCTTAGTCCCTTTATTAATCAGGGGTTGCCAAAGAGGAATGAACCACCAACTTATGCCCTTCCAGCTGCAACCCATCACTGAGAAACACCCATACACTTTCATTCACACACATACACTAAGGCCAATTTAGCTTACTTAATTCCCCTATAGCGCTTGTCTTTGGACTGTGGGGGAAACTTGGAGGAAACCCACGCCAACACGGGGAGAACATGCAAACTCCACACAGAAATGCCAACTGACCCAGCCGAGGTTCTAACCAGCGAGCTTCTTGCTGTTAGGCAACAGCGCTACCCACTGCGCCACCGCTCTGCCCATAATAGCCATTATTGTATTAATAAACTATAAATTTATTTTTGAATTATAACAGTGGGTTCATATTTATTTAAATTTTTTAATACATTTATAAAATGTTAAACATTATTTTATTAATAAAAATATAGGTTTATTTTTGGATTATAACATGGTTCATATTTATTTCTATTTATGAATACATTTATAAAATAATAAGCATTATTTTATTAATAAAATCAAAATTTATTTTTGGATTATATTAGTGGGTTCATATGTATTTCTTGTTTTAATACAGTTTTAAAAAATACGCATGCATTATTGTTTTAATAAACTATACATTTATTTTTGTATTATAAGAGTGGGTTCATATTTATTTATATTTATTAATACATTTACAAAATAATAGGCATTGTTTTATTAATAAAAATATAAATTCATTTTTGGATTATATTAGTGTGTTCATGTTTATTTCCTTTTTAAATACATTAATAAAATAATAATAATTTTCTTATTAATTAAACTATGAAATATTTTTTTGGATTATAATCCTGTTCATTTCTATTTTTTAATTCATTTATATGTACTTGATATACATTTACAATATACGTTTTATTGTAATTTAAAATGTAAGTTAAATGTAAATGAAATTTTAATATGTACATTTTATTATATGTTTTCTTTCTTCTGTGCATCTATGCTAATATCATTTTAGTGATGGAGTTATTAGGTATTAAATAAAAGATTTAAACTTAAGTAGCTTGCATGTACTATTGCACTAAACATGTGCAATAAAAAAACAGAGTCATCAATTAAAACTGTACACCAAATCAGTTCTGACTTCAGATTATCTTTATGTATTAGGCAGAGGAGGCCAGCTTGACATATTTGCTCTCTACTGTAAATATTGCAGCAACCAGAGGTGTCATAGCTGTTTAACTGTGCGTGTGTGATTTGTGCACAGCTTAACGGTCATCAATCAGTGATCCAACGGCCTCTCGGAGTTAAATGTCAGCTAATGTAGTCTCGACATTAACAGCGAATGCCCTCCGGTTAACCGTACTGAGCTGATTATATTCAGCCACACATTTTATAACGCTACTGTGGGTATGAGGCGGTCGGTCACATGTAGCTCTGTGGAAGCAATACTGGTTATGATGGCAATGTAGGCAGTGGGACTGATTTGTATAGGTTGATATTTATCTAAATGTTATCATTCTGACTCTAAGCCATTTCGTTTTTCTAAGCAGTAGTTTATGATTTGGGTTTTATTACTGGTGCTCAATAATCCAGTTTAATGTTTGTTTGTTTGTTTTTTGGTTTATGACGTCTCAAATCCATTTAGTTGTAGTACAATACAATTTACAATTAAATCCACTTACATTTGTAAGTTAACTTAATTCCTTCATGTTGTCCCAGCACAAATCGATTGTGTGGAACCCAGCATTTTTTACAGGGAACGACAAATAAATACATAAAGACATGCATAAATAAAACAATTTGCTTGTAATAAACAAACCTAACAGAGGATCATAATAACTAGAAATTCCAAGAGTTCAGTCAAAGCAGGGTGAATCTGCCTTCAGCTACTGTGCCCCCCGCTGCTGGAATCAGCTTCCAGAAATGATCAGATGTGCTCCAACATTAGGTACATTCAAATCCAGACTGAAAACACATCTGTTTAGCTGTGCCTTTACTGAATGAGCACTGTGCTACGTCCCACAGATCGCACTATTATGTCTCTCTTTTCTTTTTCATTCTTTTATAACCTGTTTTAACACATTTCAATCTGTTTTTAATTTTTTAATTTTTTATACTTCTCTCTTTTTTTCCTGTTTATGTAAAGCACTTTGAATTGCCACTGTGTATGAAATGTGCTATATAAATAAACTTGCCTTGCCTTGCCTAGTAGCATTACTATTACATCAAATTTGCAATGTGCACTATGTCAGCTTTTAATTTTACATCACTTATTCTGATCCCTGCCAAGCATTGGAGTTGCATTTAGTGCTATACTATTGCATAAATTACCCACTTCACCTTCAACATCAGTCAATGCTTTACCTGTAAAACCTTACACCAATGTGTAATCGGCATTAAATAAAAGTCTTACTTATAATCAAAACTTATAATGCATATTGCGGCATATAGATGTGGCTCCCTCACACGACGCTGGTCAATAAGACATAGTGTTTAATACGCTTTGAATTGGCACCCCGGAGTGGAGTGTCATTCGGCGCCTGCATTACTCCTAATGGTGCAGCCATTAAACGCAACTGCCCTTGAATTAGGCTCACCTCGCCAGCGCTTGCTCTGTTATTTCTCCAACATTAGCTACATTACTGCAGCGAGCCTATTAGTCGTTTGAGCCGCCGTTGGAAAGCTTTTTGAACGCAGTCAATGAAAGGTATGTAATTGATATTTTCGAAGGCTCTTTTGTGGAGAGCCGAGTGAAGGAGATGGACTGGAAGTGTAGATGTGTGTATGTGTGTGTGGGTGTTTTTTTGAGATCTGGGCGGCAGGTGTCGGTGGGTGAGTCTGGACTATATCAGGTGAATCTCCACAGGAGGATCAGCGAGTGGGAATCAAATGTGTGGGAGCGGCTCTGATTAACAGACGCTGTCCGAAAATGGAGATCGGAAACTATATTGTGCTCTCACGTGGGATTTAAGCTTCTGGAATGTTCTGTCAACGTTTTACTCACCCTCGTGTGTTGTTTTAAAGCATCCCTTCTTTTGTGTCACACTAAAGGAGAGGTTTGGTTGACTCTTAGAGCTTCCTCTGGATGTGGTCAATTCAACACCCTTAAAAAGAGAAAGGGAGACGACTCTGAAAGTTGTGAATGGATTTGAGCAGCGTTTGTGTTTTGATGTCCAGCTGTCCTTCTGTTATTGTGCTGACATCTCAGCTGTGCACCTCCACTAAATGAGCTCTCGCTAGAAGAGCATCTTGTTCGAGCTCTGGACACACAGCCTGAACGCTTTTGGCAGTTATTAGTGGAGAAAAAAAAAACTTTCCTCAATTTTTATCTGGGCAAACTCAGTGATCTGTGGCGGCGTCTGCAACTGTCAGGTGTTCATTTCTCCTTCACGAGCGCTGCAAGTGAGAATTGCATAGGTCAGAAAAAAAATTTAAACCTCCACTTTTACTTCCAGATGGGGAGAGCATCTTTTTTTCCATAGTTTCACTTGGATCAGCTACTTGTAAAATTTGCATGGTGCACATTTATCCAATTACTTGTGCTGATGCAATCAATATTCAGCCAATTAAACACATGCTTCCTTTAGACACAGGCACACATGTTGGCCTGGAATCAAGTCTGTTGCTGCAACTCCACATTTTCTGCATTCTGTTTAGAAAAGTGCTTTATTTTGCACATTTAGTAGAGATATCTCACATCTTACTTTAAGTGAAGCACATTATTACCTATTTCTGCATACGTCGCATCTTTAGTAATACGCAAAGTTGGTTTTAGAGCACCCAAAATGTGTTTTGTGTTATATTCGTTATATCATGTTCATTCATTCATTCATTCATTTTCCTTCGGCTTAGTTCCTTTATTCATCAGGGGGTCGCCACAGCGGAATGAATCGCCAATTTATCCAGCATATGTTTTACAAAGCGGATGCCCTTCCAGCTGCAACCCATCACCCATACACACTCATTCATACACACTCATACACTACGGCCAATTTAGTTCATCCAATTCACCTATAGCACATGTGTTTGGACTGTGGGGGAAACCGGAGCACCCGGAGGAAACCCACGCCAACACGGGGAGAACATGCAAACTCCACACAGAAATGACACTGACCCAGCAGGCACTCAAACCAGCAACCTTCTTGCTGTGAGGCGACAGTGCTAACCACTGAGCCACCGTGTCGCCCTTATATCATGTGTTATATGGTGTTATGTGTAATATTTGATCATATATTTATTTCTTTTTAAATATAGGCATTTTTATAAATGTTTGTTACATTTTTAACATGTTAGTGTATTACCAGGTATTTGAAGCAGGACATTTTACAATAATGTCACAATAATGATGTGAACAAATACATCTTATAATCTTTGTGATGATAATTTTGACCAAGAGTAGCATGATTATTAGTTTAAGCATTATGCAGCATTACCAAAATGTGGACATTTTAATGGTCAGGAACTAAAAAACAAATAAAAACAAAAAACTGGACCGTGTCTTTGGACTGAGGGAAACCTGAGCACCCAGAGGAAACTACCACGGGGAGAACATGCAAACTCCACACAGAAATGCCAACTGACCCAGCCGGGACTCAAATCAGCGACCTTCTTGCTGTGAGGCGACAGTGCTAACCACTGAGCCACTGTGCCGCCCTCAATCAATCAATCAATACATAACGAACTAGAGAAATGAATAAATGAATGAGTACACCCCTCTTTGTAAATGAACATTTCAACCAAATCTGATATTTTTTTGTGTTTCTCTTGATTTTTTTTTTTTTTATTAAAGTTTTCTTAAATATTTTCTCCTACATATTACTTTGAGTGTACTAGATTTTGGACTCTTATCTTAAGTTTTCTTGTTGTATTAGCTTCAGTTTTGACTTTGGTACTGACTAATGTAATGTTGTTACGATCACCAGTGATCTAGCAGCTGTGGATTGCTAGAGAACTACATACACACCACGAACTACATCTCCCAGCATGCACCTCACACACACCAGTTCCTGATTCCCACTGATTACACACACACACACACAGCCAGAAGATCATTATGGACTGAATTCAAGGACTATAAACTCAGCACACACAGACACAGCGTGGCTGAGTCTTGTTAAACTGTTTAGTGAGCATTACGGCATGTTTGACCCTTTGCTTTGTTTCTTTGTTTATGTTATTTGCCGCGTGTATCGACCATTCGCCTGTTTATTGACCACGCTTTGGATTATCTGTATGCACCTGTTTGTTCCTGTTTCGACCTTTGCTTGCAAGACGTTTCTCTTAATAAACTTTTAAAATCAATAGCTATTATAAATAAAATTAAATCAAGATATCAAATCTCAACCTTTTCTTCACTGTATATTTTAAATATTCTGATTAAAGAGCAGCGAATGAATCTCTGATTTAGATTTGTAATTTGATTACATTAAATAATGGAGGTGTCACTTTAAAAAGCATTCGAAAGCATAATGAAAGCATTCGATTGCTTTCCTAACTTTTTATGCTCATTTAAGTCAAGATCGACATGTTTAGATAGTATTATTATTATTATTATTATTATTATTATTATTATTATTTTCATGTGTATATGTCTGTTCAAACACACACCCAAAACCACTTTCGCCCTGCTTCAAATCGCATTTACAGAATTCGTTTGGGAAACAGCGTCTATTTATCACTATGGAGCGCGTCTGAGAGTCACGCACCGCTACATAAACTGTTTTGAGGATTGCATAGGAGGGGCAACGGCGCCTGTAATTTAAAGGAAGGGAATTCCACCTTTTTTATATTTATTTTAAAGTGTTTTCATGCCTAAAAAAAAGCACAGAACAGATTCACATTTAAGAGCAAGGTGCGTCCCCTGATGGTTTGGTGGTATGGGTTGCATATAGGGAGGATCAGCTCTTTAATGTTTCTTGCCACCCTTCATAGAAAGATTAAAATATGATAGAAACACGGTAAAATACCTTTATGGGATGATGGCGGGATAGAAATGTAAAATACGGGAGAATCCTGGGAAAAACGGGAGGGTTGACAGGTATGGTCCAGCGTCCATCCGTTACAAATGTATATGCACAAATATATTATTGTAAAACATCCTATAGAAAATATTCATTTAAAAGTGAGATTTGTGAGTGGTCGACTCATTTATGCTGAGCACTGTAAATAAATAAATAAACATAAGTGACCCCAGTGGTATGAAAGCTCAATATAATTGCTGCGTAAATAAGTCTCTAAAATATACCATTCCAGTATGCTTCACAAGAATATATCCTGTCAGTTTTTTCTACTTGTATATCGTGTTTACTTCAATATCATCAGTAACTGTTTGTGAAACTTGCTGGCAATTTCCTACACCATTTTTCCCAGTATATTCCAAAGTACATCCCCATTACCGCTCAAGCATAATCTTTATGGATGCAAATGGGGATGCGGCCTGTGAATGAATGTGTCCATGAAACATCTGCCACACTGACTTTCTGGGAGAAGTTTTCTGACACGTTGAGCAGGTCTGAAGTGAATGATCACCATTAACACAGTGGAGTGGGCTGTTTCTGTAGAGATGATGACGCATGCAATGAATCTATAACATGCTGAGCGGCCCACGTCTTCTGAGAACTGTGGCAAGAGACAATTTACAGTATCCTACATTTAAAACAATACATAAAGCATTTTACATAAGATTGCAGTTTTGGGGGGTGGGCGGGGGCTTCAGCTTATACAGGATTTTTTCTTGAAAAAATACTCTAGGTAACACTTTAGGTAACAATTCATACCATTAACTACTGACTTATTACATGACTATTATTAAGATATTAACTGTTTATTAGCACTTATAAAGTATGATCTTATTTTACATCCCTAATCCTAGTCAATATCTAAACCCAACTACTACCTTACTAACTATTAATAAGCAGCTAATTAGTAGTTTACTGAGCTAACAGTCTTAGTTAATGGTTTGTTAATAGCGTGAATTGTACATTAATATAAACTGTAACCAAAAATGTATCACTGTATAAATTGGTAAAATACTTGTAATTTGCATGACCAGCCTATGTAATATATTGTTTTAAATGGCAAAAATGTCAATGAAAGTAACGTTTTTAAATCTTTAAAGATAAATAATGTAATTTGAAAGTGTATATGTTCTGAAAAATGGCTGTGACTCACAAGCTACAAACTATTTTTGTGAAAATATGCAGTCATACTTCTTTGTATTAATAGTTTTTTTGCGTAATCAGAGTTTACAGAAAACACATTAATGCATTCTCATTAATATTAATTGCATTACTTGCATTGCATTTGATTTCAGGATATTATATATGGGTATATCTTGTTGCATGCTTGATTTTGATTGGCTGATGAGCATTCTAAGGTGTGCAGTTATTTTCAGATAAACGCACAGCTAAAGTAGTTCCAGACTGCTACAGGTTTTGACTGCGTTACAGTTTCATATCACTACGGTGAATGATTTCTGCTATTTTACAGCTACAACAGTCAAACAATCACATCAAAATTAAACAACTAGACTTTGGACTAGATTTGTAAGAAACTGGTGTACACACAGGAGCAGTTTGAGGACAATAACTTGACAAATATCTGGAAATAAAACTCCTAAATAGTGTCTTCAGATGTGGGAAGTATAGTATAAGCAGAGTAATTCACTCTAGTCTGATGGATTATTAATAAAATAATGCACACCCAAAGTCTAATGGCCACTTAACTTCACAACAGCACGTCATCAATAATTCCTTACATACATACTTATTTAAGTGCCATTTACAATTGCAGATTCATTTTAAATTATTATCCATGGCCCATGAGCTCATCCAGATACTTTATAGAAGATTTCATTTATTTATTTTCCTTCGGCTTAGTCCCTTTATTTATCTGGGGTCGCCACAGCGGAATGAACTCCTAACTTATCCAGCATATGTTTTACACAACTGATGCCTTTCCAGCTGCAACCCAGTACTGGGAAACATCCATACACACTCATTCACTCTCAATCACCTATAGCGGATATCTTTGGACTGTGAGGGAAACCGGAGCACCCGGAGGAAACCCACGCCAACACGAGGAGAACATGCAAACTCCACACAGAACTGCCAACTGACCCAGCCGAGGCTCGAACCTGCGACCTTCTTGCTGTGAGGCGACAGTGCTAACCACTGAGCCACCGTGCCGCCCTATAGAAGATTTGTACATTCAAAATTAATTTCTCACTTCTTAGACCTTCATTTAAAATGACCATTGAAAACAAAAACGTGTTTGAAAATGTGTCTGGCTCCATTATTATAAATCACTTTGACCCAGAAACACTTTTTGAGTTCCAAACTCTTAAATAAAAAAGCCACAAAACCACAGCCAGAGTATGAATAATTACGTCTCTGCAACCGTTTGAAGGAGAAACATAATAGCAATCATTTAAAACCCAATGCGACTCAATGATTGACCGGGTCTCGAATCATGAAAAGAAGAGAAACTATACATTTCAGCAGACGTTTCTGCACATTTTTACCTCAAATATGGCATTTCAAACCATATGTAGCTTTATTTTCTACCCAAGATTCATCAACATTTGTGTCTTTTCCTTCTTTCAGAGGTTGGCCAGAGAGGCTGAAGACATCCAACGAGAGCATTCATGGCAAGATGCAATCAAGGTAAGACCAAAATTCATGACATTTGAGAAAGATTTGAGATTGAAATCAACTTTTATATAACAATATACTGTAATTTGATTGCTTTAATGTAACAAGAATAATAGGTAACACTTTAGATTTATTACTAATTATCTCTATGAACTAGTGGGTTATTACTTGCCCATTATTAATACATTATCTGTTTATTAGTGCTTATAAAACACTTATTCTGCATGATCCTATTCTACATCCCTAATCTTACCCAATACCTAAAGTGCTATCTTAATAACTATTAATAAACCTCAAATTATAAATTTTTTTGGCACAAGTTTTATTTAATGGTTTATTAATAGTGAGGATTGTACTATAAATTAAGTTCGACCATACACGAATTACTATATATTACTGTATATGTGTGTGTGTGTGCTGTGTATATTTATTATGTGTATATAAATACACACATGCATGCATATATTTGAGAAAAGGTTTGTTTATATTTAGATATAAAGTATATGATACAAATTATATATGCCAACAAAAATTGTATAATTTTGTTTTAATGTATACTACATGACAAAAGTCTTGTCGTCAATCCCAGTTTTAAAAGCAACAAATAATAACTTGACTTTTAGTTGATCGTTTGGAAAAGTGGCAGAAGGTAGATTTTTCTAATGAATCGTCTGTTGAACTGCATCCTAATCATCACAAATACTGCTGAAGACCTACTGGAACCCGCATGGACCCAAGATTCTCTCAGAAATCAGGTTTGGTAAAGGAAAAATCATGGTTTGGGGTAACATTTAATATGGGGGCATGCAAGAGATCTGCAGAGTGGATGGCAACATCAACAGCCTGAGGTATCAAGACATTTGTGCTGCCCATTACAAACCACAGGAGAGGGCAGATTCTTCAGCAGGATAGCACTCCTACTCATACTTCAGCCTCCAAATCAAAGTTTCTGGAAGCAAAGAAGGTTAAGGTGCTCCAGGATCGGCCAGCCCAATCACCAGACATGAACATTATTGTGCATGTCTGGGGTAAGATGAAGGAGGAGGCATTGAAGATGAATCCAGAGAATCTTGATAAACTCTGGGAGTCCTGCAAGAACGCTTTCTTTGCCATTCCAGATGACTTTATTAATAAGTTATTTGAGTCATAGCAGAGATGTATGGATGCAGTCCTCCAAGCTCATGGGAGTCATACACAATATTCATTCTTTTTCCACTGCACCATGACTTTATATCCTATACTGTACATTATTTCTGTTTAGTGACAATACTTTTGTCTAAGCAAAGTCAGACCTTGCTGTCCTAATTAAATAATTAAAAATCAAGGCATGATCATATTTTATTTTGGTAAAATAAGCATAATCTAGAGGCCTTTGCCTTTCATATAAGCCACTTCTGATACCAAATGTAGACTAGACTAGAAGTCAAGTTATTATTTGCTGTTTCTAAAACTTGGATAGGCGACAAGACTTTTGTCAGGTAGTGTATGTGTGTGTATTACATATACAAAATAAATATATATAATTCACACACATACACAAATTATGTCAAATCAAACATTTATTTTGGATGCAATTAATCACGATTCATCTTTGCCCTGCACTACAACAAATGATTCCTAGTTTCCAGTTCTCTCTCCAAAATGAAAATGAGTAGTTTTGATATATACCTGTATGTGTTTTAAAATGTTCTCTGGTGTGGGATACTTCATCGACACTTCGCTGAGCCTGTATTTTAGTTGAGGTGACTGGTTAAGTTAGTCACGTTGTCAGATGTAAGTCTTTCGGTGAATCTCCTTGAGCGAATCCCCCTCGGCGCCCTTGGAGGGTGGAAGCTCAGACGCAGCGGCTGCATTGTGAGGAACAGTCTGAATGTGGGAGATTATATGCACTGACAGCTGAAGGATTTTTTTTTTGCAGATGTTCTATCACTGGATAGTCTGATATTATTGCCTTTGACACTTTGCGCTTACAATTGTGGTTCAATACAATGGTGAAGTGATATGTAGTGCTTTAGTGTGATACTGCAAGTGATTTCTTTCTTTATTGTTTGGTCATATTGTATCAGATGAGATTTGTCACATCATATTTGACTAAGTTTATAGAACTTTAAAGACAAAGGCAACTACAAATAAAAAATACATATAAAAGTCAAAACTATTCGTCCTCCTGTGAATTTCTTTTTCTTTTTCAAATATTTCCCAAATTATATTTAACAGAGCAAAGAATTTTTACAGTATTTCCTATAATTTTTTATCTTATGGAGAAAGTCTTATTTGTTTTATTTCTGCTAGAATAAAAGCAATTCTGATTTTTTAAAGCCAATATAAGGTCAATATTATTCGCCCCCTTAAGCAAGTATTATTTTTTGATTGTCTACAGAACAAACCGTCATTATACAATGACTTGCCTATTTAACCTAATTAACCTGGTTAAGCCCTTAAATGTCACTTTAAGCTGAATAATAGTATCTTGAAAATTATTATGTACTGTCATCATGGCGAAACCAGTCATTAGAAATGAGTTATTAAAACTATTATGCTTAGAAATGTGTTGGAAAAAAAGCTTCTCTCCGTTAAACAGAAATTGGGGGAAAAATATACATGGGGGGCTAGTAATTCTGACTTTAACTGTATATCACATTGTTTTAGAGATGTTTTTCCAATAAGAATTAAGCAAAAATGAAAGGGAATCACAAACAGTCCTGTATTGACATGAAGAGAGCTCTTTTATGTGTTCGTAAAGGGCAGAATTTGTCATATTTTGAGTGATTATCATAAGTGAGATTTTCTAGTTGTAACCACATAGCGACTTTTGACATCCACATTTTAAAAGATGGAGTTTGGGGTGCAGAACAACGTAACGAAATGCTTTTTATTTTGACAAATACATCAGAATAACAAACAAAAGTCTGGCATCTTTTTTAAACAAACTGTTTACATTATAAAGTTGAATAAATATAGATCTGGGGTCATGTCTAAATTGAGTTTGAGGAGATCTGTTATTACCTTATTCATTTTTTCCAGCATGGTAAACAAATGTCACAGAACTGCAAGATATTTAAAGGATACTATAAAATAATGCTTTGCGTGTTGAAATGGTCTTATATTGTAATCAGAAAATAAATAAATAAATAGTAGTACTTAGTTTTGAGATTATTATTGAGAATCCAGATTTAAAAAAATTATAATAATGCACTAAAAAAACGATTGATTGGATTTACTACATTTCTTTAAGGTAAGTGTTTGCAAACAAATTAAATAGGTTGAATTTAAAACAATCAAATTAAGTTGAGCATTACAAAATTTTATTTGTTTGTTTAAATTCAGCTCATATAAATTGCAACCACTTACCTTGTAGTATTGTAGTAATGATTATCGGTTCCAAAATGTAGTAAATCCAATGAATCCTAAGCTGCTTTGACACAATCTACATTGTAAAAAGCGCTGTATAAATAAACTTGAATTGAATTGAATTGAATT
>CAIGQW010054109.1:1716347-1727518 GCA_903798125.1 Danio choprae
TAAATATGTATAAATATGTATATGTATATAATGGTTTTGATGACATCACTAAGCATTAGGTCTTCTAACCAATCAAATGCTCTCTAGTAGTGAAGTGTCTTTGAAGTGTCCCGCCCCCTACAAGACAAAACAAGGGTTCGTCTAAACCAGGGTGGCCAAACTTTTTCATATAAAGGGCCAAAAATCAAATATTATTATGAGCTGTGGGCTCATGGTAAATATACCAAACTAAATTACATTAAAGTTGCCATGGGTATTTTCCTGGTATATTTCATAATATAAAAAAACAAACAAAAAAACTTTACTTTAAATCGTATTAACTAATGCAGCATAACTTTATAAAACTTAGTGCAAAAAAAACATAACAGTGGAGTTCAATGTTGAATACACTAGTTAAGCAGAATCTGCCTTTGCCTTGATTTGCTCACCAAAGTCTCTGTACTGTCCTCCATCCATCAGGTGACAGTATGTACATTTAAGCTAAATCTGATGAATTTACAATATTTAAATGAAACATTTAATTTCAGTCAGCTTTTACCAATAAAACAAACAAACAAAAGGTTAAATTAGATTTGAAATGACAATCTCTAAACCATCCCCATCGTTCTTCCTCCCTTCTCAGATGGGATGACGGGCCAAATCAAAGGTTACCATGGGCCAACTTTGACCCACGGGCCCTAGTTTGGGTATCTCTGGTCTAAACACATAGCGAATCATAATAATACATTTATACATGCATTATACATAATATTTGATTAATTAACATTTTTACACTGGATTAATTCTAAGATATTTGAGATTGTTATTGCCTATTGGGGCTTTATGACAGGCCGAGCTGTGATATTAGCAAAATGCGATTGGCTCTTTTTACAAAAGGGGAGGAGCTGTGATATGTCCTGCCCTTTCCCCATGTTATAGTAAAACACACAGTCACACATAGAACTAAGCTGCACATTTCAAGACACTTTAAGGGAACCCTTAGCTTTTTTTTTTTTTCAACTTAACCTGAATTGTGAGAGAATTAGAAGTTGAAATATGATCTTGTTTTTATAGTTTTATAATATATAATGTAATTATTGTAACATATACTTAGTGTCTGGGCAAAACATTCTTTATATGATTATATTTTTTTAGCTAAGTAGTTAAAAGTTCATAACCACTTCATAACCATCATGACCTGACTGTCTTTGTCCTTATAATGGCATGTAAATCATTGTAGCATTGTCTGATTCTTCTTATATATGTATATAGTTATATTTGTTTGTCTCCATCCACGACACACACAAAAAAAGTTGTTTAAATGCAGCACTTGTCATGTTTGACCACAGTATCGAGCTCTTGCGGCTCGGCTTGTAATAACAACAGCGCTCGTTGCTGCACGCCGGCCTTTTAAATCCATCTGAATGCAATAGTGTGTGAAATAGTCGTTAAATTCTTTTATTGCGTCTTATTTCTCAAGGTCGTTTAGGCCGGCCTCTCTGTCACAATTGGTTTGAGAGCCATTTCTTGGCTGATTAATGCGATTGTCTCGTTTAAACTGGTGCAGGAAGCACAGCGACTACTAAAAGCCCACACGTCCCTCTGCTGTCTACTGCTCCACCGTCTGCACTCGCCACCGTAATGACACATTTAATACAGCTGATGACAAGAATAAACATCAGGTTGACATTTAGAATGAGATGAGGACATCAGTAGTCGTGTTGGAAATCTGACAAGCATTATGATCTTTAGCATATTTATTGCTAATGCATACTATGTAATGTTTTGGTATACAACACTGTAAATAATGTCCTTTATTACGTACAAATACGTAACCTGTTTAAAAGATAGTTTTCTTTATATATATGGTGTGTAAACACAAAATCACCCCCCCCCCCCAAAAAAAAATTACAAAAACAAAATAATGTAATTTACTGTAAAATGTATAAATAAATTTTTAGTTTCTACCATATTTTTAATGGTTAAATTCCAGCAACCACAGCTGCCAGTTTAGTAGCGTAAATTTAACTTCTATTTTTTTTCAAAGTGAATTGTATGTACAGTAGTATGTTTATTAGAATTTAATATATTTAGAAAAAATGGAATATACTTAGTAGTTGTTTCTAATGTAAAGTGTATTTATATAGCGCATTTATCGTGAATGGCCATACACCCAAAGTGCTTCACAATCATGAGGATGGGGGGTGAGGGGGGCTCTCCACACTACCACCAGTGTGCAGCATCCACTTGGATGATGCGACGACAGCCACAGGACAACGGCGCCAGTGCGCTCACCACACACTAGCTATAGGTGGAGTGGAGAGACAGTGATACAGCCAATTTGGTGAATGGGGATGATTGGGAGGCCATGATTGGTAAGGGCCAATAATGGGAATTTGACCGGGACACCAGGGTAACTCTTACTACGAATCACTACTTTCCTAACTCTTTACGAAAAGTGCCATGGGACCTCGGTTTAATATCTCATCCGAAAGTCTGTGCTCACTGACAGTATAGTATAGTGTCCTCTTGACTTTACTGGGGCATTAGGACTCACACAGACTGCAGGTTAAGCGCCCCCTCCTGGCTTCACTAACACCACTTCCAACATCTACCTAGTTTTCCCATCTGGGATCCCATCCAGGTACTGACCTGGCTCAGCCGTGCTTAGCTTCAGTGAGTAACCGGTCTTGGGCTGCAGAGTGACATGACTGTGTTTATTTATTAATGATTTACTCATTGAACAACAAGTCAGTAATGACACTAACATTTTAAACTAAATAAGCACATAATTCAATTAAGTAATTACTGTATTTACTAAATTACTCATTGTCATTTGTACACAAGAAGTCATTTGTTGATGGTTTTCACCAACACCATGACATTTTTTACACAATCAAGTAGTTTTAAATCAAAATTAGGGCTTGGGAACATTTTTTGTTATTAATTGCATGATTTTTCTCAAAAAAAAAATAAAAATCTTCATGCACAGAGTTCAACAATAAATTCAAAAGTCACTTTTATTTGAACAAAGTTCCGGTATTTAAACAAAAGTGCAAACAACTAAGATGTTTTTATAGTACTATTGCTTTTACGCTAACCTGACTTCACCATGTTCCAACAAAAATGTTCCGGGATCAACATAGATGTTAATCCAGGATCTCATCATACTTGGCAAAATCATAACGTGTATTCCTTTTACCTGTTTACACTTAAAAATATCTTATAAATCTTAACTTAAACATGAATGTAATCAAATTAAAGCTAAAACTAAAGCTATATTGCATTGAGAAAAGCTGAGTTTAGTGTTTCTCCATACACTATGTATTCTGGTAATAGGTAAATTCGAAGTTGCGGTGGTCAAAAATATCTTTGTTTATATCGATTCCAAGCTATGGGCTTTTAAAACAACAAAAATAATAATAATAAACAGTGTAAACATGCAATAAACAAATTGTCGGCATTAATAAAATAATATAAAAAAATAATAATAAAACCTCACTTCTCACATTCTCACTTAGTATCTCCTTTTTTTAATAAACCTTGTTTTTTTGGACCTTGGACCTTTGGAACATGGACCTTCAGCATGCACTGGGGTGGTTTGCTGCCGAGTGTGACGCGGCTGGGATGAGAATCTGCACCTCCAAGTCCGAGGCCATGGTGCTCCACCGGAAAAAGGTGGTTTGCCATCTTCAGGTTGGAGGAAAGTCCTTGCCCCACGTGGATTAGTTCAAGTATCTTGGAGTTTTGTTCACGAGTGAGGGAAGGATGGAACTTGAGATTGACAGGCAGATTGGTGCAGCGGCAGCAGTAATGCGGTCGATGTACCGGTCTGTTGTGGTGAAGAAGGAGCTGAGCCGAAAGGCAAAGCTCTCTATTTACCTGTCAATCTACATTCCTACTCTCACCTATGGTCATGAGCTTTGGGTCATGATCGAAAGGACCAGATCTCGGATACAAGCAGCCGAAATGAGTTTCCTTCGCAGGGTGGCAGTGCGCACCCTTATAGATAGGGTGAGGAGCTCTGTCACCCGGGAGGAGCTCGGAGTAGAGCCGCTGCTCCTCCACATCGAGAGAAGTCAGCTGAGGTGGCTCAGGCATCTGTTTCGGATGCCTCCTGGACGCCTACCTAGGGAGGTGTTCCAGGCATGTCCCAACGGGAGGAGGCCTTGGGGAAGACCAAGGACACGCTGGAGGGACTTTGTCTCTCGGCTGGCCTGGGAACGCCTCGGGATCCCCCCGGAGGAGCTGGAGGAAGTGTCTGGGGAGAGGGAAGTTTGGGTTTCTCTCCTAAGACTGCTGCCCCCGCGACCCGGCCCTGGAAAAGCGGTTGAAAATGAATGAATGAATGTTTTTTTTATAAATGCAACATGCCATTATGATAATAGCTGTATTTGTTTTCGCTGTGCTTGGTCCTAAAGTAATAACTATTGTCAATGTTGCGCAACTGGTTAATGCAACTACAATCAAACCATCACTACAATTACAGCTCTATTCATTATCACCGAATGCTGCGAGATGATTGGATCCGTTTCCACGTTTATCAGCCGATGTACCTGTACTTCTGCCTGTCAGCCTGACGGTGAAGGCCCGCTGTAAGGGGAAGATGGCAGCAAAAGGCAGCGAGCGTGGAAAAGATGTGCACTTTCCATCCAGTGTGTCAGCAGTATGTTCGAAATGCATTAGTGCTAATAGCTGTGCCATTAGAGGAGAGAGGAGAGGCTCTCTGCACAGAGACACTGCCATCTTCCAGACCATTTGCCATAATCATCATTCTGTAATCAATCAAGCCTTTCATCATCAAACAAGGAGCATGCATTATTTTCAAGCAGTTCTTTTGACATGCGCTCATGAAATGCTCCCTCTCGCGTCGTCTGCTTAAATGCGCTCCGGCTTTAGGTTAATGTTTCGCTGCTCTGATCTTCGTTAAATCAGCAGTTTAATTACTGTACATATGACAGAATTACATTAAATAGCTTAGCGACAAGAAGTATTGAAATATGTTTCGGAAAATGTGCAAAACATTCTGTTGCTAGGGTGTTATGACGAGTTTTGTTGTTGCTTTGTGGTTGCTAAGGTAATCTACGTTATTTAAATGTGTTGATGAAAGGTGTTGGTAGAGTATGCAGTTGCCAAGATGTTTATATTTATATCTATGTGGTTGCTAAGGTATTCTGGGTTGAATCAAGTATGTTGTTACTGTATGTGTTTGCTAAAGTATACTAAGTTGTTTAAATGTGTTGATGAAAGGTGTTGGTAGAGTATGAAGTTGCCAAGCTGTCTCTATGTTGTTGCTAAGGAGTTCGCTGTTGTTTTAATTGTGTTGCTATGTGGTTGCTAAGGTGTTCTGGGTAGTTTCAAGTATGTTGTTATAGGATGTGGTTGCTAAGGTGTTCTCTGTTGTTTTAAGTGTGTTGCTATGTGGTTTCTAAGGTTTTCTGGGTTGTTTCAAGTATGCTGTTACAGGATGTGGTTGCTAAGGTATACTAAGTTGTTTAAATGTGTTGATGAAAGGTGTTGGTAGAGTATGCAGTTGCCGAGCTGTCTCTATGTGGTTGCTAAGGTGTTCTGAGTAGCTTTAGGTATGTTGTTACAAGATGTGTTTGCTAAGGTATACTATGTTGTTTAAATGTGTTGATGGAAGCTGTTGGTGCAGTATGTGGTTGCCGAGCTGTTTATATTTGTTTCTATGTGGTTGCTAAGGTATTCTGAGTAGCTTCAAGTATGCTGTTACTGGATGTGTTTGCTAAAGTATACTAAGTTGTTTAAATGTGTTGATGGCATGATCATATGTGGTTGCTAAAGTGTTGCAAATGCGTTCAGTGTGTTGCTATGTAGTCATTGAGGTGGTTTGAATAGTTTGAATGTGTTGCTAAGGCATTGCTACAGAATACAGTTGATCAGATGTTGTGTTACTCTGTGGTTGCTAATGTGTTCAGGGTAGTCCAATTGTGTTGTAATTGGGTTGCTAAGATGTTCTTAGTAGCTTTAACGGTGGTATTTTAAGTTTGTTACTATGTGGTTGCTAAAGTGTTCTATGTAGTTTCAAGTATGTTGCTACAGGATGTGTTTGCTAAGGTATACTAAGTTGTTTAAATGCGTTGATGGAAGGTGTTGGTGCAGTATGTGGTTGCCAAGCTGTTTATATTTATTTCTATGTGGTTGCTAAGGCATTGAGAGTACTTTCAATGTGTTACTATGTAGTTATTAAGGTTATTTGAATAGTTTGAATGTGTTGCTAAGGCATTGCAACAGAATACAGTTGCTCAGATGTTTTGAGTTGTGTTACTCTGCGGTTGCTAAGGTGTCAGGGTAGTTCGGTTGTCTTTAAATGTGGTTGCTAAGGTGTTCTCTGTAGTTTTAAGTGTGTTGCTATGTGGTTGCTAAGGTGTTCTGAATAGTTTCTTTTAAGTATGTTTGCTACAGGATGTGGTTGCTAAAGTGTTCTATGTAGTTTTAAGTGTGTTGCTATGTGGTTGCTAAGGTGTTCTAAGTAGTTTCTTTTAAGTATGTTTGCTACAGGATGTGGTTCATTTTCAGCTTAGTCCCCTTTATTAATCTGGGGTCGCCACAGCGGAATGAACCGCCAACTTATCCAGCACATTTTTTACGCAGCGGATGCCCTTCCAGCTGCAACCCATCACTGGGAAACATGTAATTATTTGACTATTATATTATTTCACTTTAGGAATCATATGAGTAGTATGAAGGTAGCAGAATGCTAGTATTGCACTCCATTCAGAGCTACAACCCCCATATATATATATATATATATATATATATATAATAGCCATAGATGATAACATAAGCTGCCTGAGGGATCACTTCTCACTCTCTTTGGTTTCCTGCCCTTCTGTCACTTTCTCTTTCTGCCAGTCTTTCCTCTGGAGGTCTGTAACACAGTCTATAGGTTCATGATATCTCCTGTGGATCTCCTTCATGCCTCCAGAAGCTCAACCTGCAGCTATAGAGGCTTACAGAGAGTTCTTGGTCTCCTACAGCCTTCAGCGTCTTCGTTCTGCACCCCGCAGTACATGCATTTTTCTGAATTATGCTTCTGGGAAAAGCTGAACTAAACATTTATGGAATAGTGCAAAGATGAATAAAAAATCTCAGCATTTTCTTTCTTACCCTCATGTTGTCATGCAGTGGATTGTTCTGGTCGCTGTTTACAAGTGATTTAGTTCACTTTTACTGTAGATACAGAGTTAAGCTTGTAGGCTTAATAAAGGAAGCAAGTGCACTGTAAAAGGAAATTGTTCATACGTCTTGTGCACCATATTTTAGTTTTTCATGTTACATGTGGGTGAAAACAGAACAACGTTATTATGGTTTCTGAGAAGTAAGTGTGAATTGTTTTATTTAGTGTTTTTCAACATTTATCATCTACAATAACAGCATAATTGTCACCATAAATGTGCAAACTGATATTATTTGAAGAAAGCAAACAAAAACACGTCTCAAGGGGCCAAAAGCATTGACTGTTTGAATGGAGATAAAATGAGCCTATAATTCAAGATGATAGATAGATATATACAGTTGAAGTCAAAATTATTAGTCCTCCTGTTATTTTTATTTTTATTTTTCAAGTATTTCCCAAATGATGTTTAACAGATTCAGGAATTTTTCACAGTATTTCCGGTAATATTTTTTCTTCTGGAGAAAGTCTTATTTGTTTTATTTCGGCTAGAATAAAAGTGTTTTTATTTTTATTTTTCAACCATTTTAAGGTCAATAT
Organism: Danio choprae; assembly: GCA_903798125.1. NCBI lineage: Eukaryota > Metazoa > Chordata > Actinopteri > Cypriniformes > Danionidae > Danio > Danio choprae. The sequence continues at coordinate 1,724,065 of CAIGQW010054109.1, forward strand.
TATAAACCCCCTTCATTCGTTCATTCATTCATTCATTCATTCAATTATTTATTCATTCATTTTCTTTTCGGCTTAGTCCCTATATTAATCTGGGGTCGCCACAGTGGAATGAACCACCAACTTATCCAGCATATGTTTTATGCAGCGGATGCCCTTCCAGCTGCAACCCATCACTGGGAAACACCCATACACTCTCATTCACACACATACACTACGGACAATTTAGCTTAACCAATTCACCTATAGCGCATGTCTTTGGACTGTGGGGGAAACCGGAGCACCTGGAGGAAACCCACGCCAACACGGGGAGAACATGCAAACTCCACACAGAAACACCAACTGACCCAGGACATAGGTTGAGGCTTGAACCAGTGAGCTGTGAGGCGACAGCGCTACCCACTGCGCCACCGCTCTGCCCATTGGCCCCCTTAAGCAATTTTTTTTTTCGATTATCTACAGAACAAACCATTATTATACAATGACTTACCTAATTACCCTAACTTGCCTGATTAACCTCATTAACCTAGTTAAGCCTTTAATTTGCACTTTAAGCTGATGCTAGTAAATTGAAAAATATATAGTAAAATATTATGTACTGTCATCATGTCAAAGAGAAAATAAATCAGTTGTTAGAAATGAGTTTTTAAAACTATTATGTTTAGAAATGTGTTAAAAAAATCTTTTCTCCATTAAACAGAAACTGTGGAAAAAATATACAGGAGGGCTAATCATTTTATTTCATGCACAACACTTTGTGTTCGCTATGAAAGAAAAAAAACACCAAATGCTTGTCGTAATCATAACTTTACAGTGTGATATGATCATTTAAATGATGTGGCGCTTTCGGTTTCCCTTTCACTGCCGAGTGCGGCTCATGTCATGGCTGCCGTCACTTTGAGAAAAAAAACACATGCAAATCATACCTCCCGCGCGGCTCCCAAGCGATCACTGTGCAACAAACTGAGCGTTATTTACAACTTTATTTATAAATACAGTATGTGACACTTTTAACACCATGTGGAGGTGTCCACGTTGCTGAGCAACGTATATAAAAAAATGTGAAGACTTGTAAAACCACTTTTATGCTTCTCTCCTGAACTTGAAAATATAATTGGCTAAATCGTAGAGATGCTGGACTAAGATCGCGTGGAGAGTGGAATCGAGATCGCAATCTTTTTTCGATTAATCGTGTACCCTACAACAGACCTAAACCAACCAAATGCCAGCTCATAATTCAATTCAATTCAATTAAATTCAATTCAAGTTTATTTATATAGTGCTTTTTACAATGTAGATTGTGTCAAAGCAGCTTAACAAGTTCTAGTAAAGTCCAGATTTCAGAGGTTAGTTCAGTTCAGTGTGGTTTAAGTTTCACTGCTGAAAGTTCAAACACTGAAGAGCAAATCCACCGAAGCGCAGCTCCACAAGTCCCAATCCGAGCAGGCCAGTGGCAACAGTAGCGAGGAAAAAACTTCACCAGTTGACGAAGTGAAGGAAAAAAAACCTCGAGGGAAACCAGGCTATGTTTAGGCACGGTCATTTTTCTTCTGGCCAAACTTCCTATGTGGAGCTGCAGTCTAGGCGCCGGGCTGGAGAAGCTGGACATCCATCGTGGAAGCTGCAGGTGAGGGTAGGGCACCAGCGGGAGGTTAGGCTGGCCCACAAGATCAAACGTAGACTTGTTCGTCACTGTAGCCTTTCAGGAATCAGTCTCATGCACTCCATTACTCCATGGCCACCACGGTATCAGCTCGGGATACGGCCTGGTCCAGGATACCTTCGGATCATCTCTTCACAGGTCTAGGATCGCATCGATGGCGCTGCAAATCTGTAGAGACCTCGGGATGAGTATCCCCAGGTGGAAATAGAAAATAAAGAAAATATTTAGCGTAGCTGCTGTTCATAGTGCATTTAAACCAGAAAGAAAAGTGATTGTTATAGATGAAAATAGCAGTTATATAACAAATATGTAAAGCTTATGAGAGTTTCTAACACAATGGCTGGTGTATTAAGACAGGAGGAGTACACTAATACACCATACCGTTATGCGACGCATTGAGTGTATGCTAAAAAGATAAGTCTTTAATCTAGTTTTAAATTGAGAGAGTGTGTCTGAGCCTCTGACATTATCAGGAAGGCTATTCCAGAGTTTAGGAGCCATAAATGAGAAGGCTCGACCTCCTTTACTCGACTTTGCTATTCTAGGTACTACCAGAAGCCCTGCGTTTTGAATTCTTAAAGAGCGGGTTGGATTGTAACGAGACAGAAGGTTAGTTAGATAGACATAAACCCACTCAGTACAATATTGTGTAATTAGGAAATTCCTTTTCAATATAATGTCAGTCTTCTCAGTGTCCCACTCAAAAATTATGTTTGCTGTTTGTTCAACATGTGGAACATAGCATTTTTTACAGTGTACTTCGCATTACATATCATAAAAAATATCATAAACAGCAAAAAAAAAACAGAATCACATCATGCATGCTCTGTAAGCTCAAGGGTGTAAAAATAGCGGAGGTCCAGGATGGAGGTTGTTCTTTTCCAGCTGTACTTTTAGCTTGATTAAAGGTCTTAAAGATGGTCCTCTAATGCCGGTAATGTATTCAATGGCTAATGGACCTCAGCCACTTACACGGGACGGGCAGAGAGAGCGGCTCTCGTTCCACTTTCAAGAGCCAATTATCTCAAACACTGTTTTTATTGTGGCAGAGCTGCAGGGCAAAGCTGGCACCCACTGTAGTGCAGATCCATGCCATTAGTGGTCAGCGAGATGGACGTACTGCTGGACTCCTGGAGCACATTAGGAAAACAGGCTGAGAAAATATAGCAGCATAATACTGTTTTACTGGTACACTGGAAATAATGTAGAAACAGCGTTCCCTCATAAATTGCACGAAGTTTCAGAAATAGTTCCAAAGTGGCATGCAATTAACTTAACTTTGCATTTCTTTCTGTCAATTTCTGTCTGTCTGTCCGTCTGAATGTCTGTCTGTCTGTCTGAATGTTCATATTGTAAATAGTTATGTAGTATATTTAAATTACTTGTATATTATGTAATTTTGGGTGACACGGTGGCTCAGTGGTTAGAACTGTCGCCTCACAGCAAGAAAGTCGCTGGTTTGAGTCTCGGCTGGGTCAGTTGGCTTTTCTGTGTGGAGTTTGCATGTTCTCCCCGTGTTGCCATGGGTTTCCTCAGGGTGCTCCGGTTTCCCCCACAGTCCAAAGACATGTGGTACAGATGAATTGGGTAAAGTAAAATTGGCCATAGTGTAAGTGTGTGAATGAGTGTGTATGGATGTTTCCCAGTACTGGGTTGTAGCTGGAAGGGCATGTAAAACATATGCTGGATAAGTTGGCGGTTGGCGCTGTGTTGAGCCCAGATGAATAAACGGAATAAGCCAAAGGAAAATGAATGAATGAATGAATGAATGAATGAATGAATGAATGAATGAAT
>CAIGQW010054109.1:1770448-1787447 GCA_903798125.1 Danio choprae
ATATTTTATGGGCGACACTGTGGCTCAGTGGTTAGCACTGTCATCTCCCTGCAAGAAGGTCACGGGTTCGAGTCTCGGCTGTGTCAGTTGGCATTTCTGTGTAAAGTTTGTTCCCGTGTTGGTGTGGGTTTCCTCCGGGTGCTCCGGTTTTCCCCACAGTCCAAAGACATGTGCTATAGGTGAATTGAATAAACTAAATTGGCCGTAGTGTATATGTGTGTGAATGAGTGTGTATGAGTGTGTATTTCCCAGTACTGGGTTGCAGCTGGATGAGCATCCGCTATGTAAAACATTTGCTGGATACAGTAAGTTGGCGGTTCATTCCGCTGTGGTAACCCCTGATGAATAAAGGGACTAAGCCGAAGGAAAATAAATGAATGAAATATTTTATGGTTATGTTTAAAGTACTTCGACAATTCACATGCTTCACACATTGATTTTAAAAAGAAAAATTGATATCAAAGCCAGATTATCATTATTTTATTCTAACTAAAGCACGTCTCCAGCACATTTCTAACCACATGCAAAATTCATCATCTCTAAAAAACTTTTGATTTAATTTTTTTAAAAAGGCTCCAGCAAAAACAATAGTGGTAAAAAAACATCTGCTTACGGAGGGCGGACTCTCAGAACTGCTGGCGGAAAAATGTCTTTAATTAAAATGATACTGTAACCAATAAACAGCGGAAATATAATTTGCGAATGTGCTGGTGAATGAAGGCAGGTTTTTAATTAGTGTGGCGGAGAGCGATAGTGCCCCTTCACTGAGCAGGAGGAGAAAAAAACCCCTGACTTCAAATCCACTGTTTATAGCAGTCCCTCTTCCTATTGTAGAGTCACATCTCAAAGGAGCGTCACTTATATCTGGCTTCCAGCAGAGGAGGAAAATCAAATCTGACGTCCACTCCCACACAGATGTTGTGATTGACATTACTCTCATACTCAGTTTTGGTAATGATACGCCATACAGAAACTATAATGTATGTAATCACATATCTGTAGTGTACTAAAACATTCAGAATTCACTACGATGTGTTTATAAGGCCTTATAGCACAACATACTATAACTAGTCATAATGATTTCATGAAATATTTGTAGCTCAACAGTAAACATATGTTCTAGAAAATGTATTAATTGACCAAAAAATTACTATAATTAATTTTTATGGTTCCTTAAGTCCCTTTATTATTAACATTTGCTCAAAAACTAAAAAGCGAATTAAATCAGATTGTCATGATCACCAGCCATCCCGGCTTTTAGATCGCTGGGAATCATTCTTCCTTCACTCGCACTACAATCCCGTCACCATATGGACTACAAAATCCTGTCATGCACCTCACACACACCTGTTCAGGTTTTCCAAGGACTATTTACACAGCACGCACACACACTTCTGGGCTGAGTCTTGTTCACTATAATTGTAGCATTATGAAGCGTTATCCTATCTAGTCATTCCGTGTTTGATCCTTGCCTGTTTGTCCCGTTATTGATTCTTTGCCATCTGTACTGACCACTCGCCTGTTTTTGACTATGATATTGTATGCTACTGTTTGCCCCTGTCTTTGACCATTACCTGCATGACTTAATAAACTGCACGTGGATCCTCATCACTGTTGTCAGCGTCCTTACATTGCACAGATATATGATAAACATGATATAAATCAAATAAAGTACAAGAAACATATGATGTTTTAAAACTAAAATCAAATAAAAATGCTAAAACAGAATTAAAATAAATTCATTCGAATTCCAAAGCAATTCTTTGACATTTTAATTAACATATCATAATATATTTTTTATATAATATATATTAACATCCTAATATATTAATATATATTATTATATTATTAATATATAAAGTCGAGGGCAAAATGATTAGCCCTCCTGTGAAATATTTATTATTATTCAAATATTTCTCAATTTTCCAGGGATGGGTTGCGGCTGGAAGGGCATATGCTGGATAAGTTGGCAGTTCATTCCGCTGTGGCGACCCCAGATTAATAAAAGGACTAAGCCGAAAAGAAAATGAATGAATGAATGAAAATATTTCTTAAGGGATATTTAATGGAGGAAGAACGTTTTCACAGTATTTCCAGTAATATATATATTTTCTTCTAGAGAAAGTCTTGTTTGTTTTATTTTGACAGGAATAAAATCAGTTTTTTGATACAATTTTAAGGTCAATATTATTAGCTCCCTTTTTTCAATATGCTATAGAGGCTCGTAGCCAGCCTGGTGAAAGGGGTGGTTCTTTTTTCTAAAAAAAAAAAGACCTTTTGGACCTTTTTGCACTTTCATTCATTCATTCATTTTCTTTTCGGCTTAGTCCCTTTATTAATCTGGGGTCACCACAGCGGAATGAACCGCCAACTTATCCAGCATATGTTTTACGCAGCGGATGCCCTTCCAGCTGCAACCCATCACTGAGAAACATCCACACACACTCATTCACACACATACACTACGAACAATTTAGCCTACCCAATTCACCTGTACCGCATGTCTTTGGACTTAAGGGAAACCGGAGCAACTGGAGGAAACCCACACCAACACGGGGAGAACATGCAAACTCCAACCAGAAATGCCAACTGACCCATCCGAGGCTCAAACCAGCGACCTTCTTGCTGTTAGGGGATCGTGCTACCCACTGCGCCACCGTGAGGCCTCCTTTTTGCACTTATACGCCTCATTTTCTATTTAATTATGAGATTTAAATACTGCATTTTAGTGACATTTTAAGCACTATTTTCAGCTGGATTAGCTTGTCGGATGGTCAACATAAACACACTTTTTGATGTACCAAAAATATTTGCTAAAGATTTAGAATAAAGAAATATGAATAAATACTTATTTTTAAAATACACATTTATTACATCATATATCATTAGAAAAAATATAGTAATTGGTTTAAGTTTTAAATTAAAAACTGTAGCCTACTGTCATTTATTAGGCAAATAACAAACTGGCCTGCAGCACATTCAACATTCCTCAGTCAGAATTTGGGCATTTAAAAAAAAGAATTAAAACATAATAATAATAATAATATTAATAATAGTAATAATAATAATAATACAAAATAATAATAATAATAATAATAATAGGGGCGCACGGTGGCGCAGTGGGTAGCACGTTCGCCTCACAGCAAGAAGGTCGCGGGTTTGCGCCTCGGCTGAGTCAGTTGGCGTTTCTGTGTGGAGTTTGCATGTTCTCCCTGTGGCGTGGGTTTCCTCCGGGTGCTCCAGTTTCCCCCACAAGTCCAAAGACATGCGGTATAGGTGAATTGGGTAAACTAAATTGTCCGTAGTGTATGTGTAAATGTGTAAATGAGAGAGTGTGGATGTTTCCCAGGGATGCGTTGCAGGTGGAAGGGCATCCACTGCGTAAAACATATGCTGGATAAGTTGGCGGTTCATTCCGCTGTGGTGACCCCAGATTAATAAAGGGATTAAGCCGAAATGAAAATGAAATGAAATGAATGATAATAATAATAATAATAATAATAATAATAATAATAATAATGTAGAGCTTCACAATTTTTCTATGCTCTCTTATAAAAAAGACACATTTGAAAATTCATGGATAACAACAATAGCCATATTAAAAAAATAGTATTCAAATTTATTTTAATATGGTCCGCTTTTGGTGCTTCACACCTTTTGATTGCTCATTTTTGTTTCAAGAATAAGGTCCAAGATTTAGAATAAAAGTTACTTGTAAAATGTTTTCTCTGTTTAAAAACAATACAGCAGAGAAAGATGACTTCTCTTACGTCAGATTGTATGTTGTCTTGCACAGCTAGATGTTGGAGTCATGAAAAATATTTGTTAGCATTGGCCAAAACTGATTAGCTGAAGTCATACCGAAGCGACATCCAACAGAGGAATCCGCTTGGTCTTAAAGCCTTTTTTTCGATGGGTTATTTTCACTGTTTATGATGGCATAGCAGTCAAAATAGGATAAATGAGCTCATGTATGGAACAAATTCTGGACCTTTGTCAGTGAGGGTGGGGGCCCTGGCTATGGGCCTGCTAGAGAACAAACCATTGTGATGAATGAATACATTACACTTATACTAGTATCTTGAAAAATATCTAGTAAAATATTATGTACTGTCATTGTTCATTCATTCATTTTCATTTCGGCTTAGTCCCTTTATTATTCTGGGGTCGCCACAGCGGAATGAACCGCCAACTTATCCAGCATATGTTTTACGCAGCGGATGCCCTTCCAGCTGCAACCCATCTCTGGGAAACATCCATACACACCCATTCACACTCATACACTACGGACAATTTTGTCTACCCAATTCACCTATACTGCATGTCTTTGGACTTGTGGGGGAAACCGGAGCACCCGGAGGAAACCCACGCCAACACAGGAAGAACATGCAAACTCCACACAGAAACGACAACTGACCCAGCCGAGGCTCGAACCAGCGACTTCTTGCTGTGAGGCGAACGTGCTACCCACTGCGCCACTGTGAGGCCTGTACTGTCATTGTGGCAAAGATAAAAGAAATCAGTTATTAGAAATGAGTTATTAAAACTATTATGTTTAAAAATGTGTTGAAAAAATATTTTCTCCTTTAAACAGAAATTGGGGAAAAAATATAAAAGAATTAAAATTGAACAGGAGGTCTAATAACTGTATATATGAATAAAGAAAATCCACAAATGCTATTTAAAGGAACAAATCAAAGCAGCTTCCGTCCAGCTTAACTTGAGCTCGCGGTGGTAGCTCCTGATTTGTTTCTGCCAGAGTCTGAGAGCGATGGTAAAAAAGGTTGTCATTTTCGGAGGGAGGTGCTAATCCGTTCATTCAGACAAATGAAAAAAAGCTGCTTCTCCTCGCCTTTCATCCACACACACAATTAGTCTTTTGATTTCACTTTAATAAGCACCATTTCTAACAGTATCTCCAACAACAATTGAGGCCTGAAAAAAACTAATTTAGACGGGGACAGTTTCTTACAGCGAGGATTAAAATCAAAGGCGTTTGCTCGGAATAATAACGAACAAACTTGATCTGTATTAGCATACGTGTCAGCGCTAAAGCGGCATTTCTCTGTTAACCAGCTAATCTGCTTGAGTTGAGTTGACGGTATGATGATACTCATCAATAGCACTGGACTCTTTTCAAGGAATGGACTTGAGTGTTTTTGCCGCAACATTATAGTGCTGGTCAATGCATTTACAGTATAAACATACCAACATGGTTAAAAAATATATACGCTGCTTTTATTCCAGCCCAAATAAAACAAATATATTATAGGAAATGCTGTGAAAAATTCCTTGCTCTGTTATATTTGAAAAAGAAAAAAGAAATTCACATGAGGGCTAGTAATTCTGACTTCAACTGTATACTGTTATATTGCACAGCCCTAATTTGAACCCTAGTGTTTGAGCAACAGTAAGAGTGATGTTTGCTCCACTAATAAATCACAGCAAAACCACAAACCAAGTGTTTTTCTTTGTCCCGAACAGTGTTGCTCTCTTCAGGGAACGTCCAGTCAGAAAGTCTCCACATTTGCCATTATCCACACATGCAGGTCGTGCGAGGATACGTCCAAAACACCTGTACTCACTACAGCTTTAACCAGCCTCTATTGTGTAGTGATGATGTGAACGGACGTGTGAGAGATAGAACAAGAAACTTTTCCGCTAACAGCAGCCGCTCACAGTGAAAATGTTGTTTTTTTCAGTGCGTGTCACTTTTCAGGCAGTAAATGGGCCGGCGTGTGTGTGAGTCCAGCTTTTGCTGGCTCTGCCAGGCCTCCTTGGCCATTTATTGAGATTGAGAATATTTCCTCGCCCGCCTGTAATGAACCATTTTATGATTCATTATCCCGCCCATGAATTCCGCTGCCAAGTCTGCAAACTTTCTAATTAGCACGGGTCAAACAGCCACACAGTTTCCATCTAATTATCGACGCCTATTAGTGAACGGACACTGGAGGAAAGCCATTGAGCAATGTAGTGAGGTGGGTAGTGCCATACTTAGACAGAGGGAGGGATGAAGGTATTAGAGAAATAAAGCACCGCCGCAGAAAACTATGTTGCTCTTTTTATAGCTCGGGAGACTACATGAACGTCAGTTGCGTGTTTAAGTTACTTTAATCAGCTTCTACAAATAATCAGATGTGCTCCAACATTAGGAACATTCAAATCAAGACATAAAACACATCTGTTTAGCTGTGCCTTCAGTGTGCTACGTCCCACAGATCACACAGTTGTCTTTCTTTTCTTTTTCATTCCTTTAAAACCTGTTTTAACACATTTTAATCTGCTCTTAATCATTTTTATTGTCCATTCATTTTCCTTTGGCTTAGTCCCTTATTTATCAGGAGTCACCACAGCGGAATGAACCGCCAACTATTCTGGCATATGTTTTACACAGCGGATGCCCTTCCAGTCCCAACCCAGTACTGGGAAACATCCATACACTCTCACATTCACACACCCTCATACACTACAGCCAATTTAGTTAATCCCATTCACCTATAGCGCATGTCTTAGGACTGTGTGGGAAACCGGAGCACCCGGAGGAAACCCACGCCAACACCCACCTGAACATTTTTATTGTTTGTTGTTTTTATTTTCTTATGCTTGTATTTTATGTTTCTTTTATTCTTGTTTACATAAAGCACTTTGAATTACCAGTGTATGAAATGTGCTATATAAATAAACTTGCATTGCCTTGCCTAACAATTTATAATAAGGTTCCAATTACTAGTAAGGGATAATGTACATTCAGTCGGCTGTTATCGCAAAATCCTTAAAGTTGACCCCTTTTTCAAGATTTAATATAAGTCTTTTGTGCCTCCAGAATGTGTCTGCAAAGTTTCCTCTCAAAACACCCATCAGTTTATTTGTTATACCTTTCAGAGTATTGAATTTTCTGCTCTGAACAACCATGGAGCTGTTTTTGTGGCCTGTGCCTTTAATGCTAGTTCTCCCCATCAACTGTTCCCATGTGCCTGTCAGTGTATGCCTCAGTCTCCGCCACAGCTGCGTCAGATAACAAACAGATATGAAGGAAGCAGATCCCATGTAACGTTTGTGAGAAATCCTACTGTAAGAACTTTCCCAATAATTATTTGATGTATTTGTTGTGGAGTTAATTCAAGCCTTTCTGCGATGAGTCACACACATTGTTATTACAAAGTTCACGCACACACACACACGCAGCGGAGACACATACAGCACGCGCATTTAACTTTGCACTGTTTTTGCACAGCAAATGTGACAGGATATCCATTACGTTAACGTACAAAATAAACCTGATTTAACGTTCACATACCGGGATTGAAGCGTCTTCTTTTATAATTGTACTGACAAGCGGCTGTGATGATAAAGACGGTAAAATCGCTGTAATTCATTAAAAAACATGCACTGTTTTAAAAAATTTTTACATTTGTAAAACTCATTCTTGATCAAATTTGATGATGATTGATAATCACAGCGAGCTGAACAGATCTTTTAATCCCGGTTGCTTTTCGCACGTCCCGTCTTGTGGATATGATTATACGCGTTTCTCCCGAGACATGTCAATATGCGGCTGTCAATCAATTCGGTGGGCGGGGAAACCGCACTCCTACGTCACGTTGCGCCACGTCAGCCTTAAAAGGGAAGGGATTTGGAACCTATTTTAATGTCAGGTAATTAAAAAAAAGAGACTTATTGTGTTTCTATCACCCCAATATGACTGTGTATACCTACACACAGTTCTGTCCAAACAGCTTACAAAAGAGGATTTTCATCATAGGTGACCTTTAATGGAGTGATCAATACATACAGCAACCACATAGCTACTATGCAGAACATCCCTAACAACCACATGGTAACCATCCAGAACACCCTAGCAACTAGGGGTGGGAAAAAACAATTGATTCAATAAAGGTCCCGTGATGTGCTTTGAAATGTGGATTTTTAATTCGATGTTTGGCGTAATCTTAACTGAAACATTTTGTTTTTATCACAGCGCTGCCAGCGAGAGTGCATAAGCTCAAGCGCATCAAATGAAAAGCAAATGAGAAGAGGGGGGCGGGGCATGTCAGATACTAGAGAGTATTTGATTGGTTAAGATTTGATGAGAAACTGAAGTATGAGATGACGTGAAAAAAAACAAGGAAGTGACAAACTGCAAGATTTGGATGTTTATATCAATTTTATATTTTCTAAATGCAAATTTTGTCACTGTTTTGGAGCACCTTAGCTTATAGATATCCTTAAAACTAACAGACTGAAAGTATCATCTAAAAATGTTTAATTTACTTTCACAGGACCTTTTAAATGCACCGTGATTCCTTCTCCAGCAATTCTGAATCAATTCTCAAAGGTTAAAATAAAGTAAAGCATAAAGTAACCATCAAAGCAACCACACAGTGCCCCTTAGCAACCACATAGCAACCATCTAGAAACACCCAGACAACCTAATGGCAACCATCCAGAACACCCTAGAAATCACATAGCAGCCATCCCGAACCTCTTACAACATAGCAACCAACCATGTAGCAACCACATAGAGTACTCTAGCAACCACTCAGTGAGCATTTACTGGAACATATTTACTGGAAAATGTCCTAATGATGTTTTCATTGGCAGGATTTCATATCATATTTTTATTTTTAACAATAATTTTCCTAACAGTGATCAGATATTTTTCATTATATCTGTGCTACGTCCTCAGGACAAGCCCTTCTCTAATTAATTACTTTTTTAAACCTATAGATGATCGAAATGTTTCCAAAATGGCCATTCCTAATGGAAATCTACAGAAGAAACCACACAGAAGACAACATTTCCACCCTCTAAAAGCCATCCAAACACCGCAGCGAAAATAAAAAAGCTAGAAACCACAAAGCAACCATCTAACAACTATCCAGAACCACATGGTAGACATCCAGAACACTCTAGCAACCACATCAATGACCTAGCAACAACACACAACAATAACAATCACACAATTAATTCAATAAATACAACTTTTGTATTAAATTCAATTAGGATTTTCCCCTCATCACCTGAAAAGCTGCATGTTAGGATGTTAACACTCTCATTTCTTATACAAGATGCACATTAGATAGAGATAGAGATAGAGACACTACCCAAGATGTGCAAGATGTAAATAATGACAAATATGGCTCTAATGATGAACTGGAGAAACATTGTGACAGAGTCATCCATCTTCAGAACAGCTGTCAGCAGCAGCACCAGTGTTTTCTGTACCCAGCTGTGGTAAAACACAGTCTCACAGTGATTTTCTGATGCTCTCTCTCTCTCTCTTACACACACACAGGCGTACTGTATCAGTAATGAAGCTAACACATGTTTCTGGGAAACACAATGTTCTGATGGGCTGTAAGAGCAAAGCTCTAGAGTCTGTCAGCTAAACCACTGTAAACACACTCACAATCAACAAGCTGCTCTCACACACTCCAGCACACAGACAACAACTCATTTAGTGCTTTACAGTAAAGCAAATCTTGCTCTTGCTTTAAGTTGACAAGGGAGAAATGGACAAATGATAATAAATAAATACTGCATCCGGTGTCATTCATCAATTCATTCATTTTCATTTCGGCTTAGTCCCTTTATTAATCTGGGGTCGACACAGCGAAATGAACCGCCAACTTATCTAGCATATGTTTTATGCAGCGGATGCCCTTCCAGCCGCAACCCATCACTGGGAAACATCCATACACACTCATTCACACACATACACTATGGACAATTTAGCTTACCCAATTCACCTATAGCGCATGTTTTTGGACTTGTGGGGGAAACCGAAGCACCCGGAGGAAACCCACGCCAACACGGGGAGAACATGCAAACTCCACACAGAAATGCCAACTGACCCAGCCGAGGCTCAAACCAGCAACCTTCTTGCTGTGAGGCGATCGTGCTACCCACTGCGCCACCATGAGGCCCGTTGAAGGAAAGTAGTGGAGTAAAAGTACCAATGCAGCACTAAAAATGTACTCAAGGGAAGGTAAAAGTCCACATTTTTAAAACTACTCAGTAAATTACAATTCCTGGAAAAAAAAACGACTCAATTACAGTCATTTGAGTATTTGTAATTCGTTACTTTACACCACTACAGATATAATAATTAAATTTATCGTTTGAGAGCTAAAATGGTAGTGTGCCTATTTTTTTGACTTTTTCTATTGTGCTTGGCTTGATCGAACACCTGCCTTGTCGCTTGAGGTGTAAGGGGGATGTTTCTCATGCGTGAAGTCCAAACAATAAAGACCATCCTCCAAAATACTGCTTTTCTGGGATTATTTATCATACAGCTTGTACAGTTGCATTTTTTTACTCCCAGTTCCATTGTATCATGCACTCATGAACCCCATAGGATAGTTTTCCATGCTGCCTTTTGCGCTCACAGTCATCCACATTACAGTCACGGTCATGATCAAAAAATGTTGTGCTCCCCTTGATTACACACCTCTGGCTGAATGTGATTCAAAGCTGCACTCCAGCCGGCATGGTGGCTCAGCGTTTAGCATTGTCTCCTCACAGCAAGAAGGTCGCTGGTTCGAGTCCTGGCTGGGTCAATTGGCATTTCTGTGTGGAGTTTGCATGTTCTCCCCGTGTTGGCGTAGGTTTCCTACGGGTGCTCCGGTTTCCCCCACAGTCCAAACACATGCGCTATAGGTGAATAAACTAAATTGACCGTAGTGTATGTGTGTGAATGAGTGTGTATGGGTGTTTCCCAGTACTGGGTTGCAGCTGGAAGGTCATCCGCTGTGTAAAACATATGCTGGATAAGTTGGCGGTTCATTCCGCTGTGGTGACCCCTGATAAATAAAGGGACTAAGCCAAAGGAAAATGAACAAATGAATGAATGAGCTGCACTCCACCCAGTGGTCAAACAAATTATTACAATACAAAAGAATACAAAAAAACGGCTCTGTACAGAGACTGTACAGTGTAATTGCTTCATTACAAGGTACCAAAACTTAATATGTCTGATTTCTGATACTTTAAGTGATAGTTCAGCCAAAAATAAAAATTCTATCATTATTTCCTCATCCTCAAACCTGTTTGAGTTTCTTTCTTGTGTTGAACACAAAAGAAGATATTTTGAAGAATGCTGAAAAGCAGCAGCCATGGACTTCCATAGTATTTTTTTCCCTATGGAAGTCAGTGGCTGCTTTTTCCAAGATTCTTCACAAAATCTTGTTTTTCAACAGAAGAAAGAAATTCATAAAAGTTTATAACCTCCTGAGTGTGAGTAAATTTCCTTTTGACACAATTACCTATTTTATACCATCTGCAGTTCCTTCAGTAGATGCCGGTGTAATCATGTAAAATTCATCATTCATCAATTCATCAAAAAAATCATCTTTGTATTTGATCTTTTTGTAACCAGATATCCTGATAAAAGTTTGGATGATAATTATTGTCGTAACCCGGATGCGTCTCCAGTGCCCTGGTGTTACACCACTGACACAACAATGGAGAGAGAGAGCTGTGATATAAGCAAGTGCCGTAAGTATTTCAGCTGCTTGTGACAAGCATAAATATTGATTAATGTTTACTGTACAAATTTTTGGCTTATTCTAAACATTTTTGCATGACATTTTTACTGTATGGACTTTGTTTTCAACAAGAAAATAGTCTGCAAGATTCTGAAGATTAAAGTAAAGTAAATTTGATCAAAATAAAGCCAAGGTGTAGTTACAGTAGTTGACCAGCAGAGACTAACAAGATCATTTAGTCATTCATTTTCCTTCTGCTTAGTCCCTTATTTATCAGGGATCACCACAGTGAAATGAACCACCAACTATTCCGGCATATGTTTTATGCAGTGGATGCCCTTCTAGCCGCAACCTAGTACTGGGAAACACCCACACACTCCCACATTCACACACACTCCCATACACAACGGCCAATTTAGATCACTCAATTCACTTATACTGCATGTCTTTGGCCTGTGGGGGAAACCGGAGCACCCGAAGGAAATCCACGCCAACACGGGGAGAACATGCAAACTCCACACAGAAATGCCAACTGGCCCAGCCGGGACTCGAACCAGCGAACTTCTTGCTGTGAGGCCACAATGCTAACCACTGAGCCACCGTGCCGCTCATTTAGCAGCCAAATCATAACCTCTTTGGTTTTATTACACCAAGAGGCTAGCATGGGCTATCTGAATAAATAGAATAGTCTACAATAGCCCAAAAATCCAGATGCTTTTCTTTGAGGATTTCTGCAACAGGTTCAAGTTTACACTAACACACAGCAGATGTTAAACTGAGCAAACACTCAAAGTCATTTGAATGAAGTCATTACATAAACAGCTTTAATACAAAGTCAGCTTTAAATTGCTCACACAACACTAATAACCTTTAGCAGTTGTTTGCATTCTGTTAGCGGTGCGCGGATTTCAATCTCCATGCAAATGGCTTGCATTATTCATTCGCTCTGTTTAAAGGACACAGATCTTCATCTTCCCGAGGACATGGCTGTCATTTCCAATCGCGTCAGTGCTGCTCAAAGAGACAACTATATAATGCAGAGTCACAAACTCACTTACGCTGTTCCGTTCCACAGTTTTATTGCATTTTATTGTATTGAGTTCACAAGACAAACTAGAGTAGCATTGTTATGAATATGCAAAGATTCTGTCAGGAGTCACATTAAAGTATGAAACAGAAGTTGCAATAATATTTATCTTCTGTATTATGCAAGACAAACATGTGAGGCTTGACTTGATTTTGTCCATCAGGAACTGATTGGATGATTGTGGTACTGTTGGTGGATCTTAAGTGAATGGCAGGTTGATCCCGCCCCCACATCTGTAAACGCCTATCTGAGAAGAGCATAACAAATGTTGGGCGGGGCTTGATTTTGTACATGGTGAATTGATTGGATGATTGTGGTTTACTTTTGGTGGATCTTAAGTGAGTGACAGGTTGGTCCCGCCCTCACATCTGTTAACAACAATCGGAGAAGAAAATAACAAATGTTGGGCGGGGCTTGATTCTATACATGATGAATTGATTGGATGATTGTAGTTTACTTTTGGTGCATTTCATGAGAGTGATAAGTTGATCCCGCCCTCACATCTGTAAATACCAATCAGAGAAAAGAACAACAAATGTTGGGCGGGGCTTGATTATGTCCATCAGGAATTGATTGGATGATTGTGGTTTACTGTTGGTGGATCTTATGTGAGTGACAGGCTGGTCCCACCCTCAAATCTGTAAACACAAATGAGAGAAGAGCACAAAAATGTTGGGCGGGGCTTGATAATGTCCTTCAGAAATTGATTGGATGATTATGGTTTACTGTTGATAAATTTAATTTGAGTGACAGGTTGGTCCCATCTTCACATCTGTAAACACCAATCAGAGAAGAGCACAAAATGTTGGGCGGGGCTTGATTATGTCCATCAGAAATTGATTGGATGATTGTGGTTTACTGTTGGTGGATTTCATTTGAGTGATGGGTCGGTGCCGCCCTCACACCAGTAAACACCAATCAGAGAAAAGAGCAACAAATGCTGGGCGGGGCTTGATTATGTCCGTCAGAAATTGATTGGATGATTGTGGTTTACTGTTGGTGGATTTCATTTGAGTGACAGGTTGGTAAATACCTCACACGAGTAAATACCAAATAGAGAAAAGTACCCCAAATGTTGGGCAGGGCTTAATAATGTCCATCAGGAATTGATTGGATTTCATTTGATTGACAGGTTGATCCCACCCTCACATCAGTTAACACCAAATCATTTATGATAAATACTGCATATAGTAATCCATGAAAAAATAAGGATTATCAATTTGGCATTCTTTAATAAGAAACTCTTATTTGTGTCCTGCAGCTGAATCTTCCAAGCGTCGTCTTCGCCCCAGCTACACCACGAACTGTTTTCGGGGTCGAGGTGAGGATTACAGGGGCAAAGTAAATGAAACAACCTCTGGAATCCCTTGTCAGCGATGGGACGCCCAGAAACCCCACGAACACCCATTTTTCCCCAAAACCTACGAGTGCAAGTGAGTCAAGAGGCGCTCCAATATGTCTTGAAAATCTGTCCAACACATAAGCAAGTAATTTAGTTTGAATGTGCAAGACTTATGATTTATTAGCTGCAACAGAAAGCAAAGTGTGGTTCTCTAAATTCAATCCTTTTTAACAATAACTGAAAAACCATTAAATTAATCGATTGCATATGATTTTGCTGAATCATCTGTTAACATTAAAGGGGTGGTCCACAGAGTATTTTTAAGGCTTGGTTGTGTTTATAAGATGTAAAGCGATGTGTGCTCATGCTTCACTTGTAGAAAATCACATGATTTTTCCATATATCTTACTTTGATTATATACAGCTACTCAGCTAACATGAAAATGACTGTCATATTTCCTAGTTCCTCTGAAAGGCCCGCCCTCAAGAGACTCTGATTGGTCAGCTAACATAATGTGCTGTGATTTGCGGATCGGCTCCATGTCACAAGATCACAACCCTACAAGCATGAGCTTTTGCGCTGTGTAAACAGTAGCTGTTAGTCATATCAGTTTATGCCTGAATCAGACAGAAACGAAGAGCACACAGCTCACACCTGCTCTCTAAAATAAAATCTGACAAGTGTCTTTCACATATATTCGGGTTATGAGCATGTGTAAGTAATATGAAACGTTCACATATCTTTTCCGAGTTTGTTATTTGAGATGTAGAGCGGAGGGAAAGCGGCCGCACAGAGAGACACTGAAAGCGTCCGCATAGAGAGACACTGCAAGCGGCCGCATAGAGAGACACTGTAGTGCTGCTGAGGATTGGGGGTGTTTACAGCGGTTTGACTGATAAATATGAATTTGTAGCTAAATTGTTAGCGGTGCCAAACAGCATTTCCCGTTGTTTACATCCTTGTTTACGTCCTCGCTACAACATACCGTTAATGCTAGAAACTGTGCAAGTAATTGGTCAATTTTAAGAAGTAAAAATACTTACAGGTCGTGGCTCACAATCCACAGCTTCGTCGGTTGGAGGAGTTTTAACCGAATCCAGCACTGAACTGGGAAAGATGCTGGAAGTTCTCCTTTGTCAAATGCTAGCGCTATATATTTTTTATAATTCTCTGGAACATAATTAAAATGAAACTGTAAGCACTTCTGTCTTTGTGCCGTGTCCTTTGGAAGCCCAAATACAGAAACAGAACAAGCTCTGTGGAAATAGCAGCGTTTGGACGGCATTTTAGCTTTCTCTGCTGTAACATTACAGCGCATCTGGCCATGCCCCTTTGCTGGGTGTGTGCGCGTGGTGAATACGCGTAACCTGAAGCGCTTGTGATCTCACTAGACCGGATGTAATTTTTTGTAGTCCCCAAATTCGTTCGCTGTAGGCTTTGCTAAGCTAACTCTATAAAAGCCAATGTCTCCCTTTGCATTGAACTTTGAGCGTCTTGCATTCAGAGATGTTGTTTATGTCCACACAGCTACATTACACATCAACTAAAGTTTCAAATATGATATCGTAGTGGACCACCCCTTTAAATCAGCCTATTTTAAAAACAATTCATGCAGGGGAAAAACTACATTACCCATGAGGCTCTGCAGACAATTCCACCAATCAAAGTCACAGTGTGTTAAGCACATAAAAATATATATATATATTAATCTTTCAACATACTTAAATATTTGTACAAACTTAAAATATATTATGTCTGATTAGATGCAACCAAAAACTGTAATAATTTTATAGCGGTTTCTCATGCATTTTTTAATTTGTTTGTGTTATTCACAATGCTGCATAGTTCTGTCCCTCATTAAAGTGTTACGTTAACGGGTTTGTGTCTTTTTGTCTGATATTCATATATTCTTGCCTCAAATGTAATGTGTGATTCAACTCATAGCTGACTGGTTTGGTTTATGGCTTATAGCACTTGAACAAAGACTTTAACAAACATCCCTATCTGCAATATTGCGTAAAGAGTGGTCCCTATATATGCACTCTATAAGCAAATAACTACAGTAACAACAACATGCGGTAAACGGTCATGCTATTGGCCACACAAACCAGTGTGTTAATGATTATGACAATACAAAAGATTATGAATGCAACTTCCAATTTGCAGAACATAATGTAGATAAAGGTAATATAAATGAGTTAACAGTGACTCTGTATCCTTGTCTTTATTTATTAGGGGATTAGAGGAGAATTACTGTCGTAACCCAGACGGCTCTGAAGCGCCGTGGTGTTTTACGTCTCTGCCGGAGATGCGGACAGCGCTCTGCCTGCAGATCAAACGCTGCGCTGATGACATCGAAGCTGAAGGTAAAACTGCGCCCACTCATGGACAATAGCAGCAACCACATCTTCAGTTTTACACACTTATGAATATCGAAACTGTGCTTTTACTTTGTAGAGAGAGAAATCACTTCATATACTAGTTTGGGATCTGTAAGACTTAGTCATACATTTTTATAATGTATGAAGCAGAAATATTCATTGTTTTTATTATTTTTATTATGTTTTTATTATTATTGTTTTAATTATAATTTTGTATTATATATATTAATGCAAAAATTATATTTTATATTAATTGTTATATTATACATCCACAAATAATAATTAAATATTCATATATTTTATATTTATATGTTCAACATTGGAATATTTATTTGTTCAACACTGGTATATATTCATTCATTCATTTTCATTTCGGCTTAGTCCCTTTATTAATCCGAGGTCGCCACAGCAGAATGAACCGCCAACTTATCCAGCATATGTTTTACGCAGCGGATGCCCTTCCAGCTGCAACCCATCTCTGGGAAACATCCATACACACCCATTCACACTCATACACTACAGACAATTTAGCTTACCCAATTCACCTATACCGCATGTCTTTGGACTTGTGGGGGAAACCGGAGCACCCGGAGGAAACCCACGCCAACACATGGAGAACATGCAAACTCCACACAGAAACGCCAACTGACAAAGCCGAGGCTCGAACCAGCGACCTTCTTGCTGTGAGGCAAACATGCT